>OY757912.1:59699406-60112582 GCA_963585895.1 Sepioteuthis lessoniana
TGACCAAGTGACCATTGGAATTACTATCTGGAAGCCAAGGGATGTAATCCCCTACAGATGTAAGACATGGCAACAAAGTGCAAACAATGCAACAAAGTATTTGGGTCCAAAACAAGAATGAAAGTGGTAAATAAAATTATGCTCCAAAACTGGAAGCATGTCAAAGATGTTAAATAAATTTAATGCATAAAAGAGAAAAAGACAGGAGGAATCTGACAGCCTGATGAAACAATACAATATAGTTAACGTAAAATAACCTGCTAGTGTTAGGCAACTAATATAAATCAAGAAAAGTTGTTGAATTGCGGGTGACATGTTGAAATACATTATGTTGTTTGGGTTTTATATGGGATTTGTTATGGCCATAATGTCCGGAGGGTGAGACAGATAAAATTGTTTATCCCGTGAAAGCAACAATAATTCGTTTACAGATCTATTTGTGGTTTGGGTATGCTGTCACCTTCAAAAGAAAGTTGAGTCTAAGGTCTGGAGGCGGTATGGGACTTTTTGCCGACAAAGGAAACTGTTGGTTCGGGTCAGAAGATGTGATCAAAGCCTCCGTAGGCTAAACAGAAGAAAATTCGAGTTGAAACGAAAGATATTCATTTAAGAGGAGGAAGCGGTGGTCTACTAGAAGTTCACTTAGAGAAATTGTATTCTTCGTTTTCAACTAGTCTATGCAGGAAACTAGAACAACACGCAGAGAAGAAGAATATATCCTAAAAATGGGCTTCAAAATGAACTTTGACATAAAATACCAAGGAATGGTATTTTATCACTAACAAATTTTGAATGTATTGCATTCAAATATATTTGATCGATATATTATTCAGCCCATCTTCATTCGCATTTGACCTTATGCATAATGTCATCATTACAGAGAAATGGTACGAAGTCTTCATTTATAAATTGACTAAAAAGAAAGCACCTTCTATCATAATCAGTTAAAACTTCTTTTTATACCTCAACCGGAAATTTTGGCCTCGACAGCCATCGTTCATATGGCAAAGACAAACCGAAATCTCAACTGTCTCCACGCATCCACCACCAAGACGAACGCGAGAAAAAATAAAAAGAGTATTTTTTAATTAGTCATCAACCGTTATGCAACTTTCAAGCAAGTCAATTTCTGAGCCGATCCGAGCCAGTATGAGTGTATATGAGAAGGCTGATTTTACGCAGTAGTCAAAAGGAAATCGAGATGGGCAAGCAGTCATATCAAAGAGACGTCGAACGATAACTGAGCAGTACCAGTAGCAGCTTTCAAAGAGATGTCACAGCAATCAGTAAATTAGGGCAGCAACCAAAAAGAGATGCCAAACTTTCCCTAAGAACCAGCAACAGCAACTTCGAAGAGATCTCGAACGGTGACTAAGAAGCAGCAGCACCCTCTACGAAGATGAGACGACAAAATTTGATTATATGATGACAGCCAATTTCTGCACATGAACCGATTATAAATCATTTTTTTATTGATTGCATACAGATCTCCTCTCCCTTATTCTAATTCTCCCACTTTTACTGTTGGCGCCAGTTATGATACCCAAAGAGGACGACAAACATACTCATCGGTACTATACCTTCCACAACACTTCTCAAACTACGGATTTTATCCTCAACTATTAATGTATCGGATCTTACAAATATATAGAAATATAACTGAAAGTGCCCGGTCAGAAACTTATTAATAGTTCTAGTGAATACAATATCTATGAGCTTTTGTTTACTCGTAAAGAAACAATAATGATTGATTAAAAAGAACATTCTGTGTTTGCAGCCTTTAATTAAACATGTATCCATTAAAGATCGCTATTTTAATATATATCATGGATTATTAATATATTTTATGTATTAAAGGACGTAGTCTCTAAAGCTCAGATAGACTACGTCCTTATAAACAAGAAATGGAAAAATAGTGCAATGAATTGCGAGGCATACTCCTCTTTCGAGGGTGTGTCCACCGATCACCGAATAGTCACGGCGAAAATACGGTTAAGTCTACGAAAAAACGCCAAACGAACAGCGACCACCAAACACTATGACTGGGCCCTATTGAACAACAGAGATATAAGAGATAAATACGTATTAGAATTAAGAAACAGATTCGAAACACTACGAGAAAAGACCGAAAAAAGTACACCAAACGACGAATATGAAAATTTCGTCAATGCACACCTCGAGGCAGCAGCGAAATGCATTCCAACAAAACTTAAAACTAAATATAGAGTCCCATGGGAAACTTTAGCGGTGAGAGAAAAACGTGCACTAGTGAAAACAGCCTCCAAAAACTATCGAAAAAACCCAACAAATACAAATGCCTTAAAACTAAAAACGGCACAATATCAATTAGCAGGCATATATATAAAGGAACAGACAGAATACATTCAAAATCAGATAGATAAGATTAGAGACTCGGTGGAAGATAGACAATCTAGGATAGCCTAGCAAACAATAAAAGAAGTGAGTAGAAGAAAGAACACAGCCAAAGCAAAACTGAAAGCAGCAAACCAACAAGAAAGAATAAAACTGTGGAAACAGCACTTCGAAAACTTACTAGGAAACCCACCGAAAATAACACATGAACCAATCACCAGAATAATTAGCAAACAATTAGACATTAAACTAGGACCGTTCACACAAGAAGAACTCGACTCGGTTCTCAGAAAAATTAAAAATAGGAAAGCTGCTGGGCTGGACGAAATTCCCCCGGAAGTATGGAAGACCAAACAATTCGACGACATACTGCTTCGACACTGCAACGCAGTATACAATCAAAATCCGATAGATAGATGGATGAAGGAATGCATACTCCCCTTCCCTAAAAAGGGGGACCTCGGATTAGCCAAAAACTATGGAGGCATAACACTTACATCCATAGCTGCCAAAATCTACAATGCCTTACTACGAAACCGCATAGAACCCAAAATCGACAACATACTTAGAAAAAACCAAAATGGCTTCCGAAGAAATAGATCCACGACCTCACAAATATTAACCATCCGTAGAATCCTTGAAGGTGTACGGGCAAAAAACCTACAAGCGACATTAATATTTGTCGACTTTACCAAGGCTTTCGATTCCATTCACAGAGAAAAGATGGAACAAATCCTACTAGCGTACGGCATACCTAAAGAAACCGTAGAGGCAATAACAATTCTCTATAGAAACACTAAAGTAAAAGTACGATCACCAGATGGAGACACAGAATACTTCGACATTGTAGCAGGAGTACTACAAGGGGACACGCTGGCTCCGTACCTCTTTATCATTTGTCTAGACTACGTACTTAGAACATCGATTGACAAAATCAAAGAGAATGGCTTCGAACTGACGAAGAAAAGAAGCAGAAGGTACCCCGCAACAACAATTACCGACGCCGACTACGCCGATGACATAGCGATACTGGCAAATACACCTGACCAAGCCGAAACACTACTGCATAGTTTGGAACGAGCAGCAGCAAGCACAGGCCTCTATGTTAATGCACACAAAACGGAATATATGTGCTATAATCAAACGGAGGACATCTCCACTCTAGAAGGAACCCCTCTTAAACTAGTAGACAAATTCACTTACCTAGGAAGCAGCGTCGAATCAACCGAAAAGGACATCGAAACGAGGTTAACGAAAGCATGGACAGCTATCAATAGGCTATCGATTATATGGAAATCAGACCTAACCGATAAAATGAAACGCAGTTTCTTCCAGGCAGCGGTCACATCGATACTGCTATATAGCTGCACTACATGGACGCTAACAAAACGACTGGAGAAGAAGCTAGACGGCAATTACACAAGAATGCTACGTGCAATCTTAAACAAGTCCTGGCGGCAACACCCCACAAGACACCAACTGTACGGCCACCTGCCCCCTATCACGAAAACTATTCAAGTTAGACTAACCAGACATGTAGGACACTGCTGGAGAAGCAGGGACGAACTCATAAGAGATGTACTCTTATGGACCCCCACACATGGCCGTGCAAAAGCAGGACGACCAGTACGAACATACATTCAGCAGCTATGTGAGGATACGGGATGTTGTCCTGAAGACCTACCTAGGGCGATGAACGATAGGGAGGAGTGGCGAAAGAGGGTCAGGGATATCCGTGCTACCAGCGCGATATGATGATGATGATGATTATGTATTAAAAGATATACGCCCCCTTCTCTCTCACTCTGTATTTCTTTCACACACCCTCTCTTTCTTTCTGTGTATATTATTGCTTACTCCCTGTTAGCCCTGCAGTAAATTTGGAACAGAAACAATGATAGAAACGAGACGATTAGATAAGAATATCTATTACAATTTGGAATCCAGAGGAAATGAGTTCATCTGGGAAGAGTTGTATGTGCAGGAAAGAGAGTTCTTATGACAGTATTCCTGTAGGCATGTGTAATATATATTGAAATATAGGATAAAGTTCTCGTAAATAGTCAGTTTTTGGTTATAGCATCAAGACGTTTGCTATGGAAGTAAATTACTTACTAGTAGAGTAAGGAAGTCTGTGTGTCAGAAATAAAAGTGTGTAGCAGAGCGTGAATGAACTTGTCCTTGGTTTGCCGAATGTCAAAAGGCAAAAGAGAGAGAATGATTCGCGCCCGAGAGCTTATATACTGACTGCATTGCCACTGGTTTCCGGAACCTTAACACCACCTGGTTTGTGTGTGCACATGTGTGTGTGTGTTTATTAAGAGTAACACTACAATGTCCGTTTAATTTCAGAATAGATTGATGAATTCGTTTGCAGGAATAATGAGGCACCCAATAAGATTATATCATCATTATCATCATGTCGCGCTGCTAGCACGGATTTCCTGGGCCCTCTCACACCATTCGTCTCTATCATCCATCGCTTCCGGCTGGTCTTCTAGATTACATCCTGTGTCCGTACTGAGCTGTTGTAGATGAGTTGTAGTTGGTTGTCCAACACTTGCATGTCCGTGGGAAAGGGTCCATTGGAAAACATCGCTTATAAGTTCATCCTTACTTCTCTAGCAGTATCCCGCATGTCTTGTTCATCTAATTTCAATGATTTTAGAGATAGAATGTAGGTGGCTGCACAGCTGCTGTTTTGTGGGATATTGCTTCCATGATTTGTTCAATATAGCTTGTAGCAGTTCCCGTTGAGCTTTTTCTCTATACGCTTAGTCAGCGTTCATATGGTGCATCCATATAGTAAAAATGATACACCCACTGTTTGGAAGAAATTGCGTTTTACTTTATTGGATAGGTCTGACTTCCTTATTATCGATAACCTACCGACAGCAGTCCATGTCCATGCCTTCACTTGTCGCCTATTGATATCATTTTCTGTTGATGAAACGTTTCTTCTGAAGTACGTGAGCTTGTCCATTGATTTCAGCGAACCACCATTTTGTGTGGAGATGTCTCCTTTTTGTCTGATCCAGATTATGCAGCAGGGATTCGGCTTCGCTGGTGAATTTGCAAGAAGCGCTATGTCATCTGCGTAGTCTACGTCCAAAATTGTTTCTGCGGGGTATCATTTGCTTCTTGGCTTTTATAGTGTAAATTCATTATCTTTCATTAAATCTATTGACGTTCAAAGTACGTTGTCTTGCTAGATCATGAACAGATATGGGGCTAATATATCCCCTTGCAGAACACCAGTAACAATGTTGAAAAAGTCTGTCTTCATCCGGTGAGAGAACTTTTGCTTGTGTCAGTTTCTTTAGGGAGACCATAAGCTAGAAGTATTTACTGCTCCATCTTCCCTCTGTGTACGGAGAACTCTACAAATAAGAATGTCACCTCGAGGTTTTTTGCACGAACTCCTAAGTTCTGACGGATTGTCAGAATCTGTGATGTTGTGGCTCGGTTTCTCTGAAAACTATTTTGATTCTTTCAAAGAATTCTTTCTAAGAATTTTCTGGTTTGATGCAGTTGAGTAGCAGAGCATAATAAATCTTAGCCACTATGGAAGTAAGGGTTTTGCCACGGTAGTTCTTGGCAATTCCGAGGTCACCTTTCTTAGGTTAAGGGAGGATGCAGCCTTTTGTCCATCTCTCTATTGTATTCAGGTTATATACCGTGTAAGCAGTAAGTCATCGAATTTCCTTGTCTTCCATACTTCTGGTTGCATTTCATCAAAATCGGTAGTTTCCCAGTTTTAAATTTTTGTTAGTACTACGTCGAGTTCTTGAGTAAACTGTCCTAATTTGATGTCTAGTTGGTTATTAGTAATTTTCGTGATAGATTTATCTGTAACTTTTGGGGATTTTCCAAGCACATTCTTGAAATGTTCTTTCCACATCTGTATTCGTTCTTCTTGGCTAGCAGCTTTTAGTTCCGTTCTGGAAGGGCACTTCCTTTTATTTAGTTCATTTACTGTCTGCCACGCTATTCGAGATTGCCTATCTTCAACCGAAAATTTAATTCTATTGATCTGGTCTTGAATGTATTCTATTTGTTCCTGTTGGTATACGTTAATTAGTTCTCTTTGTGTCTTCTTATGTTTCTGAGCATTGACATTAGTTAAACCTTAGATGCCACGGGATGCAGCATGTCGGGTCAACGGCGCGCTTCACCTGATGCCTGGCGGAAGAATCCAACGAATCAACGACCAGGATCAAATAGTTCAGTCAGGAAACTACTGCTACTCATCTATAATGGTGGCGTTTATTGATGAGATAAAAATACAGCCATCGAAAGATTACCATGACTCTTACTCAAACAATATGAAAAGATTTTATACTAAACTTAAATTAGCCTGGCATCGGTCACAATAGAGTACTCAGTGAGGATCGAACTCTCTACAACAGAGAGTTGATTTTAGAAAATTAACGCATCTTTTGAGGATAAAAGTGATTGATATCTTGGAAGTAAAATTTTCTATATATTTAGTCTGTTTACATGAGAATTGAACTCTTTTCACTCGAAATACTTTCTGGTCTAACCATCGCTCTACGACAAGAGTCCATGGTGAATGAAACGCAGATGATATTTCCTCATTCCCAAAATAGACGGAAGAAATTCAAATTGATTGACCCAAATAGTAAGCTTGGTGCTGCCGGAGAATAAACAACCCAAGTTCAAAGAAGAATGAAGGGAAAATCAAAAGAGGAGAATCTGATGATTTCTCAAAACCATTTACTTGCAAATATCGAAAATCTATTTTATGCGGAAGTAAAAATCACCGATTTCCTTTGTGTTGAAAGATATTGATTGATTTTTTGGTAATAGTTTTCTTTCTAGTTTGTGCGTGACAGTCTCTTCGTTTTGTCTTTCTTGAAAAAAGTTTTTTTTATTTATTGTTAACAGAGCGGAAGAAAACAGACTGACAGGTGATTTTATTGAAAGTGTTCGATAACAGTTGTAATGATTAAAAAAACTGCGCATATGATCATGATAATAATGACGATGACGATGATAGTGTGGTTGTGTTGTTGTTGTTGTTGGTGGTGGTAGTGAGGAACAATGCAATGAGGAAAGTATTAAGAGAGAGGAAAGGGTGTTGGCGATTACGTTAACACGTTGATAATCATTTTTAAAGAAGACGAGAAGGAGGAGGAGAAAGAAAGGAGAAAAAGAAAAGCGTCCCAAAGAAAGAAAGTACATGGTAGTAAATGTTTGTGCAGTAGGAATGTTTGGTTACGCAAGTTAACGTAGAAGAGAGAGAGAGAGAGAGAGAGAGAGAGAGAGAGGGGGGGAATTTTTTTTAGATCAGTGTTACAACAACAAAAAATAAAATTATGTTAAGTTGTCAGTACTTTTTTACTTTATTTTGATTGAAGGTTCTTAACGTAAAATGTCTTTGAAATGCACCGACTAAATCCGACTGACTAATATTTTTTCTGAATCATTACTGACTCGACATATAGAAAAATAATGTCTGTTGCTACCAATGCCATTGGCAAAATCTCTACGTATTCACGTCTCTTTTCACCTCTATATTGTAAGAACAATCAGCTGTCAAAATCAATTTCTGATCATTTGTAGTTGCTTCTGCAACAAAGACATTTACTTGGGAGGAGTCCTGTGGCGTTTTGGCTAACATCGTAATAAGCGAGTTCGAATTCTAGTCGCGCTATTACGTTCACTTTCTGACTAATACCTTTTGAAAGAGTATAAAATTTCTTATTCGCCACTCCCAGCGATTGGTTAAATAATACCATTCCTATCCTTCTACAAGGGTAACTTAGACATTAAATAATCCTCGAAGGGTGATAAGTGTGGAGATAAAAAAAAAAAATTTAAACGTGTAGCAGTCCCCAGAAGCTCCTAGCAGGGAGTAGGAGCGGCGCATGCCTTCCAAAAAGACCTTCCTCGCGCTAAAGAGAAGTTCTACCTCACTTAAAGCGGTACTTCTCTGACTGTAAGGACGCTTTTCAACTTGGCTGCTAGCAGCGAACACGTGTACTGTTCGGGTTTATTGGCCTGACACAGCCATGTCTTTTGTTAGCAAGCCGACACCACTGAAACAAATATTCCTTTTTCTTCCTTCCTTCCTTAAAATAACAAATCTTCCTAAGCCCCATATGAGCCATTAAACAAACCGAAGACATTCATTCATTTTCCGGTGAAAATTGAAACTCGGTTGACACTACCACCATTTTTTCGGAATACAATTCACTGATTCAAAAAAATTCCTAAATCCGGTTCGTGATGTAATGGAAGCCTATTCTACGACAAAACTAAATGACGAGCCTGAAGTAGTTTTATTACCTTTAGAGGATCCTGGCTTCCTACAGTTCTATTCGATTAGAACTCGACATGACCAAATATCTATTCAACAAATAAGGTCTTGTTTTGCAAAGCTATCTTTGGATCAAAATCAATCGAAAAAAAAAGTTATTTCCACTGATAATAATCCCCGCTTGTCTTCTTACGAGACTTAAACACACATATCTACCGATTCATCAGCCTCAACCTCAAACTGAATTCTCACCAACTTATCACAATGAACACTATTCGTTGTGCTGAGTCCACAGTCGATACAACTTACATTCACATATTGATATTAAACCAATTTTTTTTTAAATTTCAATAACGTTTTTTGCCGTTTAATTAGTCTCCTATAAATTGATCATTCAGATCGGCAACAGCATTCTAGTAATTTGTCCATAATTGCTCGACTTTTTGGAATTGAGCGAAGAGTTTCCCATTCAGATTTCGATTTTCAAATTTTGATGGTAAATGCAATCACCGCTCCATGCGTCAGAAATTTTTATTAATGATGATGATCATTACATTCAGGATGTTTGCTTTTCTATCAAGAGAAGAGATTGCCAAAGTGGTTGATATCGACTTCTTTGGAGGTTGATAGGACTATCCAAGAGATTTGAAAAATGCTTGGTGTCGATAAATTTAGTGGGTGAGGTCGAAAGATATACTTTAGAGGTCGAAAGACGACATAAAGAAAAATATGGGCAGATCACTTTGTCAATACTAAATGATAGCAAACACTCTGAGGATTTCTTTATATTTCATGCAACATAATTTATTGTTATGACTGATTATTAAGGGTCAGTAAATAAATAACTCAACACGGATATATGAGGTGCCAACACAAATGTATCCAGAGTCTCTGAGGAGGGACTCCTTGGTTCAACGTACACGAAGACAGGCAAGGTGCTTACTACAGCTGCTGCTCTCTGCTCTACCAGTTTAGTTCTTGGTTAATATTCTCTTTGAGTAAGTTCATTATTCTGGTCATAGGCGAGTCACCTACAACATTTATCATGCTGTATTTCTACATATTTCGATAAGATTGAACATTTTCATGCTGAATTCCAGAATTGTATTCCCTATTCGGTAAATTTCTCATGATTCCAACAAGAGTAAATATTTTTTCTTTTTGTATCCTTATGACGAGATATATTCAAATAGAGAGCCCAATAGTTTTATTGGATTTGGTCTACAATTTTTCTCCCTAATCCACAATAGAAGCAGAATGTCGGCCTATTTATTTACTTATTTATTGTAAATATCTGGGGGTTATGATTAATGTCTATGAGCCCATGTAAGAATCGATGGTTTAAAAGGTTTAGCGATCTCTGGTCAAGAAAAGACTCTCTACCTAGAGAAAGATAAACACAGTATGGTAGTCTCACGTTGTGCAAATTGACCAGAGAGAGAGGGGGGAGGGGGGTCCTAAGTATACAGATATAACACCTACGGTCGTATCTCGACACCTTTTTGAAGATCTATGGACAGCACCCCTGTTACTTGTTTGCTCCATTAATTAAACTGCATCCTGTAAACGTGTTTTGCCAACTGTGCTTTTACTTTAGTGGATTAAGTTAATGATACCTACTTTCTCATCGATCTATATGTCTCTCTTCTTGTCTTATGGAGTCAATCCCAACACGATTCGTTCAATTTTACGTTACTTTGTGGCCAACTTTTGTTGCATTGCCACTTTTTTCAACGGTCCTCTTTTCACATCCTTGAGAGGTGAGAAGATTGTACTTGTACGTTTTCCTTTTAAACAATGAAATCCAACCTGCCGAAAACAGTCCATATGTACCATATTCCCAATTAAGCTATGTGCGAAATGGACATAAAATGTTCATAACGATAGAACATAGGAATTCCGGAATTCGAAAACACGTAACGACTTCTTGTTCGGGTACGAAACCTTTTTATTAACTTTGAGTTAAAGGCCTCGACGTAAGGAGAAGAGACATAATCTTCTATGCCGTCTTATTCATTTGTACCCCGTCTCGAGCGGCCCTCATAGGGCGAACGTTCACCTCGTGGTGTAATGGTTAAAGCGATGCACTGCGGAATCGTAGTACGCGAGTTCGTACTCCAGTCGCGCTATTACGTTCACTTTCGGGCAAATACCCTTGGGAAAGGTATGAACCCCTTATTCTCCCTCCAGCTATGGGTAAATAGTAGGACGGACTAGGTTCTTCAGCCTTGGTGAGGCAACTAGTCTAGGAGAAGGAAAACTCTGAATTCAAACCTGTTAAACTCCGCTTAAAAATTGACCTTGTGTCATATCCTGCCCGAGCGGAGGGGTTGGTAAATAGTACCTCGCGTCTGCGAGCTCCAAAAGTCGATCCTTCTCGTTTGGTGTCTAGTTTCCAACTCTAACTTTCTTCAAATCTCACACAAACCTCCGCGCGCTTCCGGTGCGTGACGTCACCCGTATCCTGTCACACCGTTTCGTCTCGGACTATTATGACATCTGAGTGACACCTATATCCACGCCCGCGCGCCCGCGTTAACACCTGCCTCAATGTTGCACCTAACTAACCCATGTGCTGAGCCGAAAGGTTCTCAGCGTAACTAAACTCAAAGGCATGAACCGAAATCCCTCGGCTATTATATAACATACCTATCCAACCACAAATAAAATCATTTGTCATCGATGATGACAAATTATTTTCTTAAACCATTGTGCTGCTGAGCAACAAAATAATACTGAGCAACAAAATAATACAACAAAAAACATGCGTCAGTCCCAAGCTCAAAAGTCACTGAAATAAGAATAAAAAGTGTTCGTATTGTCCTTTGTTTTCTTTTTTGTTCATTTTTTTTTCTTTTTCCGACCACATTTTCTGGTTCTTTTTTCTCTTTTTATTTTTTAAAAAGTTTTCTCCACAGTCACTCGTTCGGCATGTATATTTTTTCAGTCTTTAATTTGTTCTCTTATTTTCTTTTTAAATCTCAGGTCAATTGCTCATTATGTCTTTTGCACTTTTGCCTTCCCTCTACGTCCGTACTCATTATTTCTAACTTTATATCTCCTCCTGTCGTTATCTCTGTCATTAATTCATGTACACATTTTAACCTTCCACAACCAAGCAAAGCTCGTAATCAAACCAAGAATCATGTTTCCCCGTTTTTTCCAACTTTTGACCACCGTCAAACGGTCTATCTTACATCTTTTCAACAGCTTACGAGTACCCTTCTTTCTTATCTTCTTTCTTTCTTTCGCCCTTAAATACCAGGTGTTCTTTTCTACACCACCCAAACCTTTTATTAGCTCACCCAATAAAATTTATCCCTCGACACAACTCAAAATCGAGTCCGCGAATTTTCCAAACACATCCAATGAGACCACCAAAATTCTGCGCATATCTTAAATAACTAATCTCCAAACCCATGTTTTTCCGACATCCTCAACAAAGTCTCACAGTCCCACTCCAGCGGGGAACTCACAAAATAACCGTCTGCCCTGTCAGACACAATAAACATCCGTCTCTTCGTTGCTCTGCCTCTATGACGAGATATCCGAGACAATTTTCCAGTCGATATGGACAACGAAACGCCCGAAGCATTCCAACCGTGCCTCCGACTTTTTCGGACTCGACAACTTAAACAAAACCCGGGCTGATTTTTTCAGCGCCCAAAATATCGATTCTCCAACATCGAAACCTGTCCCAAAGGTCCTAACTACAGATATGCGAAATTTTTCCGGCAATCCCATCGATGAGAGAAATCTCTTAGGTCTCGAATCAAAATTCTAATCTCCGAATATTATTAGCCCGGACCACCAACAAGTTACTACAAATTTTCATTCATAAAAAACGTTATTTACTACAAATTTTAATTACAATAACCTCGTCTATCGTAAAATTCATTCATAAAAATACGTTATTACTATAAAATTTCTTTACAAAATATTGTTTATTATTGCTGTCAATCATGTGCGCGACACAATCCTCTGTCCACACAGCGACCATCTTTCTTTCTTCTCTGCCAGCTTAATTCTCTATTACTCTTTCTTTCTCTCCCCTCACCACGGCACAAAATCACATACAGTAGTAATCATAATTTTCTATGTTACCAACGACTTTTTTTTAAATTTTAGAATTAGTTCCAAATCTATCCTCCACAACCATTCGTAAATAAACTATGACAGACGTAAATGAGCAAATACCTTCTTATTCTTTTTCTTTTCTTCATGCTTTTTTTTTTGAGTTGAGTTGTGTTACTTCTTTTTTACTTTTCTTTTCTCGCCTTTTTTTTTCTTTTTGAGTTGCGCTGTTTTTCTTCTTCTCTTTTCGGTGTTGGACTTTTCTTCTTTTTTCTTTCTGGTGGGGTGCCGAATTTGTTCTTCTTGTTTTTTGGTCTCTTTTCCTTGTTTCTTATTTTCTGGGCGCTCTCTCTCTCTCTCTCTCTCTCTCTCTCTCTCTCTCTCCTTCGATCGCCTGAACAAGCCACTCCGAAATAGATTTCTAATTGTTCTCTCTGATCGTCTCCGTGGAACCATGGTAACCCAGTCGTACTATACCCATGATACGGATATGCCTAGCTCTAGCGCCAAATATGTTTATATTATATAGCCATATACACGAATATGGCCATGTGCGAAATGGGGGAAATGGACATCGAATGTTGATAATCTTCTATGCCGTCTTATTCATTTGTCCCCCGTCTCGCGTCTGCGAGCTCCAAAAGTCGATCCTTCTCGTTTGGTGTCTAGTTTCCAACTCTAACTTTCTTCAAATCTCACACAAACCTCCGCGCGCTTCCGGTGCGTGACGTCACCCGTACCCTGTCACACCGTTTCGTCTCGGACTATTATGACATCTGAGTGACACCTCCACCCCCGCGCGCGCCCGCGTTAACACCTGCCTCAATGTTGCACCTAACTAACCCATGTGCTGAGCCGAAAGGTTCTCAGCGTAACTAAACTCAAAGGCATGAACCGAAATCCCTCGGTTATTATATAACACATCCATCTAAGTTTCATCACTTAGTTTCATCTTTTATACTGATAACGACAAGGAAAGTTAGCAACAAATTGATTGCAGTAAAAATACATTGATAGCTTTTTCTTGAAATGAGGCTTAGGCTTAAAATATATTTGTACTGAAATATGTTATTGAAACGGACAAAATCAACAACAATAGCATCATATAGAATAGAAGATGGCTTACCTTCGGGAAGTAAGTACGTTCGTCTCTGTCTGTCATGCAAGAGGAGTGAAAAACTCAGCAATAAGAAACATGACCGCTACAAGCCATACGTTAAGAGACGTGATTTCAGAGCCAAGAGTATTTGATGAAATTTGGTTGAGGCGTATGCAAATTTTCCCGAGTCCAGCCACACAATGAAAGAGCAGAGATGACTGAATCAAGAGTTGTTGTAGATTTCAGTATTAGAATTCTTGATTTTTGTACTTGTGATTCAGATACTTGATCTCTTTTTTATGCACTCGGGATTCTTGATTCTTGGATTTGAACAAAAGTTATTATACTTGAAATTGATTACCTGGGTTAATTTTATAACAAGTTCAGTAAAAATGACCGAAGGGAAGTTTGACCTCAGACTCATCTCTGGGTTCGGCGGCTCAGCGTCTGAATCATCCTTAGTTGAGTGGATTGAGTTGGTCTGTGAGATGTGCCTGGTGAAACACCTTGAACATATAATCTCCTAGAGAGTGATGAATGGGGCATTTGCTGTCTACAAGAAGAAGAAGAAGAAGAAGAAGAAGAAGAAGAGGATTTCAGCCAGATAATATCCGCATTATTCATTTATTTTGCCATGGATGGATTAATGGCATATGAATAATTCACCGAGTGACAGCTCCGTCACAGGGAATCAGGTGATGTCTACCTTAGGGAATCAAAGAGACTTTCAATGTGATTTGGCAGAATGAGCAACTGGGGCCTCGCATGCGCGTTCGTGCAAGGATTGATTACCAGACCAGATGAAACGTCTCCTTCGCATTTCGCCCCAGATGGATGAACTGTTGGTTCAATCGAGGGCATTCAGGAAAAACAAGGAAATAGAGGAGGGTCTAATAGTTTCAACGATGCGAATAACACGTGATGAAATGAAAACGTTTCCTACCGGAGATCCGAGTGACACCATAACATGCTGTCATTGCAACGGTCCCAATCATTTTACGAAGTACACCGGAAGGCAGACACCCCGGATACGATATTACAAGTATGACACGGTAGGCCATATGTCCTGTAGTTTTTCAGGGAACGAGCCAGACCTCAGCACCCAGTCTGCTCCTTGAGCTCTGTATGAATGAGGTACAACCCGCAATTACCGTATACATAAAAGAAGTTAAGAGTTTGGCTGTACTAGACACGGGCTGTTCACGGTCGCTTGTAAACAGCAGGCTTTGTTGTTCTTAGAAGAAGGAAGAGGCAGATGTAATTACTATTTGTGAAAGGACTCTCAGGTGCTGTGGGGTCGGAATTGTTCAACTTGACGTGAGCAACAGGTGACCCATTGGTGTTGAGGTTCTAGTTGTAGACGAGAACCTGCTGGTCGCATTTGACGTTATGAATGACTCGAGAGGACTATGCGTGATCAGTGATGGGTCTGTGATCTTTTTTCAGTTTGACTGACTTTCTTGCGCAGCCAGTACTATCAATGAGCCTGACTTCCATTCGGAATATAACCAGAATAGGAAGATCTTGGTTGTGTCTTGAAAGTGTTCTGGTAACCAGACCCTACCAGTGATAAAGAACTAGATAGCTGAGTATCCAACAAAGCAGCTCAGGGAGGAGTATACTCTTGAGCTAAGATCCTGGATAGACAACGGCTAGCTACTTCCATACCTCGAAGAACTTGACCCATCGGTGGAACCTAACAATTACTGCCACTCCGGTTCATAGTGAACCTGTTCATAATGGCAATGAAGGGGTACTCTGCATTCCTAAAAGCTCTAGAACTCGAGCCACGCCATCAGAAGGTTTAGTGTCATGTCTGGGACAATCGTTGGAGGGATGAATTACCCCTCTGCAGATATGCAATCAGCGTATTCTACAGTCCCAGCCGACAGGGCGGGAGTAAATAAAGTACAGTTGTAACGTTGTGTTAAAACAGCAAATAAGAACAAAATAAAAAGAAAAAATGGGATAATGAAAATTCTTCATTTCATGATTTCAGAAAACAAAGCAAATTCGAAAAAGTATACTAAAAATTTTGATTAAAGAATAAAACAAAACATAACAAAAAAAAAAAATAACAACAAAAAAACAAAAAAGACAAAAAACAATATAAATAAAATTCAAATTATGTTTAGAATTACTTAGAAAGAATATTCTTGAATACTATTCCATAAAGGCTAAGAAATGCATCATTTCGCTCACATCAACCGTGATAATTTAGTGAGTCTGTGATTGAAAAATATTTGATCATCCACCATTGTCAAGAGATCTTAAGGGATAAGCCTTCCTACTATAGAAACCGAAAGAAAAGCCAAAATGCATACGCCATCAACTTTCTTCTATGCAAGTAACAAAGAAGTGACAACGTCGAATCCCGTTTTCTGTAGTGAGGTTCTGTCTACGATTATATACCCACTTCTTTCATCCAATCAATCCATACTTAAATTTTCCTTAAAAACAAAAGTGTGAGTATTCTTGCAATTAAGTTTAAATATTCTTACGTATGTATACATATCCATACTGTAATATCTGGTATTACAACAGTGGTGTCATTTTTATGAAAAACGTACTTTTCCGTATATCGTCTCGTTAAGATCGTGCGAGATAATAAATAAGTAAATAAATAAATCCGTCTGTCTCTCCGTCTCTTTTTTTATCTGTCCCTGCTGGTCCCGAACTGGGATTATTTTTTGTAAAAGTAGCTATCGAAGGGTGACACATTGGTATAAATGAGCAAACTGTCTTTTAAAGAATGGAAACTCATAAATTCAGAACTCCAGCAAAGTTAAGGTATTATTGAATCCACAAAAATAACAAGCGTGCAAGTTTCTAAACAAAATCATCAGTCATGAGCAAACTCACGCGTAATCTTGTAGTTTACTAAAAGAATTTGTAAGCCCTAAAACTCAGACACAAAAAGTAACTGTTTGACTTTTACGTAGTTAAAATTTAATATTTACGATGGCCCACTTAAGTGTTCTCTTAGTTAAGTGTACTAGGTCACATTTGTGACAGGAACACAGATAATAATCAACTCCTGGGTCTTGGATATCCGCATTATATTATCCTAGAAAAATGACAAATTCTGATCCAAATCAACAAGGGACTCAGATTTCAGATCTGAATGTCAAGATCAGCAGGTGCTTCCTTGATTGTCAATATGGGGGACCCGATCGGCTGTTCTTATTTCAGGTACACAAACAGCGACCAAACAACTAATCAACGGAAAAAATGGGCTAGAAAAGACAAAAAATGCACTATTGGAACGATCCCAAAAAGGTCGAAAGAGGACTAGAAGAGTTGGAAGTCGGAGGACGAATCGTGACCACCCAAATTACGGCATTGTTGAGATTGGTCAGAATACTGATGGGTGTCCAGGAGACTTGAGGAAACTTGCCGTCACTCAGACTCCAGTGAAAAAATACCAGCTAATGCTGGTGTGAAAAACTCACATGGGGTGTAGTAATAATAATAATAATAATAATAATAATAATAATAATAATAATAATAATAATAATAATAAAGGAATAGAACTACCAAATCAAGAAAAAATCAGAACTCTCAGAGAAAAGAAAACTTACTAGTATTTGGGAATATTAGAAGCGGACACAATCAAACAATTGGAGATGAAAGAAAAAAATTTAAAAGAGGGTATCTCAGGAGAACGAGAAAAAATCTCGAAACCAAACTATATGGCAGAAATATCATCAAAGGGATAAACATCTGAATTGTGCCCCTTGCACCAGAGGACAAGAAAATCAATGTCGATGCATAAGGCCTTACATCCGAGAGATGACATAGACAGACGATATGAGTCAAGAAAAAAAGAAGGAAGATATCTTCGATGCATCGATACAACGACTTGAAGACTATAAAAAAAGAGCAAAGAAAGACCAATTACAGTGACCAGAAAAAACACAAACACAAAGATCAACAGAACAGCAATAATTAGGAAACAAAAATGGGAAGGAAAACAACTATGTAGATATTTCATGCAGCAAACAAACGAAATTTATCACGAGAAGACTTGGCTAAGAAAGAGAAAATTTAAGAGAGAAACTGAATCCCTTCTAGACAAAACAACGCCATAAGGGCCAACTATGTTAAAGCAAAAGCAGATAAGATGCAAAATAGCAAATGTAGGTTATATGGTGATATAGACGAAATGATTAATCCCATAATAAGAGAATGCAGCAAATTTGCACCAAAAGAGCATAAGACTAGATACGACTGGATGAGGAAGGGGATCCACTGGGAATTGTGCAAGAAACTGAAATTTGACCGTACGAACAAATGGTATATGTAAAACTCAGAATCCGTCCATAAGAATGAAAGGCACAAACTTCTGTGGGATTTTGAGATAGAAACAGATCACCTAAACTAGTGATAGTAAAAAAAAAAACTTGCCGGTTTCGACCAACCACAGAGTAAAATTAAACGAAAGCAAAAAATAAAAAGAGATAAGTACCGAAACTTTGTCAAAGAACTAAAAAAAACAAAACAAAACAAAAAAAACAACAAAAAAAAACAAAAACCAACAACTATGGAACATGGTGACAGTGATATCAATTGAAATTTGTGCGCTCGGAACAATCCCCAAAGTCTTGGTACAGGGCCTGGAAGACTTAGAAATCAAAGGACAAGTAGAGACCATCCAAATTACAGCATTAGTAAAATCAGCCAGAATAACGAGAAGAGTCCCGAAGATTTGAGGAGACTATCAGCTAACAATGGCGTGAAAAACTCTCAAGAAGTAAAGTAATAATAACAATAATAATAATATACTTATGAGAAAAACCAAAGAAAAAACAACAGCGAAAAACGTTTTTAAAAAATGAAATAATGGCAAAATGAAAATAAACCAAGCTCTTTGTTCGCGAGAGATTTCCTAACTTCTGAAAAAAAAAAAAAAGATTCCATAAATACATTTTATTGTATTCAGTCATAAATAATTTCCGTTTTTGAAAAATATAATTTATTTATCAATAATTAATTTCAATCAATAGTATATTCGACATTTTTTAATCACCTTCTGCCATTTATCAGGTAGCTTGTTGATTCCTCTCAAGTAAAATTCAGCTGGTTTCGAACTTATGAAGTTTTCCACAAACGTTTTCACTTGATCTTCTAAAGAAATTTTTTTGTCATTCAGAGAATTTTGTGAAAACAAAATAAAATAGAAATTACTTGGGGCAAGGTCTGGTGAATATGGTGTAAGGGGTAGAACAGACCAGCATAAATCCAATATTTCTTCTGTGTGATTCTTGGTGACTATGCCCTTGCATTATCATGGAGAAGCACAGCATTTCTCCTATTGACGAGTTTTCTTAGAAAACTTTCATGTACACGTTGCAGTATTGAGTGTCTAATTGTGGTTGAAAAAAAAAAAGGATAATACCGCAGTGACCTCATCATATACGCCTTTAGGGTAGACTGCGTCAAACCACAGATTTTTGCATTTTAACATTGTCATAAAAGACTCACTATTCGTTACCTTTAATGATATTCTTGAGAATCAGGTTATTTCTCTGCCTTGAAAGACCTATGGTTATAATATCTTCCGTAGTCTTCTCGTTTAGACTATGAGGAAGCGAAACGTCCAGTTTGCCCTCTTTTCCTCTTATTTTCAAGTCGCGGCAGATTGTGTATTGGGATGTGTAAAGTGCTAATCCTCGACTATTTTTGCACGGATTGCATTCCAACAATTCCCATAAGAATCTTGATGTGTGTCCTGGTCTGGGTTCATCTCGATAATATATCGCCGAAAATCAGTTTCAGACTTATCGGTCAATAATGATACTTTGGCCATAAACACTTTAAATTTTTTTAGGTGTTTCTGTAGCGATTTTGTTATTCTTAAACTCCTACAACATTACATGTCGAATATGCGCCTTATTTGGTGTATGTAGGCGGGTTAGATTATACATTAAATTATGATGCGCACTCTTTCACTATTGAAAAAAGAATGACCGAATGAATGATTAATCAGGTAATTTCCAGTTGCTTTTAAAACATAGGAAGTTTGAAATGCGTTGTTTCAACTTTAAAATACGGAAATTATTTATGATTCAATCAAATAATTACACAAAATGAAAAATCGCACCGTTGTGTCACTTTATCTATCTATGTGATGGATTCAATAAGTTTCCAGACTTTTTTTGTAAAGGTATTTAAAATTGTCGTAGACTCTTAAAAATTCAGTATGTTATTATTATACATCTTATGAGATGACTGACCAATTTTTATGATTTCAGCTTCAAAGGAACAGCTACAGCAGCAATTGGAATACACCATACTAAAGCCTGATTGTCACAGCTGGTGATTTTCAAAAATGCAATCTGGATGTGGGAACACTTCAAAAGAAAAATATGCAATAAAATTCTGTTTTAAACTTGAAAAAAATGCCACAGAAACGTATGGAATGCTTCAGACTGCTTTTGAACCATCTTTCATGAATCAAGCATGAGTTTTTGAGTGGCATAAGAGATTCAAGGAAAGCAAGGAGTCTGTGAGGGATGATGAGAGATGTGGGAGGAGTAAGGAAGTCAAAGGGTTAGGATTAGGGTTAGGGTTACTATGTTAGGGTTACTATGTTGGCCAAAGGGTTAGGATTAGGGTTAGGGTTACTATGTTGAGGTTTTAAGGGAGTTCAGGAAGAGATTCCGTCGGAAGAGGCCAGCACTCTTCAAATCGGGTCAGTGGCATTTCCACCAGGACAATGTACCAGTTCACAACTCCATCATTGTCACTGACTATTTGATCAAGATGGGCATCAAGTCAGTTCCTCACACCCCCTATAGTCCAGACCTTGCTCCCTGTGACTTTTGGTTATTCCCTAAGCTCACAGGCTGTCGTTATGAGACTATTGAGGAGATGAAAGAGGCAGTCACGAAGGTCATTGACACGCTCACACAAAATGTCTTCCATGGGGCCTTCCAGAAGTTGTTGGAACGGTATAACAAATGCATGGCAGCTGGAGGAGATTACTTGGAAGGGAACTAGAATTTCATGTGTGTACTATCAATAAAAGTGCCCATTCGAAAAAAGTCTGGAAACTTATTTGATGATCCTCGTATGTATTTTTTTCCACACGGCTTCCTAAATGATTGCCTAGACAACTTTCTTGCTCACTGTTTGCCGCCAAAAACAAAAATAGCATCTCTCGCTGTTTTGAATCGGAGTTGCTTCCACTATTTTTTCTTATTCCTTAAATACCCATCGATCTTTTCCCCATTTAGTGCAATTTGTCTTGATGTTGTTGAATACCAAGCATTCGCGCAAGGTTATCAATTAAGTGCACTGTTATCGACGATGAAGAGGTGGGGAGATGGTGCGTAATATTTTCCTTCGCGTACAGATTTTATTTTTCTCGTTTATATATTTTCCTGTAACTGTGATCTTGTCTGTACTGGGTAGTTTAAATCGTCATCATGTTTTTCGCCATCGTTAAGATGTTTCTTTCACTTACCCTATAGCGGAGTAGATTATTGTAAAATTTCAGGAGAATCTTTAATTTCGGGAAACAAGCATCAAAATTGGCACAAATACTCCTTGGGGATTGCTCTTTTGATAAAACCTGTTAACTATTAAAAAAATTTAAGATAGGGGCCATTTTTCAAGATAGCCGTCATCGAATATCCCGAAATCAATAAAATCGCAAAAATTCGAAAGAATGTAGAATCCAAATTTAAAACAATATACCTTCTCACTAGCTTCCTTGTACCATAATAACAGTCTCGGAATCATAATTAGGGTAACAAGTACCCATATCATTGGCACTATCAGTCCCATATAATATCTGATATACAGGTAAGCAGTAGGCGTATACTTTTTTACCACATATTGTCTTGCTGTCTGGGTGAGTATAATATAATTTATCTAAACCTTGCATCTGCAGCTGCTCAGTGCCGTGCAGGTCATATCAAAGCATTAGGATTTGAATCGACCACAGCATTCTGACTTGCATCTGCACTTGGCCAGCTGCTGGCAACTCTCTGCAATGAGTGGGAGCTCTGTCCAGACAATCTGTCACAGATCACCTGTCTTGATCCAGCTCCAGTTGGCAGGAGTCTGCCTTTTTGTCTGACGTATTGTTGACTCACTCCAGATGCAGCCACCCTGGTAGGCAGCATACTTCACATGCTGCTTTAGTGCTCTTCGGGTGGATGAATAACTTCATATGGCCTCTGCTTCCGAGCAAACATGTCTAACCTCGCATAATCGACACCTTCCGCTATGCTGGATCATCATAACCACAAACTTCTCTAAGGTCTTCAGGTCTTCATCATCCACTACTGGTGGATACTGGCTGAGTTTACTGAAGATGCCAGAAGCTTCACCACAAACATCCCAGGTTTGCCAAGCAGACTTATTCCTTTTGCCACGGAATGCTGAAACATAACACCAAGTGAAAACATGGAAGAAGAGCATTCCTTTGCTCTTTTCTGCAAGAACGCAACACAACTCATGTACAATAACCCACCTCAGGTTCGGTCCTTGGCCATAGGCAACCCAAAAATGCTGCAAACTCCGCTACTGAAGTTCTTGAAGAATACTGACTGCAATGGCAACAACATGTGTCACTGGCTTTGACCATGATGACTTTGCTGCCTGCTTCTGTTGCATGATTGGCATTCAAAAAGATCCGCGTGTCAGCTTCTTCATGACTGCATGGTGCCACTATAACCAGTGTGGTTGCTGACAGCATAATCTTCTTCGGTCGCAATGACCACATTTGGTGTGGAAACACATGCAATCTTATAAGCCAAAAAGTTAAACAGCTCGGTTTTGTTGTCATTGTCTCTCAGGAATTTCCGCCAGTTTGAGGGAATTTTACCATCCCTTGTCACCCAGCATCTCACTCCGCGTCCTTGCGTTTATCTAGTTTCTACTTTAAGACTTGATGGCCAGTAGACATTAAACACAATGTCTGTTCTCTTTTACTTGCTAGAGTATGCTTGTATTGTAAGAAGGACGTTCAGCACTGCATATTTTTCAAACGTCTTTGGACTTCGTGGGGGTAAACTGTTCCCTATCACCGAACCATCAATGATAATGGTGCTAACGTCTAGCTATGTCTTAGGCGTTTTAATTAGGTTCTCAAGAATGATAGGGAGGTGGGATTTCTGACTGATTGAGAGCAACGTGATGTCACTGGTTCTCATGACGGAAGAACTCCTTCAAGTCCCACTCTACTCTGGTATGATATGAACAGCTTGGAGAACAATTGACAGTCTGCCTTCAGCACTTTTTGTTTTGAAGAGTCAACAGATGCTGGTACCTGTTGGAAAAAGCCAACCCTGTTCTTTTTAATTGGTTCATAGAAGGTGGATTCTCATACACTTCCAGTCCTTTCATGAACTTCTGGAAATGGATCTTGCCATTAACAAGGTGTGTACCAATAAGAACCGCAGCAGTTTGATGAACAATATCCTTTGCATCAAGGGAAAGCAGGTCTCGACCCTCCTTATGGTAAGGATTGCCCATATATTGCATGGCCTGTGTGCGCTTTTCTACTTTCTTTATGCTCGTTCTGTCATCTCATAGTGGCTGATGTGTTCAGTGCCTTCCTTGGTCCAACACGCTGCCTCATACTGTGCAACCAAGTGGCTGACTTCAGGACCAGCTATCATCCATCTTCTTAGAGCTAATGGGTATTCAGTTACGCCAATTGCACCTCATCTGCCTTGATAACAGCGTTAGCTTACTCGTGAGATTGGTCAATAGCCACTGCTGAAAACTGTCGGGTCGATTTGTGTACAACTAAGTTTACACTCTCGAATTCATGGGGCAGCTGAGGATGCTTCTGTTCCAAGGTCACCATGTCTCTGTAGTGTGTCAGAAGCCTCCGTACATTGTTGCTGGCAAAGAAGTGTGGTATCACCTCAGTCAATGACTGACAGTACAGAAAGAAATTGGCTTCTCTGAATGACCAGATTAGCAAGAGGATTACCAGTTTCATGGACAAAACCATATACCAGAAATGAAACTGGGGACTTTGTAGTTTGCGATGCTCACACTAAGCTTCGAAGCTAGGCACATCTTCAGAGGGCTCATCTGTCTCTTTCAAGTAGTTTGTGTGGGCTACCTTCAGAAGCTTGTACAGACTGCATGCTATTACCTGGTTCATCTGCCGTGTCCTCGAAGCTTTCAAAAATAAATCTGCTGTCCCAGGAGATGCTATCCCTGCCTCCACAAGGGCTTCTATCCAACCATTGTCACCGAGTGGAGTTTCAATAGACTTCCGTGTTGCCACTTCTATATGCAAAACTCCGGGCATTATGACAAACTTATCCTCGCTATTGATTTCAGGCCAGTGCCATTGGACCTGCTTGGCTACTGCATATATTGGTTGGTCAGCAGCAATGACTGGCTCCTGACTAGGGTCCAGAAATGCCACTATCTTCCTGATCTTGTTTATCACATGCTTAATTGTAGTAACTGAGTGGGCCTCATCTCGCAACAGAGGCAAAATGACGTAATGCTGACCTCAGACGGCTTTTCTCTCTGTGAAGCATGGTGGGCTGACCAAGTTACATCAAATGGTCCATTTGCCACCATGGCCTTCTCCAGCCTCTCATACTCCATTGCCAGCTGTGGCCTTAGCAGATTGATGTCTGGGTGTGAAACACCACTCTGTGGAGGAGAGGGTTTCTTTCTGGTGAAGAAGATTGGTCGTATATTGGTGAAGGAGTCTGGAAGTTATGGAACTTTTTTCACTTTCTCCAAACTTCACCTGTCCACGCTCTGCGCCTTTATTTTCTTTGGTTGGGAGCTGAAAAACAGAGATGCTGGTTCCATGAAAAGAAGTAGTTGCTATTGTTGCTGTGATATTGTGGTCTATGTTGTCCATGGCAGATGTAATGAACAGCCCTGTTCGCAGAACTAGTGGACAGACAACCCTATCCTCCACGTACTTGCTGACTGTTGCATCTCCTAGCTGTGTAGATATCTCTAGCACTCTGTTATA
Organism: Sepioteuthis lessoniana; assembly: GCA_963585895.1. Lineage (NCBI taxonomy): Eukaryota > Metazoa > Mollusca > Cephalopoda > Myopsida > Loliginidae > Sepioteuthis > Sepioteuthis lessoniana. The sequence continues at coordinate 59,724,205 of OY757912.1, forward strand.
GGAAATGCAGATACCATGCTCGTAAAGCATTTCCGCCAACGTTTTCTTTCTGGTCTTTGTATAGACAGACAACCCCATGTAAACTGGAAATGGAGTCTCTGTCTTTAGAGTGTCTGTGAGTTAGTGCTCCTTCTTTGTACATAGCATAACAGTTGTACTGAAGAAACTGAGCAATTGCTAAATCCGTCTTTGATGCATCAAACCTCAGTTGAGATTTGATGTCTGCTCCGTGTTCAAGCATGATCACAAACTGAAGAAGACTGAGTGGAATGGCCTGCTCAGTGCACCTCTCATGAAAGGTTCCATCAAATATCTGGTTGTGGTCCAGCAGGTGTATTCGTAAGATGTTAGCTACTTTTCCAAGAATAATACCTTCACTATGATAATCAGATGCTTCTGATAAGACAAGGCCTACGTCTTTGTGGAAAGCCAGAAGAACATCCCTTCCCTGCTTGGGAGCTTCCAGCTCAGGTATTTCCGACAGTAGTTTTTCCTTAGGTCTTGTGGAGTTCACTGTGGGTGTATGAACGCCCAGCTGTTCCAGACCCTGTGTAAATAGAGGAACTATGCCTGCAAGTCGGAATACTGTAGGACCCTCAACAGATCTGAAAGTCTCCACTAGATATGTGATTAGCTCTGGGAATGCCTGTGGGTTGGGATCTTCTTGAGTGCACGTTTCTGTTCCAGTCTTTTGGTTGCTCTGAAGTATGTCCTCTCTTTATTGTACTGGCCTGTCCAGCAAGAAATATGGTATTTGAGCTCCTGTGCATCTCTACCGCCGAGTCTTGCAAGAAGTTTTCCGTCATTTAATGTTTGGGCACATTCATGAAGTCTGTTATTTAGGTTTACTGTCATAACTTGTCTCAGTTCCGAGAATTGGGCTTGTAGTTTGTTCTGGCATTCTACTGACTGTGCACTATCTGCTTTTCTTTTTCTGATTCTTTTCAGTTTTGTGTTGCTGAACACAAAGCGACAACTTTGGTGATTCTCTGCCTTGTTCTTCCTCAAGGTTTCTCAAATACTACCACCATTATCTGGCGGGATCAAGAAAAATTATTTATTGAGCTGATACTGAAACCCATGCTGAGTTTCACAGCAGTGGTGCCATCCAGTGTGCCTTGGTTGTGTATTGACATTCGCTCTATTGATACAAGGAAGCCAGTGAGAAAGTCCACGGTTCCAAATTTGGATTATACATAGCAAAAATATATGATTTGATAGCAAGTTCATTCAAATAGGACAAGTTTTTGCGATTTATTGATTTCTGTATATTCGATAGCGGCCATCCTGAAAAATAGCCCCCACCTAAATTTTTTTTAATGGCTAACGGGTTATATCAAAAGAGCAATCCCCTAGGAGTATTTGTGCCAATTTTGATGCTTGTTTCTAAAAATGAAAGATTATTATTGTTGTCTGCTCCACTAGTACATAAACACACTTTTAACACGATCACAATCAACCAAAAATGAGCTCAAAAAAGAAAATCATTTGTACGCACACATTTCTGTTTTACACAAGCCAGAACTGGAAAACCTTTTCATTTCATCTTTGGACAAATACCAAGAATGTCGGAAATTTATCCTCTTGTAGATAAATTCGACTGTAGCCCGCATCTGAAACAAAACGAGGAGGAGAAAAACAGGACAAAAACGCAAATGGTCTTGTTTGGTTAACACGAAAGAGTTTATTTACAGCAAAGTTGCATATATTATGCAGGCGTTACAATATTTTCAAGAAATTCTTGGCGCCTAGTTACAAAATGAAACAATATAAAACAGCTGCTACAGGATGGGTTTCCACAAACAAAATTAACCCATGTAAATATTAGTACAACAGAGAAAGAAGGAAAGAAATACGCTTACTCAAACAGGCTTTTGTAAAATACAGCTTGGCTCACAATATGAGACAAGGTAAAAAAAATTATCACTGTGCCGTAAAAAAAGTGATGCACCGGAAGAGAGTGACCATGATAGTTATTTCTGCTCGATGATGATCACACCTGCCATTCCGAAGATAGCGGAAGTAACACATCCCAATGGCCAATAATCGAAAGAAATCGCGCAGGTGAGCTCGGCTGATAATATGGGACAAGGTTAAGGTCCCACTTCAGAGTGATGCACCGGAAGAGAGTGACCTGTGAACTGCATGACAGTTATTTCCGCTCGATGACGATCACACAGGTCATTCCAAAGATAGCGGAAGTGACACATCCCGATCGCCAGATATCGGAAAAAAAATCCGGAGGCGTGGAGGCGTGTCCATATCTCTGCGTGGGAGTTTGAAGGTAATATAAGGCCGACGAATTGAACAGAAGGCAGTGAAAAGATTCCGCTGTTCACGAAGCTGACCTCGTCGTCACTCTGTGTGCGTTGTCTCGGCCATCGTCTACTCACATCGAAGAGTTCAAGCCTCATAGACGAACGATTCTAATTCCTCTCCTGACTGCTCCTACTTCACACAAGCGTCCGTCGAGAAAATAAATATATATTGTTATATATAAATTCCGTGTTGTCGTTTGTTTGACCAGAGAGCGGAACGTAACACTTTTACAAATAAAATTAACCCACGGGAATTTGTACAAGGCATAATAAGCAGTCCACTTGCTGAGTCTATGTAGTTCTTGAAAAGACTTCAAGCCTTTGTCCTGGTTTTTTCTTTTCGAAATTTTGTTTTCTGGGGTTTTTATTTCAGTAGTCTGCAATGCAGGTGGTAATGTCTTCTTTTCTTTCTTCCTGTTACAACAATCCACGTTGGAAAAAGTGTAAAGAGCTGCTTGTGTGAAATACTCCCTCCTCTAGACTCCGCTAGAGCACAGAATTTCTCCCAGACATATGTCGCATATGCTGGTGTCACGTGATCTACCACTGAGAGGAGAGAAATAAGAAATTTCCCCTACCCCTCCGTGTTTGAATTAACAGGCCGCCAAAGACTGACCGTTAAAAGGAGGAATAAGGAATGTAGGTCAACTTCGGCCGGCCTGTTGAAGGAAGAAAAGAATGTGGGTCAAGCTATCTGTACCCCGTAACCTCCCCCGGGTGGAAGAGATAGTAGTCCGAACGAATCGCCTGACAGGATGAGGGCGGAAGAAAGAGGCTAAATGATTGGCCAGAACCCTAAAGCGGAAATAGCACCCTTTTGATCAGCGGAAATAGGAATAAGGAAATCAGTTTTAGGACAGCAGTTCGGGTGACAAGATGTGTGGACACTGTGGCCAAAACTCCGGGTGAAGAAGCGAAATAGAGCTCTTGGATAAGAAATAGCAGACGCCTCAAGCCGAGCTCCATAGAATCCCACTAACCCGTTAAAGAAAATACTCTCAGAAGAAACCCGTCGTCGAAAAGCTAAGTACACCGTAAAACCGTTTTATCCCTCCACCCTTCCAAAGTACTACAATTGTATGCTCTCTCTGTCTGTCTGTCTCTCTCTCTGTGTCTCTGTCTGTCTCTCTCTCTCTCTCAATTTAAAGAAGGAAGAAAGAAAATAATAAGGAAGAAAGACATTTGTACTTTGATATTTTCCGCTGATAATATAGCCGACACATTAAATATGTGTCCGCATGTATTAAAAACCTTGTTATATTTTATATCTCTCCTCGTGTTGAAATTTATTCATTGTGTTTGATTCGTGGTAAATTTGGAAAGTTTTTCGATCGTGAAACTAGTGAATGTATTAGTTGATAAGAGATATTTACAGCATAGTTTGTTCTTTATATTGCTTTGTTGACGAAATTTCATGTATTTTATTGTGGGTTTCCTAGGAATTTACTATATTGTTTAGTATGTTGTTACTGCCAATCATTTCTCTGAAGTTATTTGGTCAATAAGAGGCTAGTATGCCTGGTTCTTGAAAAAATATCTTTTATATAACCCAACGGTTATTGATTATCTGGGCTAGTCGTAGGAGAGTATTGTTGAATGTTTTTACGAAGGGGATGCCCTGTAATAAATTTGATATCATAAAACGTTTAACATTTCATCTTTAATTTGTTTTCATCTATGCTGTACTGAATTTACTCTTCAAAATAAAATCGCTAATAATAATATTGCGGACATTATTTGCAAACGTTTTGTGTCTAGGAAGTACATATAGTTACGTCTCCACTCATCTAGTTCCAATAATAGCATTAGTGCATTCATTGAGACACTAACACTAAATAAATGGAAAGAAAGACATAAATAGCTCATATTACACATATAGGACATGTAATACATATATATGAAATCATGTAAGAAGTATTACAATAATATACAAACGTATCTCAACAGATGAAAGATGTTAAAATTGTGAAAAGTCTTATATAAGTTCTTTGTTTATAGCTATGGGCTATCATTTCAATGTCAACGCGAGATATAAAGTTCATCGCCGGGTTTGGAAATAGTCCTTTTGAAAATCTATTGACATGAAATAAGTGTGGAAGGTGGACCAATAATCTATTTTTATGTTTTATAAATAACGTTGCCTTTTATAGGAAAATACGAATTTATTGTTATTGTAAAAATTCGGTTTTCCCTGGTAACCACTGTTTTTGAATTTTCTCGTCGTACCAAGTGGGCATTGGCCGAAATTTGAGTTCTCAACCATTTTTCAAAAACGAGACTGTCTTGTGATTTTTGAAGATAGAGCGGGTTTCTATCGGAAGAGAGAATGCCGCGACCGGCCTACGAATGTAAACATATCGGATTAGAGAAATAACATCCGGGTACGACCGGAAATGATGAAGCCCTTTTTCGACTCTAACCGGCCGTTACTGCCAAGAAGGGGAAAAAAATAATATTTATCAACATTTGTAAAACACTTCTGCCAGAAATAATTCTATAAAAATGGAAGTAATACTTTTCGCTAGCCTATACCGGGCTAAAGAAATACTTATTTTCTGCGTCTTCTTTGTAGAAGAACTTTCTATCCACGTGGCACGACAGAAGTGGAGTTCCCTTTCTTCTATATAAAAAGGCTTCAGTCGGCGAAAATTCAGAGGTCTACGCGGACACTCTAGGGCGTTTGTGTGTGGCCTTTCCTCTCCAGTTCTTGGGTTGCATTCGGTAGGCCGTCTAACCTCTGGGCGGTTCTGCCGGGTGTGACTCGGAATGGAGATTTCCTCCGGCCTCAGGGGGCCATCCCCCCAGGCTTATACCCCCTACGCGGACGCTCTCAGGGGCCACTCGGTTCGGGTCCTACGTTATCGTGGTCGCACCCACCTCGCCACCACTTCTAGTGGTGGATTCAACAACCCTTTTTTTACTGTCCTTTTTAAGGGCTATGAGAGGTCACCTTCTGCGGGTCGGTGCATCTCTGGCGGTCAGTAATGATCAGTCGAAATAGACGGCCTGGAGGAAAACACGAAGAGGACTCACTAAGACCAGCCGGTCTTAACCATCGCTCGGTTCCGCTCGTCCGTTTGGCTGCGCAGCGCTAAAGGCAGGGGTTGGCCTTTAGCTACCGCTCCACCATCCATGCAGCGCTAAGATAATGCCAATCTTAGCCTCGGCCTCCTGGCCTGTTCGCTCGACAGTGCAGAGCTTTGGCACGCATGCCTTACCTATCGTCTCGACACGTCCACACAGCTTTGGCGCGAAACAGCCTTAGCTACCGCCTCGATACGTCCGCACAGCTTTGGCGCGAACAGCCTTAGCTACCGCCTCGATACGTCCGCACCGCTTTGGCGCGAAACAGCCTTAGCTACCGCCTCAATACGTCCGCACAGCTTTGGCGCGAAACACCCTTAGCTATCGCCTCGATACGTCCGCACCGCTTTGGCGCGAAACAGCCATAGCTACCGCCTCGATACGTCTGCACTGCTATCTGGCACGACAAAGCCATAGCTACTCAACGATACGCCCGCACAGCTATCTGGCACAACAAAGCCATAGCTACTGTAAACGATACGCCCACACTGCTATCTGACACGACAAAGCCTTAGCTACCATCAACGATACGCCCGCACTGCTATCTGACACGACAAAGCCATAGCCACCAACCACGACGCTCCGGTGATGCAGTCCACGTAACGTCTCGCTGTTACGGACTGCCCCAGCAACGCAGTATCTAGTCCACGTAACGACTCGCTATTACGGACTACCCCAGCAACGCAGCATCTAGTCCACGTAACGACTCGCTGTTACGGACTACCCTAGCAATGCAGCATCTAGTCCACGTAACAACTCGCTGTTACGGACTACACTGGCATTGCAGCACCTGGCCCACGTAACGTCTCGCTGTTACGGGCTAGCAACCTGATCGACACCTCCCCGGTTAACCCAACGTACTCTCAAAACCGGGATATCGATCTACCGACCACGACGCTCCTGCAATGCAGTCCACGTAACGACTCGCTGTTACGGACTGCCCCAGCAACGCAGTATCTAGTCCACGTAACGACTCGCTGTTACGAGCTAGCAACCACGACTCGGCCATACCAACGAAATGTCAAAACCAGGACATCGATTTACCAGCGACCGACTTCGGCTTTCCGCAACGACTCGACCGACCTCAGCTGCCCGCGACGACTGTCCAACTGTATCCAACGACCCGACCGATCTCAGCTTACCAGCATCAAACAGATCAAGACATTTTCTCTCTGCTGAATGTTAAACAGCGTAAAAGTTGTACATAAGAGGGTTTGTTTTGTTTTCGTATTACTTGAAACTAGAGAAGTTCGCAAGTAAAATAAATCCCTTAATTTTTGCCTTTATTATTGTGAGAAGAATTTTGAAGAGTTATAAATTATTACATATTTAGAACCAAATATTTTCACTACGTTTGTGTGGTCACTTTCTCCGGAGGAAAATATGATGTAAAAAAGAATTATCAGTTTGATATTAAAAAGAACTTCAAAGTAGAAATTTGTATCAGCCTATTTGCTGTTTTAATATATGTTCCGAATAACATATCTTTATTTAATTTAGTTCCTGTTCCAAAACAAGGTACGCGACTTTCCCAAAGAAAACATGGGGAAACGTTTAAGCAATTGTTTGAAAAAAAAGAAAAAGAAAAGAAAATGAATTTTGTGAGTTGTTGATATGTAACTGTTGAGCAAGCCCGTATTGTCGACGAAAAACTTGAACCTGTGAACCACCAGCCCATTGTCCTAAGGAGTAAGCGATAGCAGTCCTAGCCTTTGCGAGGTCAAGAAAAGGAGGAAGAAGGAAGCAGACTATTTTTCTGACTATATGTATCGATTTATGTATGAAAAAAAGTAATTATAATTTGTAAGTAAATGTTTTTTCTCTCACCCTTTTGTCCATTGTTAAAAACTTGTATATGGACTTATAGGCACCAAGCCACCTTTCATTTTTATTTACTGTAAATAAATTTTTTGAAGCTGTAATTGTCTCTAGATTTTGTTCGAGATTTTCATATTAGCTACTCTTTTAGACAATAAATAACAATTGTTTCTCTTTTTCAGAACGATAAAAGACAGACGCATGTCTTTTAGAATTTATTTTTAATTTTTAAAACCATACATCCTTTTTCGGTACAATAAACCACGAAAAAGAAAAAATCAAGATGTTCTCTTCGTTCCAAGAACGGGAATGAAAGAGATCTTATCCAGTCGAAGAACGCTAAGAATAAGAAAGCAGGAAAGGGTTCTCAATTCTCACATGACCAATGAACACGTAATGTTAAAAGACACACCCACAAATCCAAAGAAAGACACTTATTGTCTCCCTACAATAAGTTCAGCAACTTTAAACCTTACATTGGTTCCTAACCTTTGATACTCACCTAATAATGGTGACTTAACAGTGATATCTTCGACGTTCACAGACACATGTATACTTTATAGCACTTCCAATGCTTAATATATGGTTTAGATAGAATCAGGGCTTTACGCGCGCCATTACTTTTGGAGCTGCTCCAGCTCCTGTTCACACGCCCCAAACTGGAGCTAGCTCCCCTCACGCATGGAGCTTCAACTCCTTTAAAAAACGAGCAGCTCTTTTTCAACGCTCCAAAGGTAAATATACCTTCTTTCATAAACGTTCAATTTCGCCAATAAGAGATCAAAGTATAGGTGTTGGCGTCAAAAGATCTCGTCAATATGGGAGGGGGATGTCACTCTAAGTGTAAGACCAAAAGATAATATTTGACAAAATCTCGCTTATATTTTGAGATTTGCTAAGATGGGATTTCTTACTCCAAAAGAATAACATGTCGGACAGAGCAGAAGATTATATATAAATTTTTGTTGCTTAGGGTATAAAATAGAAATAAAAATCACTGAAATATTTTAAAACAATTCAAATGTTCATTAAATTAACAACCTATTTTTTTCAGGGGAGGAAAATTTGACCCGATATTTGTTCAATCCCAATGTTTCAGCTAGATATTTTTGTATGAAATTTTACGACATTAATTTGATCTCTGAATAATTGTTTATAAGTAATTTGTTGATATTTTTCGTCCATCGTTTATCTAAAAATACACTTTATATTTCAAATCAAATACTAACATAAATACCCTGTTAAAAAGTTTTTCAAATAAATCAGATCGATTTATCGAAGTTCATTAACCATTTTTTCATATTATTATTAATAAAAATAATCTAAATACACTTACTGTAATCATTTCTAAAGAAAAAAACTATAGCGAGCCTTATTTCTTTAAAAACCAATTATTTACTATGTGGAAAAGTTTTCGGTAAATCGGTTTATGGAATGGAGCGCCAACATTTCTTGGTCAATTCGGGGCCTATTTTGTATTGTTTTTCTTTTACTAGTGGTTAGCTTTTGTGGTCGGTGAAAATCTATGTGACAGAAGAAGTTAGATCTGATTGGCTGGAGTTTCTGGAGACGGGGTGCTGTTACCCCTGGCGTTACCTGCCGAAATAAACCGTGGTCAGTTGGAAACAGAAGGCCTTAGAATTAGGCTGTGTTTTTTTTTTTTACTCCTCAACTCAAATGAAGTTGAGTATCAAGAATTACTTGTAAGTCCACTTCAAGGATTTAGTGTTTCTTTCAGAAGGGAATTCAAAGAAGGCTTGAAAGCCAAAAAAAAAAAAAAAAAAAAAAAGAAAAGAAATAAGAAGAATTTAAATCCACCGGAAGGATTTTTTATCACATTCAGAATTCCAGAAGAGAATTCGAAGTTAGCACTAGCAGAAAAGAAGATAAAAGAAAAAGACCGAAGAAAATACGTTTCTACTACTCAAGCTAAAAAGAAGATAAAAGAAAGAAAGAAGCCGAAAAAAGTAGGTTTCTACAACATGAATTTATATTTTAGAAGAATTATTTCTCTAAGAAAAAGTATTAACGACTTCCGTTGACTCCAACTACTACTCAAGTCTCAGACGCCATTACTTGCTCTATCGAGAGGGAAGACGACCGAAAAAGATAGAGAAAAGAAAAAAGAACATTATTAAAGATATTGTCTCGCAGATGAAAGAAAGACAGAGTTGTTTTTTTATTAAAAGAAAAGAAAAAAGAACGTCTTTAGGGTCTTGGTCTCTAAGTAAAAAAAAGGAAAAAAGTGACTTTTCTCGGCATCGAAAGGAACTGTATCAGGAGTTCGTGGTGGGCTCCGCTTCGGATCCTCTCGTGGAACGGCATGGCTGATCAAAGGGGGAAATTCACTCTCAATGGAATTGGGCGCTAGGTTCGGGCTTTTTCTCGCTCACCTAGCAGCTTGCCCGGAATGCGTTGCTCCTCAACGACTGGGCTTTCAGAGCAGGCTTGGCAGACATGCCCGATTGCCTCCGAGGAGGTAGTGGCTTGGAAGAAACGGCTTTGCACGCCTTCTACTACTGTGAGCGGGTTCGCCCGTTCTGAAGTCACGTCGGAAAGTGGACGCCTAAACAGCTCGTGCTGCAAAACGTTGGTTATGTCGTGTACTATGTTGATCCTCCGGTGAGAAGCGTGTGGGGTTTCTTGCGACCCTAGCTGTGGCTAGAATAGCTATTTGGGAGACGCGAAAGAGGGGATTGTATGACGGTGCAAACTTTTCTCATCGTGATTTGATTTTTGTTCTTCAGGCATCAGGTTTGAGTCAAAATTAGATGCGATAGTAAACGCTTGGATCGCATAACATTAAATAAAATGTGGGTGTATACTGCCTGCATGATCGTACGAAAGGGGGAAATATTGGAGTCATCCTTCCCTCTTTTTCTTTCGCATGGTGATGATGATCCGGGTCTTCGGGACCCCATCCCTGGTAAGTATGAAACTTACCAGCTGCTTGAGGTGTGTCATTGGCCCTGCCACCTAGTTGTTAGTCTCCAAGATCTTCCCCGTCCCCTATACTTTTATCACCAAATCTTCCTCCAGCCCTATCTTTTTGGGGATCTTACTGTAATCCATGCTACCCATTCCTCGCCACACCCATCCCCGCGTTCCCTTTATCCCATTAGTTTAGATCCAGTCTCCACATAGGCATAGTCCGGCTTGTTTTCGGTCCGCTCGGAAACCGAAAAACTGTCGGCTCTCCACAACATAGACGTGGGGACGGGAGAGTAACCAAACGGGGTTTTTATCCTTGTTTTGCCGATTATTTGGGGTTTTTCACCGCTCCCCATCATTGCTTAATTGTATATATGCTTTCATTGTAAATAAATCATTCATTTTGTCTGGGTTTTAAGTATAGAGCGAATGTTGTATTTTGGTAATTGTTGCGCGCTTGTCGATGCATAGCTGTCTTTTATTGTATTATGTGTCAGCGTCGGTGAATGTGGCTTGCTAGGACTCCTTAGATATCATAGTCTCCATCCCTTTCCCCTTCAATACTTTTGGGGCTTCATGCTCCTCTAATTTTGTATGTACATTTTCGTACAAAAATTTAAGAAATAAAGGCGACTCGCCCGGCGTCAAGGCCGACGGGATTAATTTGCGCTTGGCTTTGACCCCTGTGGGCATGGTCCAGCAAAGGCAAACTTGAGGCCAAAAGGCCTCCAGCTTCGGCTGGGCCAGCTTCGGCTGGGCCAGCTGCAACATGGACACACTTGAATAGCATGGATATTCCTGTCCATTTTAAGCCGGCATCCGTGCCTGGACCCACATTTGGGTCCATGTCTAGCTAGGTTCATCAGGCCTATATAGCAATAAGTAAGCCGATGACCAGCCAAGACAAACAACGCTCGAACCTCGGCTCGGGCCCGACCTTCCTCAACCTTCCTTTCCCCTTAACTTTAAGCATTCTTGCTGGAGCTTTCATACTTGGCAGACTTGAGGCTGAAAGGCCTCCAGTTTCGGCTGGGCCACTTCAGGTGGACAAGCAGCAACATGGACACCCTTGAATAGCACTGGACTTTGCTGTCCAGTTTAAGCTATAATCAGGCATCCGTACCTGGACCCAGGTTTGGGTCCATGTCTAGCTAGGCTCATCAGGCCCACATTGCACTAAGTGGTCCGATGGCCAGCAAAAACCAGCAGCGCTTGATAGACTTGAGGCTAAAATGCCCCTAGCTTCGGCTGAGCTACCTTCGGCTGGGCGAGATGCAATATTGACAAGCGGTCCATGCACAGCCGACTTGAGGTCGAAAGGTCCCCGGCTTCGGGTGGGCGAGCTGCAGCAATGACATTTTTGTCACCTTTGTATAACACTGGACCTCGCTGTCCAGTTTAAGCTATAATTAGGCTTTCGTACCTGGAACATTTTTGGTTCATCAGGCCCACACTAAGTGAGCTGATAACCAGCAAAGACAAGCAGGGTTCGAGCTGAGGCTCGGTCCGACTTTTCTCTCCTCTAATACCCACTATAATACAACCTTCGGGTTACGCTGTTGTGTGCCCAACGGGCTTGCAGGGTGTTGTTCGTTCCTGCCAGGTCCACCAGTTAACGCAGAGCACAATGTTACGTGGGGTAGAAAATAGATTAATAAGGAGAAATATATTTTTTATGTATATTCCAAATGTGTTTTATTTGTCCTTATTATTCCGAGACGAAAAATAAAGTTGAGAGGGAGAGGCGCCAAGTCTATCCTTTCTCCTCACGCATGATTTGCTCGGTAGTTCACGAGGCTAAAAGAGGAAGAGAAAAGAAAAAAAAAAGAAGACGGCAAGAAATGGAATTGCAAGTCAACCCCTTTCCACTATTTACCCATCTCAGCTAGCCTTGAACTCTTGGAGTGAACTTTGTGTGACCTTACCAGCCACGTGTCCAGCCCAAGAACCAGTGGAGAGACCCTTCTTGTTTTTGGCACTCGAAAAGTGACAATAGTAGTAGCAGTCCTGACTTTGAGGCGTTAACATCCATTCAGGAGCTTCGTTCCAGTCCACCCGAAACGTGACCAAGAAATAGATAACAGAAACCGAACAACTCCTCGTGGTACTTAAATTCAAGCCTCTTAAAGAAAAAAAGAACGAAAGAAAATAAGATTGTTAACAAGCCCTAAACCCTCAGTGAGTAATGTTGTAATAGATTTTGTTGCTAAATCTTCAAATTGTGTTATGTTGGTTTTGTGAGTGCTTGTCGCTTATTCCGCTGTGATTCACCGAGAGTCTTCGATTGGAGAAATTCCCTTCCCATAGTTCGCCTTTTTTCATCGAACCTTGGGACATTCTCGCTATTTTATATTTTTTTATCATTCTCGTTATATGCCAGCTATCGTAGTCCTAGTGAAACCCTGGTCGTAACAATAGACGTTGGCTGTGGTTTGCCGAACGCTATTTAGTGTTACAGATATCACCAATTCCCTAGCGAAACTACATTTTACAGCCACTAGGCGAGTTATAGGTGAATTATTGAAGGTCAACACAGTTAACCTGGCAGCTTTCCCCCTCAAATACAAGGTCTTCGACAAATACAATTCTTCCATAACAAAAAAGGGACTCTGAACTGCAATGTTTGGGTTAACAGGATTAATAACAACATTCTTTTATTGAATAAAAGAAAGAAACTAAAAAAAACCCCAACAATTCAGGTAAAAGTCTGGAGCGAGAAAGTCTTTCTGTATCTCGGAAGAGTCTCCATTAAAATATTCGTATCCCGGACGAGGTCCCACATGAAATATCTTTATCTCTGGACGAGTCCACCAAAAAATATCTATTAATGGCGGAGGTGCACGTGGTGTAATGGTTATTGTCGTAGGAAATGGACACGGCGACACGAGTTTAAATCCTGGACCAAGCTAATTGTATTTCACATAGCACTAATACCCTTGGGAAAGGTATGAATCCTATTATTCTCCCTCCAGCTATGGGTAAATAGTAGGACAAACTGGGTTCTTCAGCCTTGGTGAGGCAACTAGTTTAGGAAAAGGAAAACTCTGAATTCAAACCTGTTAAAAATTGACCTTGTGTCATATCCTGCCTGAGCGGAGGGGTTGGTAAATATGGATTAATGACGAAGGTGAGAATGTAGTTCGACAACGGTAAACACGGTGCGCTTTCTTTCAGACTATGGGATTTAATGGCGGGGCTCGTGCTCCAAATCACAAGTTTATCGTTTCAGTATGAATGCAGCAGGATAAAATTGAATATACCTAAATTGTATGTTCACATACTTGGAGTTTTGGGGAGTTTATTCTCTTTTTTTCTTTCGTTTTTGGGTTTCCATAACCTGTTGGTAGAAGGACACACGTCTTATTTCAGATAAGACCAGGATTAATTATTGTTCCTTTTCTCGTGGACAAGTCTTTCCTTTGGATATTCGTTTAACGAGGCTTACCATACCTCGGAGTGCTAGTTCATTCAAAGGATAAGCTTTTTCTTTTCTCTCTGGGTTCTCCGCGAGGCACTATTTTGGAATTTGGGTTTCTTTCATATCCAAAATTGTGTTCTTGGTTTTTCAACGAACAAAAGGCAACTCATTATTCGTCTTCATCCTTAGAGGAATAAACGGAAACTCATTATGTGTCCTCACCATTTGACGACTGCATGGCAACTAACTAGGTTCCGTAGTTTGAAAATTCACCACGTGTTGGCCTTTTTTTGGCGGTTTCTTCCTCGGTACCAATCATAGTCACAGATTTGCTTCTCCGCTGACGCACACATGGCTAATAGAGAGTGAGGTCCTCCCATGCCTATCTCACCTTGTAATGATAAAGGGGTGAAGGAGAGATGGCCTCTCCCACTTCCACTATTCTGTAATTCTTGCTTATTACTATCATCCACTGACGGCCAGAGAGTCGCAGCTGCCTCCCCGCACAACCCGGCAAATATATTGGGGTGACATATTTCCTCGTCACACAAGTCCTGTCTGGTGGGAGGCAGAGAAAAATATCGTGACTCGCCCGGTGTAACGATTCTTTAGAATCCGGACTCGTAAGCAAAGTTCCAAAGGCGTGTTCCTACAACTTGTTGTCGCATCCATCTTACATCTACATAGACTTGCGAAACGATTCTTTTAAGGATCATTTGAGGTCTCCAACCCAAGTGTTGGAGCAACTCTGACTAGTTCTTATGAACTAATCGATGCAGACTCCTGGAGGCACCACGAAGAGGATAATAAGACCATTCGGTCTTAACTGTTTCGGTCTGTTCCGGTTCGCGCAGCCACTGTCTTAGCCACTGGTTCCCCGTTAGTTCCTCAGCTCCACAGAGTTAAGACTCGGTAGTATTAGCCACTGATTCCTCGTTCGTTCCTCGGTTCCGCAGAGCTAAGACGTAGTAGTCTTAGCCACTGATCCCTCTTTCATTTCTCGGCTACGGAGTGTTAAGACACGATAGTCTTAGTCACTGGTTTCTCTTTCGTTCCTCGGTTCCATAGAGCTAAGACACGGTAGTCTTAGTCCTTCGTTCGATCCTCGCGGCCAACTTCCTTCAACGCCTACAACCGACTCGCGGATTTCACTTCCTGTTTGGATTCCAACGAACGACCTCCAGCTGTCTCAACTATCAACGACCATTCCATCACTGATACGACTATTCCATCACTGATACGACCATTGAATAGTAACTTACAGTAAAACAAATTGTCATTTGTTAATATACTGTTATCTCGCCTTTGTTCTCCTCATTGTCTTCCGGTCGTCAATTTACTCATCTAAAACAAAAATAACTTGTGGAGTCGACGTTCTTATCGGCCCCGCAACACACATATACAACTAATTGGAGTGACCTTCCTTTTGTCATAATAAACTACTTTGAATTGTAAACAAGAACTTCTCTCCCTCTTATTTTATTTTATTATATTTTATTTTTGCCTTCATATTTTTTGTAATATTATTATTGTTGCCAGTGTCCAATTTTGTTCCTGTCAACACGCACAATCAATTTTTGGGGAGAGAGAGGGGGGGCAGACAGACAGTCAGAGACAGAGACAGAGAGTTTAATTTTACTTTTTTTAGACACATTTGGAAATGGTCGCTACAGTTTTTCTTACCTTTCATTCATTTCCTTAAACCAAACAAATTAACCGTGTTTTTTGCTGTTGAATAACTACATGACCATTGTTAGTGTCACACGTCTTTATTAGAACATAATTAGTTGATGTACCTTCTTTTTGGACAGTCTGATAATGGCACACAAAAATGGGCAAGGCTTTGTTATACTTTTACAGCAATGAAAATATATATAGGGTTAGATGATAAATTGTGTTGTGATTTTAGTAATTGACAATATAACAATAGCAAGAGGTTAATTGCACAAGAAAATAAGGGGAAAGGTAATATGGAAAAAAAAAAGTAAACAGAGGAAGAAATGAAAAAGGATAAAGAAGAGAAAGTTCATAAACAAGTGATCAATTCTCCACGTTGAATGGTAATGATAATGAATTTTTGTTGGATACTTTTAAAGATATTTGTAAATTTTTGGTCGGGGATTTTGGAAAATAAATGCAGTTGCTTGGACTTACATTTGAAATAAACTTGAATCAACAGAATGCTTAGTAACAGATTTAGATATGAAATCAATAAACGCTGAAAAATATGATTTCAACTATAAAATGCCTCGAAGCCAAGACATAACTACTGACCCATTTGTGCCACTTTATTGTTTCGTAATTTTTTATAAAAAATTTATTTCAAATTTCTATTCTGAAAATAACAATTCTCACATTCCTTTTCTTATCATTACTTTTTAATTTTGGTCGATTTTTTTAATTGAATGAAATATGTGATTTATAATTTTCCATTCGATACCACGATAAATAGATAACAGTATGAAATTCAAAATTTTATTGAGTTATTAAGTGTATTATTTAAAAACTTTGGACATCAAAATAAAATTTTATTCTCATTAGTATTTTCAGACCGAACTTAAAATATTCTGTAATCATATAAATAATACTCCCGGCGGTTTCTATTTGACTTCAAGTTACATCCTTTTTATAGAATTTTCATCATAATATTTTGTAAATGCTAATTATCCCTTGTAATCATTAATAAAGTATCTTCATGGTTATGCCGCTATGGGTGATGAAAAAGAGTGTTCAATGATTCTTTCCTGCTTATTCCTTGTAAATTACAGATTTATTTCTTTTGATGAAGAATACATCAAAAGAAATAAATCTGTAATTTGCAAACCTAGAGTTATATTTTTTGTGCTGACATTTTTCGATATAATTAAAGATGATTTTAGTAATGCTGTTATTTGGATGATTTTGATTCTTGGATTTTCAATTCTTTCATCATTTTTCTAGTGCCCTTCGGGAGTGTTCTAAGCATTCGAAAAATGATCATCTTCATGTTCCTTTTTTGCTTCTTTTTCCCCAGTTCTCTTGCAACTTCTCTTTCATTTTCATTCTACTGGGACAACGATATCAACTATCTGACAAATTGTCTGATTTTTATCAACGGCTAGATCTACTCTGGTTTTTCTTCTCTAAAACGGATTCTGGGCAGTGCATACACCATTCATTTGTGAAGTTCCTCGTAGATCCCCATGCCAGTTTTTGTATTTGTAAACAAACTTGCTTATTGATGATTGTGTCTTTATCTCCATATAATCAACATTAATTATTTTTGCTATGTCCCATCTACATTAGTACATTGGTTGGTAATAACAGGGATTCAGTTGCTCCATTAAAATGTCCTTTGTGCAAACATATTATTGTTACTCCTAGGAGAGTTTTTCACATCAGCGTTAGCTGATGGTCTTCCACTGGAGTTTGACTGACAGCAAGTCACATAAAGTGTCCTGGACTCTTCTCAGTCTCCTCGCCGATCTTAGCTATGGTGAAGACTGGATGGACCCCACTTGTCCTCTGATTTCAAAGTCTGCCAGTCTCTTTACCAATCCTTTATTGACTGTACTGAGCGCGCCAATTACAATTGGCATCACTGTCACCTTCATGTCCCATAATTTATTTTAGTTTTTTTTAGCAAAGTTTAGGTACTTATCCCTTTTTTGCAATTTGGCAGGTTCCCTTTTTTTGTTGACTATCACTAGGTCTGATCGTCTAGCCGAGATTATGTTATCTATTTGTATCTCAAAATCCCAGTGAAGTTTGTGCCTCTCATTCTCCTGGACGGATTCTGTGTTCTTCGTATGGTCAAAATTAAATTTCTTGCACGATTATGACGTGGCACCCCACTGAGCAGTGTCTCTATATCACACTTCTTGCAAGTTGTAATACCTTTGTAATAGCCAATCAGGTGTTAGTATCGTGGCACCAAAAAGAAACGATTGAACCAGGGTGCAAAGCAACTGAAGAAATACCAGTTAGAGGCCGTAGCTTAATCCCATCGGACGCAAATGATCTTTCGATCGATAAACACTTAATAGGAGGAAGAATCCAGAGTTAGTGAGAAGTGGCAGAAAGCATCTGCTAGGCTCAAACGTATCCGCCCTTGGACAGGAAGCTTCCCTTTAATTTTGTGTAATAATGTAATAAATACTTATACCATTAAGAGAAGCTTGCTAATACAACCCGTTCTGCTCAACAGTTAAAAACTATTTTCGAGATAGTTTGAAGAATCATCTTGAAATAGCATCTGAGTTGGTACAGGAAAATTCCATTCGTTGTCGAACTTGGCGATGTTATCTTTTTTGATTACTTGGTTTGCTTCAGGTAGCGGTGAAAAATTCCGTTAATTGACGACATAGATGTCTTCGGTTTTTTTTAAATCAGGGATTTTCGATAATGTGTTGTTTATTGTTTTAAATAAAACGTTTATGATGTAATAAGAAAAATAATAACTACTCGTTGTTTATTATTTTAAGTTTTTGATTAAAATAGCTGATAAAATCCCGTTTGAGTAAAAAAAAAATCCTATTAGTATTTTCTTTTACAGCTGAAGAGTCATGATTAATTTCATATTTTTTTCACTGAAATCCGTGAAATAAAAAAAAACCTTTTTAAAGTTTTCATGTATCCGTTTTCTTCAAGGAGACACGTGATGAACCGGATTCAGGATTGCCACTCCTTTAAATGACATGAATGGAAATTTTAAACTTATAAAGTGAAGAACACTTGCTTTTTTAATTGTATTAATATATTCACTAACACAATTGCCTGGAGGCCTCCCCTCCCTCAGGCAATACTTACTTTGCAGGGCTGAGTTCATCGATTAGCGTCTGCGGTGTCTCAAAATGGGTAATGCCGACGGGATCAAGCATTTTTTTAACACATGAATCTCGATTCGAGCATGCCCCCTTTCCAACAATAAAATGATCTTGCGTTGGATGAATATCTAACGCATTCACTGCCACATTAGATATCTGAACTTTTATATAATGTTATATATGTTTTTGTTAGAGTTGACATTTTATATTGCTATATAAAGCTACATTTTATTTTGGCAAAAAATTGAATTAACGAAACTCTAAAGAATGACGCTAATGTATATTCTCCATGGTATTATGAGCATCATGATCATTTTTACTTTAAAAAATAATAAGACAGATCAAGGTAAAATATTGATTACATTGAGGAGGTTATTTTCATAATCATTTGAGAGAGAGAGACAGACAGACAGACAGAGTAGGGAGAGAGAGACAGAGACAGGGACAGACAGACAGAAAGAGAGCGAGAGAGAGGAGGCATACAGACAGACAGACAGATAAAAAATGGAATGCATATATAGGTGGGTCAGAAACAATACAAAGTAAGCCATATGATTCAAACGTGCGTCGTGTGGCAGTAAATGGGTTAAACAAAAACTTATCAACATTAAAGAGTATTTAAATATACTTTTTAATGTTGATAAGTTTTTGTTGAACCCATTTACTGCCACACGACGCACGTTTGAATCATATGGCTTACTTTGTATTGTTTCTGACCCACCTATATATGCATTCCATTTTTTATCTGTCAGTCTGTCTGTCTGTATGCCTCCTCTCTCTCGCTCTCTTTCTGTCTGTCTGTCTGTCTGTCTCTCTCTGTCTATTCAAAATTATTCTGATGATATTGAGAAGAACATGACAGTAAAACTCTTTTCACACTTCCTTTCTTTCTCTCGTATCTATTCGATATTATTATCATCTGTAAAAGTGCATGTCGACACGAACAATGTTTGAGCACGAATCTAGCAGATCATTACTCTTGAGTAGTATATTTGATTCATCCTTGGTGCCCGTATTTTGTAACTGACTAAATATCTATCGGCATCTTCTTCTTCTTCTTCTTCTTCTTCTTCTTCTTCTTCTTCTTCTTCTTCTTCTTCTTCTTCACATCCAACTCTGAGTGACAGCAAGCTTCCTCAGATCTCCAAAACTCTTCTAAGTATTCCAGCTGATTTTACCGGGGTTATGGTCTAAATGATTTCCATTCTGCCTTTCATTTCAGATTCGCTGAGTCTATTTTCCAAGTTTTTGAGGACTGTTCCAAGGGTTCCAACAATTAGTATCACCGGCACCTTCATATTCGACAGCTATTGACTATCCACAGCTATATGACAAGTTATTTTCTTATTAATTAACACTACGTCTGGTCTGGGATTGGGTGATTCGTTTGTATCTCAAAATCTCAGAGAATTTTGTGCCGCATTTTTTCGGAAAGATTCTTGTATATGCAGATACCATTATTCAGTTATGTCCAATTTTAATCTCTTCCACAATTCTCAGCAGATCGCTTTCTTCACCAACCAATTCCTGTATTCCCTTTGTGCCAGTTTGCTGCATTCGCTCATTATATGATTCTTCCCCCCCTCTCTCCATACTTGATATTCACCTGCGTATTCTTGATTTTAGTTTTGACATAATTAGTCTTTATGGCATTATTTTGTACAACTATTAATAAAAATTCAGTATCTCTCTTTAGGTTTACCCTTCATAACCATATCCAGGTAATCTAGTGGATAATTTTCTTATTTTTTTGCTTGAAGTATCATGTAATTGTTTTTCTTCCAGTTTTGTTTTCTAGATTTGATAAATTCTATTTTCCTGCTTGTCCTATTTTTTTTTTTTTTTTACTGTTGCTGCTTGCAGTAATTAATCCCTCTTGGCTTTTTGGGACATTCTTTGAGCCCCTAAATTAATGCATCCACGCAATTCTCAGTGTTGTTTACTTTTCTTATATCATAGAATTTGTCAATATAATCAATATTATGTCGATAAATATATATATATTATCTATATTTATAAGCTCATCTTTTATCCAATTAAGAAGGTTCTGAAACATCTTACAAGGGAGACGGCTTAAGTATTTATTATCTCTTCTCTGGTTTTTCCCACTCATTGTAGTTGATGGTTTTTACTGAAGTCCAAGTGACAGCAAGTTTCCTCAGCACCTCAGGAGTCTTCTTGGTATTTTAGCCAATCTCAACAGTGCTGTGGTTTGTATAGTTTCAATCCTTCTCCAGTTCTTCAGTTTACCCTGTCTCTTTTCCAGGTTCTTTGATGTTGCTCCTAAGACTTAAACTATCACCGTCATTTTCATGTCCGTTGTTTTTTGCATCTCTCTGAATTTTTATTATTCTTTTAATCTTTGAGAGTTTTATTCTCAAGTTTTAATTGGTGTTTTTTTTTTTCGAATGTGGACGATCCGGGTTCTTCCTCTGCTTTTGGTTTCCTCTTGTCTCTCGGGGGATCGTTCAAAATGCACCGACCACAATTGGTATCACTGTCATTTTCACGTTCTACAAATCTAGCAAGGTCAAAATATTTGTTTATCTCCTTAATGACAAGTTCTTTTTTTCTTGTTAATTAACGCTAGATCAGGTATTCTGGCTGGGATTGGGTGATCTATTTCTATCTCAAAATCCCAGACAATTTTATGGATATTATTATTATTATTATTGTTGTTGTTGTTGTTGTTGTTATAATCATTTTACTCACTGAGAGTCTTTCTCGCCGACGTTAGCTGATGGTTTTCCACTAGTCTGAGTAACAGCAAGACTCTTCTTAAGATTCTGGCCGATCTCAACAATGCTGTAGTTTGTATTATTATTTTACTCATTGTGAGTTTTTCACAACAGCAATAGCTGGTGGGCTTACCCAGGAGTCTGAGTGACAACAAGATTCATCAGGTCTCTTGGACTCCTCACAGTATTCTGGCCGATTTCAACAATGCTGAAGTCTAAATGATCTCGATTCATCCTCCTATTTTCGACAGTTTAAACCTTCTTTCCAGTCTTTTGAGGACCGTTCCAAGTGCACCAACTATAATTGGTTTCACCGTCACCTGAAGTTCCAAAGTTTTTTTAGTTCTCTGGCTAGGTGCAAATATTTGTCTATCATTTCGCTTTCTTTTGTGTTCACTCAGTGGTCCGTTTGATAAGTTCTGTTCCTTCCACTATTTCTCTTTTCTCCCATTTTTCATTATCAGCATAGCACATTTTTCAATGCCAAATTCTGTTCTTATATCCTGGTCGTATAACCATATTGTTTGTACCTGGAACTCCAGCTCTTTTTAATTTTTTGCAAATACCTTTATGTCATCCATATGCATAAAGTGATTAATCTTGTTCTGTGATTTTGAAAATTTGTAGTCCTTATTATATTTCCTTAGTACATGGTTAAGTGATATCATTGTAATAACAGCAATGGCGGAGGTGAGTCGGCTAGGAAAATGCCTCTTTGGATTTTGGTTTCTGCAAGGGTTTGACCTCTCGCTATCAATTCTAGCCTCCAGTTTTCAATGGTATTCGTGATGAAGTTTATGACTTTGTCGGATATTTCGTACATTTTTAAACACTCCATAATCCACGTACCATAGGCCTTCTTGTAGTCAATCGATGTCATTGCTACATTTTCCCGCCTCGTTTTGGCTTCTTTGAGGATATGTTAGTTTATATATAGTAGGTCGTTTATACTTCTTGTTCTCTTGCGTTATCTTTTTTCTTTTTTAGTCTCCAGGACTCTTCTAAGTATTCTAGTCGATGGTCTGCATGGTCTCGATTCATTCTCAGATTTCCAATCCTTCCAGTCTTTTTTCCGACTATTTATTGACTGTTACAAACGCACCGACTGCCGTTCGTATCATCGTTACATTTATATTTATCAGCTTTTTCAGCGCTCCATAAAGATCAAGGTATTTGTTTATCTTTTCACTTTCCTTCATATTCAATCTGTGGTCTACTGGAACGGCAAAATCCACTAGATGGCAATAAAAAAAAAATTACACAAGATTTTATCTTCAAGCTGTGATTAGGTGATCGTTTGTATCTCAAGATCCCAGAAAATTTTACGTACCATTTACTTGGACGGATTCTGGTTTGTGCATTAATAAGTATGGTTGAATTCAAACTTTCGCACAATTCCTAGTGGATTACATTTCCCACCCAGTTGTGCTTAGTCTTATACTCCTTTTGTGCTAGTTTGCTACATTCACTTATGTGATTTATCGTTTCATCTCTGTCTCCACGTATCCTGTGCATACGATTCTCTTGTGTATTATGCTTTGATATAATTGGTCCTTATGGCATTATTTTGTGTCTATATGGCATTATTATTACTCGTTCGCCGATGGTTTCTCACTGGAGTTTGCATTCGTTTATTATGTGATTGATCATTTCGTCTCTATCATCACATAACCTATATTGGCTATTTTATAGCGTATTTTTGCTTAGTGTTGTGGCCCCGGAAAGGGTCTCTAATGAAAACACAAACACGGATATTAGATAACAGATTATATTACACAAGAAAGATAGAGTTACATTGAAACGGTAAGAAGTCTTGTACTGTTCGGATAACACCGATATTGATCTGCCTCCTGGCAGCGAAATCTCTAGTACTAATAACGGTGAGAAGAGTCCATTATGGTAAGATGGGTAAGGCTCCCACAACACATAGTTAGTCCTTATGGCGTTGTTTTGTTCTGCTATTAGAAGAGATTCAGTTTCTCTCTTAAGGTTTCCCTTTCTAAGCCATATCTAATTCTTTTCGTGTGAGATTTCGTTTGTTTGTCGCTTGAAATATCTATACAGTTGTTTTTTTTCCTATTTTGTTTTCTAATTGTTTTTGTTTTGTTGATTATTATTTCATTTGTATCGTTTCTGATCACTGTGATCCGTCTTTCTTTGCTCTTTTTTATGTAGACTTCGAGTCATTGTATCAATGTATGGAAGCTACCTTCAATGCTGGTGTGTCCACTTCCTCCTTGTCTTGATACATATAGTCTGGGGACGTCATCACTGGGATGTAAGGCCTTAAGCATGGTAATTAGTTTTCTTGTTCTCTCGTCCATTTGTTGAAATTTTTCTCTGGTCCACTTCAAGAATGGTTCCGAGTATCTTATGAGGAGGACAGTCCAGATATTTAACCCTTTTATAAGATTCCACCCATTTAGTTTGGTTTCGCATAGCTTTCTCGTCCTGAGATATTTAAAAAATTTTTTTTCATCTCTACTTGTTTGATGGTGTCTGCTTCCAATATTCCCAAGTATTTGTATGTTTCTTTTTATCCGAGCGTTCTAATTTTTTCTTGATTAGATAGTTTCATTCCTTCCATAATGTACTGTTTGCAGCTTTTCATTATTAACGTGAAGCATTTTTCTATGCCATATTCCATCCCTATGTCTTGACTTTATAATCTCACTGCCTGTTTTAGAGTCTCCAATTCTTTTTCCTTTTTCGCAAAGAGTTTGATGTTGTCCATGTACATTAGGTGATTGATTTTTTCTTGCGATTTACCGACTTTGTATTTCCTGTGTATGTGGTTGAGTGGCATCATCGCTATTACAAATAGTGATGGTGATAGTATATTTCCCTGGAATATACCTCCCTGGATCTTCGCTTCAGCTAAACTTTTCCCTCCTGCTGTCAATTCCACTCTCTAGACTTCCATGGTTTTCTCGATAAAGTTTATGACTTCGTTTGATATCTTGTACATTTTGAGACAGTTTATTATCCAGCTTTGCGGAACCATATCATATGCTTTTTTGTAGTCAATCCATAGCTAGACTTTTTTTTAGTCTCGTCTTACTCTCATTGAGGATGTGTTGATCAATGTACCAGTGTCTTCAGTCTACTTGCGGCATCCTTTCTATTCATCGGGGAAGTTTCTGCAGTTTATAAACGAGTAATCATCTCTTCTCTAATTTGTGCCGTTAGCATTTTCCACATCACAGGTAGGCTCGTTAAGGGTCTATTGTTGTTTGGGGCGGTTCATTTGAGGAGGTCTTTCTGGATCAATATGGTCTTTCTTTTGGTCATCCATTCGGGTACGTCTGCATCTATTCATTTCGATACTTAGTCTGTCATGGATCGAAGTGAATTTTTTGAACCAGAATCCATGTATGCCCTCATGGCCCGGAATTTTCCAATTTGACATTTTTTGAGTGTTGGTCGGAGTGAATCGATATGTATTTTTGCCTTCGGTTGTTCTTCGAGTCGTTCTAACTCTTTTTCTATGCTGCTTATCTATTCAGCTTTTCTCTTATGTTCTTTTCGTTGCTATATATTACCCAAAATCGTTTTGTTTCCTTGTCATCTGATTTTTGGTATGTCTTCGTGCAATCTCCCCCTACTTTCAGGTTGAATATTTTTTGTTTGTTTTGTAATGTCTTATTTTGTCTGTATTGTTTTATCCTGTCTCAATATCTTTTTAGTCTGCTTTCTTTCGCCAGTACCTTCTGGTTTATTTTCTCGAGTTGTATTGTCAGTTTTACTTGTGTTGCTTTTTCCTTTTTTATCCCAATATGTCCAGGGTTTTTCTTCTATCTTATCCTTTTTGCTTAGATTTCTTATCCGCGTTTCCAGTCGAAATTCCCATCCAGGTTTTGAATTTCTGCTTGTGTTTTGGGGGGAACCTCCATTTTTTTACAGACTAATTTCGCTCCCGCATAGATTAGTTCGTTTAATTCCGTTATGTTTTTCGTTGAGATATGTGTTAAAAATTCATTTATTTTTTTTCAGTTTCTGCCTGGACTATTCTCTTGTCTTGGTTTATTATTATTATTATTATTATTATTAGTAGTAGTAGTAGTAGTAGTAGTAGTAGTTGTATTTTCTCTAGCGATATCTAGTGCCTGTCGGTAATTTCTAACTGACCACGACGAAAATACCAATTGTTTGAACATATCGAATGAGGCACGGGCACGGTGAATTTCAAAGGAGATGATGGTAATGCCTTTTTCATTCATTCTTTCCTCTTATCATCATTATTATTATTACTCCTTTGAAAATTTTTCCCACCAGCATCAACCGATGGTCTTCCACTGGCGTTTGACTGACAGCAAGTCTCAAGTTTCCAGCAATCTTCTTAGTATTCTGGCCGATCTTAGTAATGCTTTCATTTGGATGGTCTCCACCTGTCCTCTTATTTCCAAGTCTTCCAGTCAATGCAAGAATTCCTTGGTGACTGTACCGATCGTACCAATTACAATTGGTATTACCGTCACTTATATGTTCCATAGTTTTTTCAGTTCTCTAGCAAAGTCTACGTACTTATTTTTCTTTTCACTTTCTTTCAGTTTTACCTTGTGATCAGCTGGACCGGCAAAGTCCGCAATTCGGCAGGTTCTATTCTTTTTGTTGACTATCATTAGGGCTGGTCGTCTGGTCGAGATTAGGTGATCCGTTTGTGTATCAAAATTCCAGAGAACTTTGTGCGTTTCATTTTCCAGTACGGATTCTGAGTTGTGCATATACCCTTTGTTCGTATGGTCAGATTTAAATTTCTTTGCTCAATTCCTAGCGGATCATTTTGCCTACCCAGTCGGGTCTAATCTTATATTAAAGGATTATGTTTCTTACAAAAAATAACACAAGAAACAGGTCCTTCAACGTAAAACGAAAAAAGAAAAAAAAAACAAAAAAATAACCTCACTCTAAGGGAGATAACCCACGGCCTTCTTTAACCACAAGATAACTACCCTCCCGTATGTCAATTGAAATTCCAAAATCAAGCCAGGAATAAAAGTGCGTCCAATAAACTGTCTATTTATTTACAGATAAAAAATATATAAAACATGCATATTCTATTCACTTAAAAAGAAAGAAAGCATATATGGCTAAAATTATTGCACTTTAGCGTTGACCGAACGGTTAACCCTTGACAGTAGTCTCCGAAAAAGATTTAGGCTGAAAACAACGAATAAAACAGAGGTATGGACACAAAGAAATAATAGAATTCGTTAGAATTAAAAAATAAAACAGTTTCACAGGTTCAAAACAGTCCTTTAAAAATGGGAGTCTTCACGACAGTAAAATCTTCAGTTGAAAAGCAGCAGCAATTGTAATTAAGAAAAATATATTGAGACAGATTTCAGCAATTTGTTTCTTAGAAAGTTCCTTTATGAAGAGTCTTGAAGGAGAGAAATCCAGCAAGCCTCGTGTTCAGCATTCATAATTTTTGTGTTCATGGCATAGTAATTTCGCGGTAGAAAACTTGAAAGAATTTCCTCCGTTCAGCAATTATCAATATCTCCTTTCGAATAGGAGACTCAGCAATTGAATTTGAAATTCGATAGAATTTCCTCATGTCAGTAATTGAAAAAATTTTTCTTTTCGACTATAAGATTCGGCAATAGATAAAGGATACTTGATAGAACTCCATGAGGCTCTCAGTCAGCCATTAGAAATTTTCCTATTCAGAGAAAAATTTCTTCATACCACATGGCTCTCTGCGGTCATGCGCGGAGCTCCTTTTTGAGCGGTCCGCTCCCTCCAAAGTCTACTCCAAAAAGGGCCGAGTTTCCTATTTCCCATTTCAACGTCAAAAACAGAGTTAGCTCCTCCGGTGAAGGCAAAACAAGTCTCGTCAACACAAACCTCCATCATTAAAAAAATGATTTCGACATATACCCTTTATGTGCTAATTTGCTGCATTTACTTATTATGCGATTGATTGTTTCATCTCAACCTTCACATAAACCACTTTTGCTATTTTGCAGTGTCTGATCTATTCTTACTTTGATATTGTTATTATTATTATCATGATTATTGTTATTATTTTACTTCTGTCAAGTTTTTCACACCAGCACTAACAGATGATTTTTCACTGGAGGCTGAGTGACTACAAGTCTTTTCAGGTCTCCAGAACTCTTCAAAGAGCCGATTTTAACATTGCTGTGATGTGGATAGTTTCGTTTTTTCTACTAATCTCCAGTTCATCGGGTCTCTTTTCTCAGATTATTATTTTTGAAAAATTCACAATAATGGAGATAAATTTCTGTGAACTTTGTGTAAAATAAAAAGAATTTGTCATTCTAAACTGGATTTAGTTTTAGATGCATCAATTTTTAGAATTGTAGGGAGACAAAAGTTAATTATCTTCTTTTAACGGAGAATTCATGTATATTACTGAGCTTATCTTAGTTTGACACAAGACCAGAACTATGGGGACCCATGGAGAAGCTTGAACATTGGAAATTATGAGAAGTTGCTCAGAAAAATTGACATCAATGAATGTAAAAAATCACTAAACACAAAAAGCACATTATTTATTCTAAAAGCTTCGATACGAAATAAAAGATTGAATATTTTTACAAAGTTTTTAGTTGACAAAGGTACCGTGAAGATGAGCTGTCGGCCAAAGCGTCAAGTGTAAGAGAGCATCAATCATGTGTCTGTGACAGAGGGAGTGTGTGGTGTGCCAATTTATGAATATTTAATATCACACTAAATTTGAAACGCAGTCACATCCATGATCTGATCTTGGTTCGTTGAGTCTGAAGACGATAACCATTGTGTCACGTGCCTCCGACATTAGATTCTATTGAGAAAACCAAAATTCAATTCTATTCTTGTCCTTAGATAGCATCAGGAGTTTTTAGTGAAGGAAGTTTTTGAGTGGCATAAGAGATTCAAGGAAGGCAGGGAGTCTGTGACAGATAATGAGAGGTGTGGGAGGAGTAAGAAAGTCAATACAACAGAGTTGATTGGTCAAAGGGTTAGGGTTAGGGTTACTATGTTGAGGTTTTAAGAGAGTTCAGGAAGAGATTCCGTCGGAAGAGGCTAGCACTCTTCAAATCGGCTCAGTGGCATTTCCACCAGGACAATGCACCAGTCCACAACTCCATCCTTGTCACAGACTATTTGACCAAGATGGGCATCAAGACAGTTCCTCACACTCCCTATAGTCCAGACCTTGCTCCCTGTGACTTTTGGTTATTCCCTAAGCTCAGTTATGAGACAATTGAGGAGATGAAAGAGGCTGTGACGAAGGTCATTGACACGCTCACACAAGAGGACTTCCATGGGGCCTTCCAGAAGTTGTTGGAACAGTACAACAAGTGCATTGCAGCTGGAGGAGATTACTTCGAAGGGGACAAGAGTTTCATGTGTGGACTATCAATAAAAGTGCCCATACGAAAAAAATCTGGAAACTTATTTAATGATCCTCGTACAACAATAGCCACCAGATACGGCCGGTGTAAAAATTCATATAGCAATTTACTTACATATAAGATGGGTGTGTCCTCGTGGTGTAATGGTTAAAGCGATGGACTGCAGAATCGTTGTAAGCGAGTTCGTACTCCAATCGAGCTATTACGTTCACTTTTGGGCAAATACCCTTGGGAAAGGTATGAACCCCTTATCCTTCCAGCACCACAACTATTCTTCTAGGAGAATAACTTTGGCATTAAATAACTTACAAAGTTGATATGCTATTAAACAAAGAAACCAAATCAAACCAAACCTACATATAATATGCAATGTGATCAATATTCTCTCTAATTTTTTCATGGCCTGCGGCGGGCCAAAAACCATTCGAGCAAGTGAAGAAGTGGTATGTTGAGAAGTTTTTTTTCTACTTTCCAGACGATCATTGAGAGTGTGTGTGTGTGTGTGTGTGTGTAAGACAGAGAGAGAGAGAGAGAGAGAGAGAGAGAGAGAGAGAGAGAGAGAGAGTGTGTGTGTGTGTGTGTGTGTGTGTATATGTGTGTGTGTGTGTAAAGATTCTGAAAGAAATGTTGAAACAAATGCAATATGAGGATTACTTGTTTAACCATGTAGTTCTTTTACTGAATTACTGAAGGAATTTTGAATGTGAAGATATATATATATATATATATATATATATATATATCAGTCATACAGTCTAGTCGTGCTTCAGAATAATGAAGAATTCCATTTACTCTAACACGAGGCATTGTGCTATAGACACTTCTGTAGACGTAGAAATAAAACAAAAATTATCACTAAGAAAGTCTTTACTAATTCGACTTTTTCACTTTAGCCGAAACAATTAACCAACAATATAAAAACAGTCAAAAGTTTGTTTTTAGGGGGATGAGGGACCCGGTTTTTTGAGTGGAAGGGGACCTATCTAGCCTCAAATGTTTTCTTTCTCATTTTATTACGAGAGATCTATTTGATCTTCACTTAAGAGTATTTTTTAAAATTATGTCCTTCGGATTTATTGAGATGTTATACAAAATTTAGTAAATGAAATACCATAATTATTCAATAGTCAATAAAATGTTAAATGCTAATTCTAGGAAGCAGCATTTTTTTTATATGAGAAGTAGGCAGATGTGTATACAATAAACATATCATCAAGTCATGCTGCTAGCACAGATTCTCTTGACTCTCTCACTTTTACCTATAGCAGAAAGAAACTTAAATTTTTGTTTGGCGCGTAATTTAATTTGACCGTTAGAGTCGCCGAACATTTTCACCCAATCAGGATGACTTGTCCGATTCGGCCCGAACCATATTTCCTAGCAGCACCAAAAATTGAAGAAAGCCCGCGAATCTCTCTCTCCCTGAGAAATCCCCAATGGGAATGGACGTCTATTCGTCTGCTCCTGAATAGCAGTAGCAGCATCAACCATTATGAGGGGAGCCATCTAGTTTATGGACCCCTTGGGTCTATTCTTCAGTAAATCTTTGCTGGTTGGCCAACACTGGTGCATCCATGTGTAGAAGTCCTCAGGAGACTCTCATTTATGAGTTTGTCTCTGCTTCTCCAGAAATGCCCAACATGTCTTGTTCGTCATACTTGGATGGTTTATGAGCTAGAAGGAAAATGCTGTTTTGTGGGATGCTGCTTCCAGGATTTGTTCAAAACAGCACGTAGTATCCTAGTGTAGTTTCCATGTACGAATGACATTCGATAAGTAAAGCTTCTTCTTCATTTTTTCACATAGTCACCCCAACTGTTTATGCTATATGGAAAAGTAGTGTTTCGTTGCTAAAAACTTGCTCTATCCAACGGCATTATTGTGTTCCTTAGAATTGATTGATTTCAGAACACCTTCCGTGCCATTAGGCTTCTTTTTCTGGCAAAAATTCTGCTAATGACTATTACATGGCGTTGCCAAAGCAACATAGGCGCGAAGACTCATTCTCTTTTTTATTTCCAGGCTGCCATAAAGATAAGAGGTAGGATATTTTCATCCTCAAAGAACCCTGTGTCATATTTAGCACAACACAATAAAATAGTACATGTAAGGATATTTTTACATGCACACTTTCATTCACTTCTTTTATATTTCATTTCATAATGTATTCTTTTTTCCGTTGAGTTCACTCAAGCAATAAAATATGTGGTAACTGTATGTATTATTTTTATATCCATTCTTGAACGGAAACAAAGAAAATTCATGTCAACTCAAAGTTTTTAATACTTTATAAGTAAATTTCAATTGTTGAATTATCTAAATATTGCTGTCATTTTATGAAGATACAAATATATTTGTATTAAAAAAAGACGAAGAAAATGTTGCATCATTGAGTAGATTTGCAGTTAGTTGGTTTCCAGTGAATTTTATCCATATAGGAATTACATCTCTTGCTTAAAATAGTGCTTTTAATAGCCGTTAGGTGGTGTGACCTAAGTAGCATGTAAAACAGTGCGGAAAGCTAAAATTCTCTTAGTTCCGGCTGCAATAACAAAAACGCGCATGAATGTGTGTGTCTCTCGACAGGGGAGCTTTCACCCCAACAAACCTCGTGTTGTGCCACACAGAGTACCATACTTTGGCATAAGTAATTACACAGCAACTTTCATTCTATTAGGGACTCAACTGCACGATAGGATTTTTCTCTATAATGTACTGTTTCAGTATTGCTTGTCATTCTTGTATTCATTCAAATCAGTTTATTCGTGTAATAGACATATTGCTGTTAATTCGTCGTGAATTGTTTTACATTGTTTTGTACGGGAAAATATCAAACCATTATACATTTCTTCTGCAACACTTTCCGATGTTCCTTACACTTAAATAATTGTAGTGGTGAGTTATGGTACTCAGGTACCACAAATATACGATGACAAACCTTTTAGTCGTTAATACCAAAGCCCACTAGATTCTCTTCCCACACCCGTTACTACTGATGTGAAATAATAATAATCATAATAATAATGTAGATTATGTGGTAATAAAGGCGAAACTATTAATCACATAAGCGAATATAGCAAACTGACGTAAAAGGAGTATAAGACAAGACACAACTGGGAGGGAAAGGTGATTCACTAGAAATTGTACGAAAAATTGAAATTTCCCCATACTAACAAATGGTATATGCACAAAGTAGAATCTGTCTTGAACAATGCAACACATAAAATTTTCTGGGATTCTGATATACTAGCCGAAAACCTAATCTCGGCCAGGAGACCTAACCAAGTGATAATTAACAAAAAAGAGAACTTGCTGTATAGAGGACTTTGCCGTCTCAGCTGAACACAGAGTGAAAATAAAAGAAAACGAAAAGAGAGACAAGTACCAGGACCTTGTCAGAGAATTAAAAAGTTGTGGAACATGAGGATGACGATAATAGAAATTATAATTAGTGCGCATGTAACGGTCCACAAAGGATTGGAAAAGGGTCTGGAAGAGTTGGAAATCGGAGGACAAATCGATACCTTCCAAAGTACAGATCGGCCAGAATATTGAGA
This sequence comes from Sepioteuthis lessoniana, assembly GCA_963585895.1. Classification (NCBI taxonomy): domain Eukaryota; kingdom Metazoa; phylum Mollusca; class Cephalopoda; order Myopsida; family Loliginidae; genus Sepioteuthis; species Sepioteuthis lessoniana. Next base: position 59,756,241 of record OY757912.1, read on the forward strand.
AGAGTCCTGGAGATCTGAGGAGACTCCTGGGAAAGACTATCAGCTAACCCTGGTGTGAAAAACTCTCTAGAAGTATAATGATAATAATGATAATAATAATCCAACTGAAATAAATGAGGAAAAACCATAATTTTCTTCTTTGAGCACTGCATACTGAGTGATCTTTGACATCATTAAGGTTAAGATGCAAATAGGATGTGAGAAAAAAGGAAGTGTAATGAAGAAGAAGATGAAGAAGAAGAATATTACAAGTCGATGAAAATTATTCACATTCGTGTTTCGTTAAAACATAACATTCTATTCGATTCAATCGTTAGCATACTCACACACACATACACATTTTCTCCAGTCTGTGAGCAAGGATTGGAGTGTGATCTCTTTCAGTCGTATTTCACTCGCTGGAGAAGACGCGAAAAAATTAAAGAAAAAGAAAAATGAGCCAGGTACCGGAGATTTCAACCCAGCAATACACCCCTCGCTTTAGTGCGAGAGGGTCGCAATAGTTCAGGACCTACACATACAGGTCGCGGGAGCTAGAGTAACTTTTTACCAAGGCCATGCCTTCACTCATGGGACTCCATGTTACATACTGCAGCCGAGAGTTTGTAATCGCGCACACACACACATACACACATTTTGATCGCCAAGGTGTCCCTGCTCAGGGCTTCTAATTACCTTATTCTGACGCTGACTATAAGCATAATTAATGAATGTTCAAAATAAATCTATACTTGGAATTGAAACAGTTTTATTACCATCCTTTGAAACTTGGGAGTGTTTCAGAGTTCTTTTTGAGTTAATGCTGAAAATAATGAATCGAAATAATTTTTTAACCAGCCTTGTCATGGTTGTACAAAACAAAAAGGGTTATGATTTCTGTCACGCCTTGGTTGACATAACTGTTTTTTTATAGTAAATTTACTTGCAAATTCTATAATAAAAATATTTTTTTATACATTACTCTTTTAGAAGTAGTAAAACTGATTGTCGAAATATCCGAGGGATTTTCTGAGAGATTTTTTAAAAATCTCTAAATAGATGTTATTTAATTAAGAAAAGTCCACATTTTTTAGCCAATACAATGCCAGCTGGAACAATCTATTTATTGGTAGTTACTTTACATAGGGTGTTGTTTCTGTGCTTGATGTATTTTCCGGGGTGATAGTGGTTGTCAGGGTCCCATCTACGCCAGAGTTACGGTGAAACCATGAGATGCAGCATGGTGGATATGAAACAAGGTGGATAAATTTAAAAGTTCCCTCAGAGAACTACAATACGATAAGGGTGGTATCCATTGAAGAGAAAAATATCCCTAGAAAGAAAATTAAGACTAACTCAAATCAGACGTTCAAACCACATGGTCCTTTACGCGGGTGAACAAGAGCACGGGTGAACAAGGGCATTAGTTCAACAGGAGATGCAGTTCAACAAAAGATATGGGTCAAGGGGCTCGGGTCAACAATTGGATTAGTGTAATCAATGGGATTAGTGTAAGCGAGTAAAATACGACTGAAAGAGATCACACTACAATCCTTGCTCACAGACCGGAGAAAAAGTGTATGTGTGTGAGTGTGTGTGTATGCTAACGATTGAATCGAATAGAAAGTCATACTAAATGTTATGTTACATATCAGCTACAGAGCCCAAACCAAACGTAGATGTTAGAACTTATTCAGTATCACAACTTTTAACGTTCGAACCTTAAATGCAATAAACTACCGACCTGAGCTTCCTTCTTCTGCAGCCAATAGGAATATAAACATCATATATGTACTGGAACATCGATATTACCATAGGGAACTAAAATAGCATGAAACCGGAAATGAATTAACCTTTGTATCGGCTTCTGCAGGAAAAAAGCAGTCAATCCTACTATTGGAGCTATAGGAATGCTTCTCAGTCCTCGAGCCTTAAAATCTCTAAATAGCATAAAGAAAATCCAACCTAGAATGATGTGTGCTACATTTGATAGCAACCAGTGTTACAGCTATCATCCCATGTTACAGTCCAACTAAAGTCATCACCTTCTATAATAAGCTATCTTCCCTCGTCCGATAGATCCATAAACACACTCTTCAGACCATCAATAGAGACATGAATGTGCATAGTGGCAAAAACAAAAATGATAAATACTGTTTTCACAACTCGCCAAATATAAATGGTAAACAAGTAGCCGAATTTACTCTTGAGAATAGATTTGTATTCTTAAACATAAAGTTCCAGAAAAGGAGGGGAGAACTATGGACTTACACCTACCAAAAAGAAACTCTTAAGCACAGGTAGATAACTTATTTATGAACAAGGAATAGATAAATAGCGTTATGAACAGTGAGGCATACAATTCATTCGATCACAGAATAAATTCAATAAATATTCGCTTGAATCTATACTGAAATAAAACGCAAACAATTAAGGTTTTACAATGTAACTGGTCCTCACTTGCCAATCATCATATATTTAATCACTACTCTGGTTTCGTAAGAAACATGTTTGATACTCTTCAGGTGTCATTTTAAAGACATACTTCAAATGACGAACATGAAACTTTCGCAGAAGCAGCAGATGAATGTATGCCATACCGTCCGTCGCTTCTACACCAGCTACGGGTAAATAGTAGGGCAGAATGGGTTCTTTAGCTTTGATAAAGCAACTGGTCTAGGAGAAAGGAATACCTGAAGAGTGCTGTTTGTGAATCTGAACTCAATAAAAGAAAAGGTTTTAGTATCTCAGACAGCTCATAGAGAGTTAGAGTTAGAGTCAGAAGCGTAAGAAGAAAGATTCCAGAGGGAGACTGCCATCGCTCTTGAACCGTGACTTTGAATGAGACTCTGTATACTAAAGACGGCGTACTATTTAACGTTTTTAGCTGTGTTGCAAAGTTAATCGAAGTTTGAGAGAAGAGTCAGTTTGTCACCGCTGTTAGCGTCCACGTAGATTTGAGAGACCACCTGAATCGAAACATTGAGCCAGATACCGAATACAAGATATTTGGCTTACTACAAGACCGTTTATGATTGCGTTGCATATTTCAGTGTCACTCGACTTGAACCGGGACGAGATGGGTTAAAACTGCTATAAACAACAAACAATATAAAAAAAGATTTGTAACTTTTATAACCCGTGTTATTGTCTTTTGTTTTCTTTTTTGTTTTGTTTTTGTTTTTGTTTTTTGCTCTTTTTGGGTGTTGGAGAATTATATTGATGTAATTACAGATCGTCGTCATATTCATCGCTACAGCAACTTCAGCGAGCAAGCTTATCACCTTCTGTGATTAAAACACAACGTGGGCAGAGGGATGGATGGTCATGAAGAACACCGATTGGTTTCAATGGTCAGTATCGACCCAAGAAGGATGCAGAGATGTAGTCTGGTGACTTTTTTTAGAGCTGTTTGCAATGATCTGTGAAGTCTATCCACAAAACCATTAGATTTCGGATGATGCGCTGAAATACGTCCAGCAAATTGGCCAATTGTAGGAATAAGTCAATTTCGAATTACCATCAGATGTTATTACAGTTGTTTTTACAGATGGAACACCAATTTTTCCAACCCAACCTGACATGAATATGCATGCTATCGTGTCTGTCTCGATATCTGTTATGAGTAAAGCTTCTGAATACATGCTTGTTGCTTGGACTAAACAGAATAGAAGCCGGATATGAGTTGGCATGAAAATTTTCTAGATTTCTAGTTGTGCTTGTGCTAAAACACAAAACTGACCTCGAGTAATGTTAAAAATTAAAAAAGGGCCAGAAGTCGGATTGTCTTTCTTTTGTAGCTGTATCACGGAAGTATTCGATTAATTAATTGTTGTAGTTCCTTTCTTCTGCAGCCAAAGTTTATCAAATAAATGTTTCAAGATCGAGGGTCTACTGGAGTATTTTGCGGCAAGATTTTAAAAAATCCTCACTGATAGAATTTTACCAGAAAGTAATAGTTACTATAAAGTAGTTAGAATGGTTATGAAAAAACAAAAGCCAGTATTTCACTGAGTTAAGAAAAATAAATGATAAAGTGGAACTCTGAACCAGGTCGAAAATTTAGTCTTATCACCCAAAATAAGAAATTTGCCGGAGTCCAGGAAGTATGTTAGAAAAAAATTTGCCTAGAAACTGGGGACCGAGATAGAAATAATAAAAAAAAAATAACGAAGAACTGCTCATGTACACCGAAGAAAATAAATAAAACCATGGAAACTTCAAAAGCGTCTGTCTCTATTTCTGTTACATGTAAGATTCATATCTACATATATAAAAGAAGTAAATATCTGCAATGTTCAAAAATGTTCATAGCCGTCCACATCCAGGAACTGAGTCGACTATCAAGTTATCCCCTAAATGATTCGCCAGGTTAAAAATTTAATCCGATATCAAGCGTTGGGTGTATGTAGACGTCAGAAAGAAAATAGAGGACACTATTCCACAGTTTTAATAAAAGTTAACATTTCTTTTTATCTCATCCATTTCTAGTACATACAATCACAGATTGGAGAGCTCGAAATGAATGAGGTTTACAATTGTTAATACCCTTAATGGATCGTAAAACCGATGTAAATTCTACGATAAATTCCAAGTGACGGGTTTCGTGTGGTGAGTGTCGATCCTGTTTTACCTTAAAAACAAGAACTATCTCATCCCTCTAATAAATGGCTGTAGTGATGAATTGCTGCAAGTAATTTGCGGCTAAACGTGCTGGCTATAGAGTAAAATTATATGAGTTTCTGCAAATTAATAGTCTTTTGTAATAAGATATCACAGATCTCACGGGCTGAAGCGTCAATGGTCATTATTTCAATATTAAGAATGATATGTTTTAGGTTGGCGGCGATTCTTAATTCAAAACTTTCATTGCTAATTGTAATTATCAACATCTATTAAAATATCAGTGAAGAAGTACGATATTTTTTCCCCATGGGGGAGAAATATACAAGAGAAATTAGCCATTCTAAGATTTATCTTACAACAGAGATATGTCAGTGGCATTAATCCTGAGTTCCAAGAAATTGATTTATGGCCAGCCAAACAGATACCTGATTGAAGCAAAACCTTAGTCTCTTCAATCAATAAGGGAATGAAACTTGAAGTCATCTCTCAGTGACAAGTCTAAAAAGTGTACCTTCAGATGCAATGTAATCTAATGGTAACGTTTTCTACGCTGTTTTTTTTCTTCTTTTATGTTCCGAAATGAAAATCTGTATGATTATTTCTTCTTTGAATCAATCAAAGGGTAAAATATGTAGCCGGTTGAAGAAATAAAGTAGGTAAAGTTGGCGACCGTAGCCGAGGACGACCCGAAGGTTCCTTTTTCAATAGCTACTACACCGTGGTGTAAGGGAGGACGCTACTTCTACCCTCGGATTGCTCCACTTTACCCTTGATACGTACCTTATAACGCTGAGTGTTAAGCAAGGAGGTATCAAGTACCATTTTTAAGTCTTTGGTATGACGCGACCTGGGACTGAACTCTGATCTCCCGGGCCATTGGCGAACACTCTAACCACCAGGCCAATGAGCCGGGTTTCTTTGCGTTAATTTATTTGTTGAACCGAATATCAAGTCCTTAATGCCGAAATTTGATTCATTTGTAAATGTTTGATTGTAATCATAAGTATATTTTCAATTTTCAATTCTATTTTTAAATTGAACATTTTTGAAGAAGGCTAGATAAAAAAAAATCTGAATATGAGCACAGGTAAAAAAAATCATACAAAATAGTAGTAATTCTAGCTAAAGGAAGAACATTGAGTTTATAATACCCAAAAATTCACTTGGCGTAACGGTTATAGGCGTTTGTTTCCTGAGCTTCTAAGAAGACAATCATCTGAAGGTTGCAGGTTCAATCCTCACTACAGGCGAGTAATATACAGGAATACTTAACACTTGTATGGCAAACGGAATCAGAACAGGCGACCCCCGTGGTTTCAATAAAGGACGTAGTTCGAAGTTCTGTGAAGGTTCCCGAGTTCGACAAACACCTGAAGAAGGCCGGAGGACATATCGGCCGAAACGTTGTGGAAATAACTATAAAGATGAAGACAATAGTCCGAAAAACCTTAATGATAAAAATCAACAAGCTTCGTTTCAGAAATTTAAAGAACTAATGAACATTTTTGTCTATAAATATCTATTTACACAACTATATGATAAGAAGTATTCCTATTAAATACAAATAATTTCCACAGTGTTATATGGTTTCAAGTATTCCTATCTAATACTAATAATATGATCATATTTACGCCGTGTCGACACTTGGTCACGAGCAACAGTTATAACCACTCATGTTGAGACTATCCGAACACTCCTATCCTTCGTAGAGGAAAGAAAACGACTAAGTCAACAATAGAAATATACACGTTTATAAAAACGGACACATTTCTTTGGTGGGTTGATTGCAACTTTAAACAGTGGACGACTTTCGATTTCTACGGGATTGATAGTGGATCACTTCCCTCAAATGGTTCATAAGATAGTAAGTGAAAACTCAGCTATTAATCCATGCGTTTCTTAAGTGTCTACCTGAAAGGCAGCAAACAGTCACTTACGTTTCCAAAGTCTGTGCTTGATGGCTATCAAGCAATTGCTCGTGTTTTCCAAATCTAGTCTTAACTCGAATCTACTCTGGTCGCGCTGATCTCTAGTCTAGATTCATGTGGTGTCTGCTGTTGCTTATATATCTTTCTGAATTTACAAAATCATACGCAGTTATTTTTGTAACAAAACAAGGATTCAACTTTTTCCATTTGTTTCCGGCCTAAAATAAATAAATAATTTGATATCAAATATTACGGACTGTCCAGATTATTGCCACGGCCGATACAAGCGTGCCTCAAGGTTTCAATTATATTCGTAATTATATTTTCAATAAACAATAATTATCCCTTTTATCCTCATATCCCAGAGAAACATGCGCCCAGACAACAATCCCACTCTAGACTTTTGTGGTTTTAGGGTGGATAATCCCCCTGTGTGTTGGACTCGGGATTGAACCAGCGACCTTTAGATTTCAGTCTAAAGCGCTTATTACACCACTTCCCTCTTTGCGTTCCTCCCCCACTTTCCTCCTCTCTCTCTCCTCTCTCTTTTCCACTCTCTTTGTGCTTCTTCCTTCGTTTCTCTTCCACCTGCTTCTGCTTCTCGCCGAGAAAAAGACTTTATTTCATTGTAAATGTACAATGAAGGCACGAGGCCTTGAGTTTTTGGGGGAAGGGGAAGGGAGCGGTCTTTCATTAACTATGTTATCTATGGGAACCTAGCTAGCCACATTCGTCGACCCATTCAACAGTACAAAATATAATCATTCATTCGTCACCATGTGCGCAGCAACCACCAAAATACCACAATTTCTCTATGAAAGTGCCCTACTTAAAATCCCGAGTGCAGTGTATGATTTTATTTACAATATGATTTTACAGTGAAAGTATATGTTGGGGATGGGAGAAAAACCCCGAAAACGAAAGAAAAAGACGAAACCAAGGAAAAAAGGATTCTCCCCGTTTGGTTGCCCTCCCATCCCCCCGTCTATAAAATTGGAGGCCGACTGTTTTCCGGGGCGAAAGAACCGAAAACAAGCCGGACCTACCCTAGGTGGGGCGGGGATCCTAATCTACATGGGTAAAAGAAATAAAGGGACGGGCGCGGTATGGGTCGATATAAGCAGGTAATGTGGTTTTTTATACATATGAATTTTCAAGATCTTCAACAAAAAGCGGACTGGGATAGAGGTTGAAGTGCAAAAAAATAATGGGGATGGGGAAGATCTTGAGGGCTAACGACTAGATGACAGGGACGATGACTCACAGCATACTGCTAACTAGGTTTCAAGGGGGACAAAAAAGAAATTACTACTTACTCGGGCTGGGGTCCCTAAGGACCCGTACCGTAGACGTCATGGGCAGGCAGAGGAGGGAAGGATGACTCCAACGTTGCCCCCTTTCGCACGACCAGGCTCGCTGCATTCACCCACCTTCTGTTGAATGTTATGCGATCCAAGCGTTTTCTATCGCATCTAATTTTGACCCTCAGCTGATGCCGAAAATACAAAACCAGATCACGATGAGAAAAGTTTGCATCCTCATACAATCCCTTCTTTCGCGTGATCCAAATCACCATTCGAGCTACAGCCAGGATCGTGAGAAACACCACACGCTTCTCACCCTGAAACGGAGGAAGAACGTTGTCCACGACGTAACCAACGTCGAGCAGCACGAGCTGCTTGGGTTCGATGCGAGCCGTCCACTCCCCGACGTGATCCCAGAACGGGCGAACTCGCTCGCAATAATAGAAGGCGTGCTCAGCCGTTTCTTCTAATGCACTGCCGCAGCGAGGACAATCAGGCATGTCTGCTATGCCCGCTCTGTAGTTCAAGCCGAGAAGGGGTAACGCATTCCGTACAAGTCGCCAGGTGAGCGAGAACTCGGAGTTGTTCAAGAAGCTCGATCCTGGCGCCCAATTCCAGTGAGAGCGGATCTCCTCCGCCGTCCAGCCTCGCCGCTCGCTAAGAGGATCAGAAGCGGAACCCACCACTAATTCCCGATATAGCTCTTTCCGAGGCCGTGAAAGGTCACTGGACCCAAGAGGGTTACGAAGGGCCTTTCGGCATTCGCTAAAAAACAGTGCTTCGCCCAAAGGCCTACGTCGACCTTCAGCCTTTGGGTCTGACTTGAGGCGAGGAAAAGTCCGACTCGCTTTTCGTCTCCACACTGAGTCCCCTGTCAAGGACCGGCCGAGGTATGCAAGTCTTTCAGCAAGCCAGTGGCTCTCCAGATCAGGCATACCCAGACCCCCGTTGCGTGCACGTTGGATACAGACCTGCCTACGGACCATCGGCCTTGCACCTCCCCAGAGTAATCTGGAGAGGGATTGTTGCAGTGCCAACCGACGTGCCTTAGGCAGAGGAAGTACAGCCAATCGGTAAAGGATCAGAGGGAAGACGTACGTGGCGCACGCCTCCGCCCTGCCCTTTAAGGACAACCTCCTTGAAAGCCAGATTCCCACCTGAGCATTCACCTTGGTTTGTACTTCCAACCAATTTCGCTCCAGTTGGAGGTCGGGCCCGAACCACACCCCGAGGATTCGGATGGGTCCGTCACTCCAGCGGAAGGGCCCTGGAAGAGTATCGCTACCCCTCCAAGCACCAAGCCGCAAACCTTCGCTTTTGTCAAAATTGACCTTGGCTCCTGCGATCCGCTCGTACTCGACAACCGCCTCTTTCACAGCCTTTATATCCAGACGGCGGGATACAAAGACTGTGATGTCATCAGCGAACGCGGAAACCCTTGCCGCAAGGCTGCCAACAAAAGGTATACCGCGCAGGGACGGACTTGTCCCCTCATCCCTAAGCCTGCGTAGGAGGGGCTCCAACGCGAGGACATAGAGAAGAGGAGACAAAGGGCAGCCCTGCCGCACCGAACGCTCGATCGCGAATACCCTCGAACGCCTTCCGTTCACCTGCACCACTGCCTGAGAGTTGTGGTACATCATGCTAATCCATCTGCGGAACTCCGGTTTGAATCCGGCAGTCTCCAAAACAGACGCCAAGAACCGATGGTCAACCCTATCGAAGGCCTTGGACTGATCTAAACTGATCAGCGCGGCTTCTGTGTCGTCTTCTATCCCCTCTAGGACCCCGCGAATCAAGTGCAGATTGTCCTGGATCGATCTTCCCTTCACAGCAAAGGTCTGTTCAGGGCCGATCAGATCACTGATGACACGCTGTAAACGATTCGCCAAGACCCGGGCCAAAATCTTTAACTCTGTGTTAAGCAGAGTTATGGGCCTGTAGTCATCTAACCCCTCCCAAACATGCCTGCCACCTTTCTTCAGCAATGTGATCACGCCCTTGGTAACGCTACCAGGGATGGCTCCCTGGGCGAACCAATGGTTGAACATATCCGTCAGAATAGGCACAAACATGTGCGACATCCTCAAGTACACTTCGTAGGGCAGACCATCTAGTCCCGGCGACTTGTTCAGGCCGACCTGCTTCAACGCATCACGGACTTCGCATTCAGTAACCACACCCTCGCAGCTAGCCGCTTTAGCCACCCGGAGGCGGGGGGAGTCGGCAAGATAGCTACGAAACTCCCGGATCGGGAGATCAGGGCAGCGGGCAAAGCGATCCCGAAAGTGCGCCCGAAAGGCATCACGCATCTCACGACTCGAATGCAGCAGTCGCCCGTCCGCGGTCTTGACAGACGCGACGTACCGATCGGGGAACCTTCGCACTTCTTCTTCACGCGCAGTCGCGTTCGATTTCACAGCTTCGTAGCGAACTCTATTTAACCTAGATCTAACTACGTATCCCTTGTAGCGCTCGCTATTCTCACGCTCAAGGTCCCTCCTAGCTAGTTCTACACCTAGGGAGTCCCCCCCCCAGCCGCCGCCCGGGAAAGTCTATCGTCTATAGCCTTCGCCTCCTTGGCCTTATCTAGTTTGAGCTGTCGACCGTATTTGGTGGCGAAGTCTCTAATCCTATATTTGAGAGAGGCCCACCACCTATTCCCGGTAACCGCCCCTACTAACGCCCGCTGAATTAGGGATTCCAGCCGGTCCCGGAAGTCCCGTATCTCCAGTAAGGAGGTATTGAACTTCCAGTAACCGGCCAGACTAGGCCTATTTACTAACCGTAGACTGACTCTAACCAGTTTATGGTCAGTCCACGCTATCAAGTGGAACGTGGGACAACTAACAAAGTTAATGTCAGCTCGTCTCACTAACACTCTGTCCAAGTAGGAACCTACTTTGGCAGAGGGGGACCTATCTAGCCACGTCCACATCTCCCGCCCTGGGTGATCGAGACGAAACCTGTCGACGAGACCGTGACGAGTCACGAAGCCGACAAGGCTGCTCTCACACCTTCCCGCACTACTAGCTCCCCGACCGACCTTATCTATCTTGGGATCAAGGATCGCATTCCAATCACCCATTAAGACTAGCCGCTTCGTATCGTCCAGGAACGGCGCCAACCGACGAAAAAAGGAAACCCTCTCCACAGCGATATTGGGCGCATAAACCGCAACCAGACGAAACTTGAAACTTTTCACGGCAACATCGGCCACAACCAACCGGCCCCCGTCACCTGCAAAAACAACGTCAACATCAGCATCAAGGCTGCGTCCAACTAGCAGGGAGACCCCAGCGCTGGCGCGGCTGCCGTATGCTGAGAAAACGTTAAAGTCGTTTTCCAGCACCCGACAGTCAGCGTCGCAAGTGAAGTGGGTCTCCTGCACTGCAGCAACATCTACTCCGAGGTTCTTGAGTTCACCAAGCAAGCGCGCACACTTGCTTGGATCCCTCAGTCCCCTCACATTCAAACTGGCAACGTTTAAAGCCATCAATCCGACTTACCTTACTCATCGTCGACTACGGGCCGGAAATCCTTGGGCGTGAGGATGCCGACAGCCTGACGCAGGGAACCGGTACCAAGTTCAGTCGTCACTCGGTTGTCCCTGGTGATTCCGCCGACATCTATCGGGAACTTCAGCTTTAGGGCCCTGTAAAGAGATGGGTGAACCAAAATTGGGACCCTCCCTGAGCAATATGTTAAACATTTTTTGAGGGAGGAGTGCTCCAACTCCGCCAGCTTTATGCCCGTATCAGTCTGACAGACCGTACTCAGGTACTTCCATACGCCCTTAGTACGGTCGCCAGCTGACCGGACAAAAGTGGTCACCATGGCTGCACTCCTAAAGTTCGCGGGATTTGAGACTTTCAGATTATTGATTGTTTCCAGCCTGGCCAACGGCTTTAGTGCCTTCCGGAGCTGGAAGTCCCCAACTGCCTCCAGCTCCGCAGAGCACAAAGCCGCTGCCCGCTGCATTTGTCCAATCGTAAGATCATGCGTCTTTGTTCCGGGTTGTTTTCTCTTTGGGGAGATCATGGCTGGGAATAATTCCTGTGAGGACAAGTCAGTAGGGCTAAGTGAGGGAAGGGATGGAGTTCGGGCTAGGCCCGAGGGTTGTGCCCTTTCGGCAGATTGAGATCTGGGGAGGGGGATTTTATAGGGGCGGTGATGCTTTTTAAAGAAAAGTTCTTGCTGGGGTGAAAGGGGGGCCATTTGTTGGGGAGGAGATGGCAATGTGATCTTTGGGGGTGGAAATGTTGGTGAGGGTAATGGAGGTAGTGGTGAAGGTACTGGTGGTGATGGTTGAGAGGAGGGGCCTGCCTCAGGAGGAGTTTTTTCTGGGCATAATTTCTTAGCCGCCCCCTCCCCACTGTCCCTTCTCCTCTTGAGGTTCGTGGACGTCTCCATTTCCTCATATGTTTTCGTTGTTGTTTTTTTCTTTTTTGGTGATGGAGCTGTTGGTGTCTTGGGGGTTGCTGGTTTCTTGGGGGTTGCTGTTTTTTGGGGCTTTTTTGCTGCTGCTGCTGTCTGTTGTTCTGTTGTTGTTGTTGTTGCTGCTGTTTCTGTTGTTTTGGTTACTGTTGTTGTTGTTGTTGCTGTTGTTTCTGTTGTTTTTGTTGCTGTTGCGTCTGCTGGTGTTCTTGTTGTTGTTGTTGCTGCTGCAACTGCTGCTGCTGCCGCTATCGGTGGTTCTGCTGCTGCTACTGCTTGGGCCCTGGTCTGCTTTTGAGGAGGGGATAGGCTTTTTTCTCCCCCTTGTTTAGGGGATCCCCTCCTCTTTTTGGTTACTTCAGTCCAGCCCTCCTGGTTGTTTTGGGGCTGGACCTGACCCGGGCCCTTGGCCTCCGCTTCTTTGGTGATGGTGGGGGCCGCCGCGTCCTTTGTTGTTGTTGTAGACGTCGACGCCTTTTCCTTATTTTCAGGTCGCTGGGGGCAAAACTTGGCGATGTGTCCAATCTGCTTACACCCCCAGCACCTGGGGCGTCTTCCCTCCACCATCACCATCATCTGCCGGTCCCCGCAGATCAGCGTTTCAGGGATGGCTTTGAAGCCATCCCTGGTCAGGCACAGCCGGAAGGCATAGTCCCCGTAGGCTGTCCCGGCCGGGGATCTGAGGAGGTTGAATTCCTCGACGTGTCCGTAGGCGCTTAGATACGCCGCGAGGACCTCCCCAGTCATAATGGCCGGGACGTTACACACCGTGACGCGGAGCCTACGGGTGCCTTTATACTCCGGCTGCAGCCTGAAGTTCTTGGTAATGACGTCCGATTCAGCCACCTTGGCTGCCTGCTTTTCCGTAGGAAGGAGGACATCCCATGTCGCAAAACTTTTGCGGCAAAAGTATTGGCATGGGATGCCTGCCTTCCTTATCAGGTCCTCAAAGACCTCCTTGGTGAGCCCCACCAGTCTTTTGGTCTTCAGGTCGGAAACGACCAGAGAGAGGACTCTTGGGGCGATCTTGTCGGCTATCTCCGGGATGGGCAGTATTTCATTCCCCTTGAAATATTTTGCAAATCTGCCCACCCGGTCCGCCTCGTGTTCTTCCGGTCCCCTCTGCTGGCCTTTCCAGGCTGTGGGGCTCTTTTGCGCCGGCTGAATCGGGCTACCTTGTGATGTCTCTGGTTCCGTTGTGTCTCCGGGGATCGGCAGCGAAGGCCAGTTTGATCCGATTGGAGTGGTCGGTGTGGGAGTGGTCTGTGTAGGGGTTGTCATTTCACCCTCCATGGCTGATGTAGAATTATCAGCCAGGAGGGTAGAAGAATTAACCTCCACCTACAGTAAGTATGGAGGGGGGTTCTACTGTTAAAATAAGAGACGGACACACAAAAACACTGAAAAAAGGCCAATAAAAACACGTAGAACCCCTGAAAAATGAAAATAAAAATTAACACAGTCTTGACGAAAAAATACAAGTCGGATAACAAGTATACAGGTGACAAAACACAATAGACAGACCAACGTCAAAAATAACGTGTTCTCGGTAAGACTTTTTTTCCTTTTTTTAAAAATAAAAAAGTTCAAACAAAAAAACAAAGTCTTACCGAGATAACCAAAATACACGTAATCCAAATGGGTTTTGCACACAGAAAAAAGTCAAGTAAACGCGAAGTAGCGTGGTCAAAAGCAAAGTCAAGACTCGGCGAGGAAAAGACTTTATTTCATTGTAAATGTACAATGAAGGCACGAGGCCTTGAGTTTTTGGGGGAAGGGGAAGGGAGCGGTCTTTCATTAACTATGTTATCTATGGGAGCCTAGCTAGCCACATTCGTCGACCCATTCAACAGTACAAAATATAATCATTCATTCGTCACCATGTGCGCAGCAACCACCAAAATACCACAATTTCTCTATGAAAGTGCCCTACTTAAAATCCCGAGTGCAGTGTATGATTTTATTTACAATATGATTTTGCAGTGAAAGTATATGTTGGGGATGGGAGAAAAACCCCGAAAATGAAAGAAAAAGACGAAACCAAGGAAAAAAGGATTCTCCCCGTTTGGTTGCCCTCCCATCCCCCCGTCTATAAAATTGGAGGCCGACTGTTTTCCGGGGCGAAAGAACCGAAAACAAGCCGGACCTACCCTAGGTGGGGCGGGGATCCTAATCTACATGGGTAAAAGAAATAAAGGGACGGGCGCGGTATGGGTCGATATAAGCAGGTAATGTGGTTTTTTTATACATATGAATTTTCAAGATCTTCAACAAAAAGCGGACTGGGATAGAGGTTGAAGTGTAAAAAAATAATGGGGATGGGGAAGATCTTGAGAGCTAACGACTAGATGACAGGGACGATGACTCACAGCATACTGCTAACAAGGTTTCAAGGGGGACAAAAAAGGAATTACTACTTACTCGGGCTGGGGTCCCTAAGGACCCGTACCGTAGACGCCATGGGCAGGCAGAGGAGGAAAGGATGACTCCAACGTTGCCCCCTTTCGCACGACCAGGCTCGCTGCATTCACCCACCTTCTGTTGAATGTTATGCGATCCAAACGTTTTCTATCGCATCTAATTTTGACCCTCAGCTGATGCCGAAAATACAAAACCAGATCACGATGAGAAAAGTTTGCATCCTCATACAATCCCTTCTTTCGCGTGATCCAAATCACCATTCGAGCTACAGCCAGGATCGCGAGAAACACCACACGCTTCTCACCCTGAAACGGAGGAAGAACGTTGTCCACGACGTAACCAACGTCGAGCAGCACGAGCTGCTTGGGTTCGATGCGAGCCGTCCACTCCCCGACGTGATCCCAGAACGGGCGAACTCGCTCGCAATAATAGAAGGCGTGCTCAGCCGTTTCTTCTAATGCACTGCCGCAGCGAGGACAATCAGGCATGTCTGCTATGCCCGCTCTGTAGTTCAAGCCGAGAAGGGGTAACGCATTCCGTACAAGTCGCCAGGTGAGCGAGAACTCGGAGTTGTTCAAGAAGCTCGATCCTGGCGCCCAATTCCAGTGAGAGCGGATCTCCTCCGCCGTCCAGCCTCGCCGCTCGCTAAGAGGATCAGAAGCGGAACCCACCACTAATTCCCGATATAGCTCTTTCCGAGGCCGTGAAAGGTCACTGGACCCAAGAGGGTTACGAAGGGCCTTTCGGCATTCGCTAAAAAACAGTGCTTCGCCCAAAGGCCTACGTCGACCTTCAGCCTTTGGGTCTGACTTGAGGCGAGGAAAAGTCCGACTCGCCTTTCGTCTCCACACTGAGTCTCCTGTCAAGGACCGGCCGAGGTATGCAAGTCTTTCAGCAAGCCAGTGGCTCTCCAGATCAGGCATACCCAGACCCCCGTTGCGTGCACGTTGGATACAGACCTGCCTACGGACCATCGGCCTTGCACCTCCCCAGAGTAATCTAGAGAGGGATCGTTGCAGTGCCAACCGACGTGCCCTAGGCAGAGGAAGTACAGCCAATCGGTAAAGGATCAGAGGGAAGACGTACGTGGCGCACGCCTCCGCCCTGCCCTTTAAGGACAACCTCCTTGAAAGCCAGATTCCCACCTGAGCATTCACCTTGGTTTGTACTTCCAACCAATTTCGCTCCAGTTGGAGGTCGGGCCCGAACCACACCCCGAGGATTCGGATGGGTCCGTCACTCCAGCGGAAGGGCCCTGGAAGAGTATCGCTACCCCTCCAAGCACCAAGCCGCAAACCTTCGCTTTTGTCAAAATTGACCTTGGCTCCTGCGATCCGCTCGTACTCGACAACCGCCTCTTTCACAGCCTTTATATCCAGACGGCGGGATACAAAGACTGTGATGTCATCAGCGAACGCGGAAACCCTTGCCGCAAGGCTGCCAACAAAAGGTATACCGCGCAGGGACGGACTTGTCCCCTCATCCCTAAGCCTGCGTAGGAGGGGCTCCAACGCGAGGACATAGAGAAGAGGAGACAAAGGGCAGCCCTGCCGCACCGAACGCTCGATCGCGAATACCCTCGAACGCCTTCCGTTCACCTGCACCACTGCCTGAGAGTTGTGGTACATCATGCTAATCCATCTGCGGAACTCCGGTTTGAATCCGGCAGTCTCCAAAACAGACGCCAAGAACCGATGGTCAACCCTATCGAAGGCCTTGGACTGATCTAAACTGATCAGCGCGGCTTCTGTGTCGTCTTCTATCCCCTCTAGGACCCCGCGAATCAAGTGCAGATTGTCCTGGATCGATCTTCCCTTCACAGCAAAGGTCTGTTCAGGGCCGATCAGATCACTGATGACACGCTGTAAACGATTCGCCAAGACCCGGGCCAAAATCTTTAACTCTGTGTTAAGCAGAGTTATGGGCCTGTAGTCATCTAACCCCTCCCAAACATGCCTGCCACCTTTCTTCAGCAATGTGATCACGCCCTTGGTAACGCTACCAGGGATGGCTCCCTGGGCGAACCAATGGTTGAACATATCCGTCAGAATAGGCACAAACATGTGCGACATCCTCAAGTACACTTCGTAGGGCAAACCATCTAGTCCCGGCGACTTGTTCAGGCCGACCTGCTTCAACGCATCACGGACTTCGCATTCAGTAACCACACCCTCGCAGCTAGCCGCTTTAGCCACCCGGAGGCGGGGGAAGTCGGCAAGATAGCTACGAAACTCCCGGATCGGGAGATCAGGGCAGCGGGCAAAGCGATCCCGAAAGTGCGCCCGAAAGGCATCACGCATCTCACGACTCGAATGCAGCAGTCGCCCGTCCGCGGTCTTGACAGACGCGACGTACCGATCGGGGAACCTTCGCACTTCTTCTTCACGCGCAGTCGCGTTCGATTTCACAGCTTCGTAGCGAACTCTATTTAACCTAGATCTAACTACGTATCCCTTGTAGCGCTCGCTATTCTCACGCTCAAGGTCCCTCCTAGCTAGTTCTACACCTAGGGAGTCCCCCCCAGCCGCCGCCCGGGAAAGTCTATCGTCTATAGCCTTCGCCTCCTTGGCCTTATCTAGTTTGAGCTGTCGACCGTATTTGGTGGCGAAGTCTCTAATCCTATATTTGAGAGAGGCCCACCACCTATTCCCGGTAACCGCCCCCACTAACGCCCGCTGAATTAGGGATTCCAGCCGGTCCCGGAAGTCCCGTATCTCCAGTAAGGAGGTATTGAACTTCCAGTAACCGGCCAGTCTAGGCCTATTTACTAACCGTAGACTGACTCTAACCAGTTTATGGTCAGTCCACGCTATCAAGTGGAACGTGGGACAACTAACAAAGTCAATGTCAGCTCGTCTCACTAACACTCTGTCCAAGTAGGAACCTACTTTGGCAGAGGGGGACCTATCTAGCCACGTCCACATCTCCCGCCCTGGGTGATCGAGACGAAACCTGTCGACGAGACCGTGACGAGTCACGAAGCCGACAAGGCTGCTCTCACACCTTCCCGCACTACTAGCTCCCCGACCGACCTTATCTATCTTGGGATCAAGGATCGCATTCCAATCACCCATTAAGACTAGCCGCTTCGTATCGTCCAGGAACGGCGCCAACCGACGAAAAAAGGAAACCCTCTCCACAGCGATATTGGGCGCATAAACCGCAACCAGACGAAACTTGAAACTTTTCACGGCATCATCGGCCACAACCAACCGGCCCCCGTCACCTGCAAAAACAACGTCAACATCAGCATCAAGGCTGCGTCCAACTAGCAGGGAGACCCCAGCGCTGGCGCGGCTGCCGTATGCTGAGAAAACGTTAAAGTCGTTTTCCAGCACCCGACAGTCAGCGTCGCAAGTGAAGTGGGTCTCCTGCACTGCAGCAACATCTACTCCGAGGTTCTTGAGTTCACCAAGCAAGCGCGCACACTTGCTTGGATCCCTCAGTCCCCTCACATTCAAACTGGCAACGTTTAAAGCCATCAATCCGACTTACCTTACTCATCGTCGACTACGGGCCGGAAATCCTTGGGCGTGAGGATGCCGACAGCCTGACGCAGGGAACCGGTACCAAGTTCAGTCGTCACTCGGTTGTCCCTGGTGATTCCGCCGACATCTATCGGGAACTTCAGCTTTAGGGCCCTGTAAAGAGATGGGTGAACCAAAATTGGGACCCTCCCTGAGCAATATGTTAAACATTTTTCGAGGGAGGAGTGCTCCAACTCCGCCAGCTTTATGCCCGTATCAGTCTGACAGACCGTACTCAGGTACTTCCATACGCCCTTAGTACGGTCGCCAGCTGACCGGACAAAAGTGGTCACCATGGCTGCACTCCTAAAGTTCGCGGGATTTGAGACTTTCAGATTATTGATTGTTTCCAGCCTGGCCAACGGCTTTAGTGCCTTCCGGAGCTGGAAGTCCCCAACTGCCTCCAGCTCCGCAGAGCACAAAGCCGCTGCCCGCTGCATTTGTCCGATTGTCAGTTCTTGTTTCTTTTTTTCCGGTGGATTTCTCTTTGGGGAGATCATAGCGGGGAATAATTCCTGGGAGGAAAAGTCAGTAGGGCTAAGTGAGGGGAGGGATGGAGTTCGGGCTAGGCCCGAGGGTTGTGCCCTTTCGGCAGATTGAGATCTGGGGAGGGGGATTTTATAGGGGCGGTGATGCTTTTTAAAGAAAAGTTCTTGCTGGGGTGAAAGGGGGGCCATTTGTTGGGGAGGAGATGGCAATGTGATCTTTGGGGGTGGAAATGTTGGTGAGGGTAATGGAGGTAGTGGTGAAGGTACTGGTGGTGATGGTTGAGAGGAGGGGCCTGCCTCAGGAGGAGTTTTTTCTGGGCATAATTTCTTGGCCGCCCCCTCCCCACTGTCCCTTCTCCTCTTGAGATTTGTGGTTGTTTCCATGTCTTCGTATGTTTTTGTTGTTTTTTTCCCCTTTTTGGGTGATGGAGCTGTTGGTGTCTTGGGGGTTGCTGGTTTCTTGGGGGTTGCTGCTTTTCTGGGTTTTTTTGCTGCTGCTGCTGTCTGTTGTTCTGTTGTTGTTGTTGTTGTTGCTGCTGTTTCTGTTGTTTTTGTTACTGTTGCGTCTGCTGGTGTTCTTGTTGTTGTTGCTGCTGTTTCTGTTGTTTTTGTTGCTGCTGCAACTGCTGCTGCCGCTATCGGTGGTTCTGCTGCTGCTACTTCTGCTGCTTGGGCCCTGGTCTGCTTTTGAGGAGGGGATAGGCTTTTTTCTCCCCCTTGTTTAGGGGATCCCCTCCTCTTTTTGGTTACTTCAGTCCAGCCCTCCTGGTTGTTTTGGGGCTGGACCTGACCCGGGCCCTTGGCCTCCGCTTCTTTGGTGATGGTGGGGGCCGCCGCGTCCTTTGTTGTTGTTGTAGACGTCGACGCCTTTTCCTTATTTTCAGGTCGCTGGGGGCAAAACTTGGCGATGTGTCCAATCTGCTTACACCCCCAGCACCTGGGGCGTCTTCCCTCCACCATCACCATCATCTGCCGGTCCCCGCAGATCAGCGTTTCAGGGATGGCTTTGAAGCCATCCCTGGTCAGGCACAGCCGGAAGGCATAGTCCCCGTAGGCTGTCCCGGCCGGGGATCTGAGGAGGTTGAATTCCTCGACGTGTCCGTAGGCGCTTAGATACGCCGCGAGGACCTCCCCAGTCATAATGGCCGGGACGTTACACAACGTGACGCGGAGCCTACGGGTGCCTTTATACTCCGGCTGCAGCCTGAAGTTCTTGGTAATGACGTCCGATTCAGCCACCTTGGCTGCCTGCTTTTCCGTAGGAAGGAGGACATCCCATGTCGCAAAACTTTTGCGGCAAAAGTATTGGCATGGGATGCCTGCCTTCCTTATCAGGTCCTCAAAGACCTCCTTGGTGAGCCCCACCAGTCTTTTGGTCTTCAGGTCGGAAACGACCATAGAGAGGACTCTTGGGGCGATCTTGTCGGCTATCTCCGGGATGGGCAGTATTTCATTCCCCTTGAAATATTTTGCAAATCTGCCCACCCGGTCCGCCTCGTGTTCTTCCGGTCCCCTCTGCTGGCCTTTCCAGGCTGTGGGGCTCTTTTGGGCCGGCTGAATCGGGCTACCTTGTGATGTCTCTGGTTCCGTTGTGTCTCCGGGGATCGGCAGCGAAGGCCAGTTTGATCCGATTGGAGTGGTCGGTGTGGGAGTGGTCTGTGTAGGGGCTGTCATTTCACCCTCCATGGCTGATGTAGAATTATCAGCCAGGAGGGTAGAAGAATTAACCTCCACCTACAGTAAGTATGGAGGGGGGTTCTACTGTTAAAATAAGAGACGGACACACAAAAACACTGAAAAAAGGCCAATAAAAACACGTAGAACCCCTGAAAAATGAAAATAAAAATTAACACAGTCTTGACGAAAAAATACAAGTCGGATAACAAGTATACAGGTGACAAAACACAATAGACAGACCAACGTCAAAAATAACGTGTTCTCGGTAAGACTTTTTTTCCTTTTTTTTAAAAATAAAAAAGTTCAAACAAAAAAAACAAAGTCTTACCGAGATAACCAAAATACACGTAATCCGAATGGGTTTTGCACACAGAAAAAAGTCAAGTAAACGCGAAGTAGCGTGGTCAAAAGCAAAGTCAAGACTCGGCGAGGAAAAGACGCCGAAAAGAAAAACGAGTCGGCTTTTATTTACGCCACCTTACCCATAATCCATTTCCTTAGCCTATAAAAATTCCGGTCGGGTGCCTCCTCTCTTTTTTCCTTTAATGGGCTGAAGGTGGATTATTGAAACAGCGGTGAGTATTTTTCTTTTCTTTTCTTTTTATCGAATCACTGACCTGCACGCCAGAGAGCTGCCGTTAGTCCCACTTTCATGTCCACAACTTTCCACAACGGCCTGTGATTATCTTTTTACCTAAACATTTTTATTTATTGTCCTATTCTTATATACCTCGGGGAAAGTGATAATGTTTTTCTGACATCCCCCAATAAGACTGAATACAAGGTCCAGAACGAAACCGCCATGGCCTTTGGAGGGATAAATTTCTATCATGCCGACTTTTACTCGATCTTATTTAGTTATTTTCGAATTGAATTCCACCCAGTACATTTCATAACTTCGAATCAATTTCTGTTTCGCCATTGATTCTTTCTCGATCCTCATTTGAACTATTGAATTTCTTCCCCGAGAAATCAGACAATGCCCACCGCTCCAAATCGCAAACTACCAACACATACTATAAAGTCTATGCAAGCCCCATGTTTACTTTGTTGAAGTTGCCATGTCTTAAGATAAGGATATTTAAAACGAAATAACACGTACGCTTCTTGAAAAGGAGAATAGAAGATTAATTTTATTTTACAAAAAGGAGGGTTACACAAAACAACTGCTTCAACACAAAACAACTTGATTTACCTCTTAACAATAAATAATGATAATAATGATATTAATAATTTATTTTCCCAGAGTTATACGGTTTTAAGCATTCCAACCCAATTTTAAAACAGGTCTCTTTGACCCATAGATAAATCTTTACAGATACTACCACTCTGGATCAGAGTGGACCTGAAAGTAATGGCAATTAAGGGATACTCCATGCTCCCCGAATGTTCATCAGATAGTTTAATGTCATTCTGTAATATAATTAAAGATAATACTTAGTTATATTAGGTAGTTATTGTAATATATTGTTGTTGTGGGTGTTAGTATGTTCCGTAGGCTTAAGGACAACATAAGGTGTGCATGCTTTAGTTAAGGCATCTTTATTCTAAATGGGCAGAGTGTATGTATGCATTCCTATGCCAAGGGGTTGTAATCTTGCGCATAGAGAAATAGTCCATATTATTACGACATCCCCCTTACCAATGGAAAAGAAGGATGTTACTATATTCCTTGTTTATTTGTTTTATATCTTTTTTGGTCTGTTTATTTCACGGCCACTTCTTGTTGTGTTGCATGTTGGCTGTTTTATACTTCTCTGGTGTGAGACGTTTGTATTTGCGAGTCCTTTTTGCAATGAAGTGGTGTGGTCATTAAAATGAACCTGTTTATGACTGGATGTTTCTGCTGCTCTTATTTGGACTCTGTTTCGTCTTTTTGATGATCCATCTGGGAGTTGAAGGATGTAAGATGTGGGTTCTGCACACTTGTGATTGTTGCTGGTTTCGATTTCCCAGTTTGGTTATCCAATATACGCACATCTTGCACAGGGACAAGTGGTGGTAGATCATGAGCATCTATCATGATGGTAGATCATGAGCATCTATCATGATGCATCTTCTGCATATCTTGTCTGTGTTTTAGTTCCTCGCGGATATGGTCAGAGTTGGAAAATCTTGGGGTTGAAACTTTGGCAATTAAGTTTGATCTTAAAATGCGAATGTTTTAGAGTTCAGCTGGACTTGGAAGGTTGTGGTTGATTGGTGCTGTTCGCAGATTTGTGTTTTAATAAAACCATTTGATTCAGGGAACTTTGGTAATGATGTGGTGTAATCAAATTGCCATTGTTGGGCAAATTCTTTGAATGCTTCACTAGAGTACTGTGGTCCATTTTCAAAAACAACTCTACTGGGAATACCATTGTTCAGAGAATACTTGTTTCATTGTTGATATGACCATATTACTTGTTGTCAGGCCATTCATTTTCCATATAATTGGAAATTTACTATAATAATCAGCAATTATCAGATATTCATGATTATTGCAGTTAAACAAATCTGTGCCGACAACTTCCCATGCTCTGCTGGGGATGTCATGTGGCTGTAAAGTTTCCTTTGGTTGTACCGGAAGGTTTTCCTGTCATATTAAACAATTCTTGATCATGTTCTCGATATCTGCATTAATTCGCTCCCAGCATCTCTGACTTGAAGACGTATTTTTTCAACACCATGATGGCTGTAATGTAGCTGGTACAAGATAATTTTTTGTTGGGTTTTAGGAATAATAATTCTTGAGCCCTTCATGATGATACCATCGTTAACAGATAGTTCATCTCTGTATGGCCAGTATGACCGTATTACCGGTAGTAAATCCTTAATTGAGTCTGGCC
Source organism: Sepioteuthis lessoniana (assembly GCA_963585895.1). Taxonomy (NCBI): domain Eukaryota; kingdom Metazoa; phylum Mollusca; class Cephalopoda; order Myopsida; family Loliginidae; genus Sepioteuthis; species Sepioteuthis lessoniana. Next base: position 59,779,456 of record OY757912.1, read on the forward strand.
ATCCTGCTTTTATGATTCCTTGTAGTTGATCAAGTACTAGATCAGCTTTGGTTTCTTTTCTTATCTCATTCTGGTGTTCACTCCTGAATCTGACCAAATCGATTCTAATGTCTAGGTCAATTGTATCGGTATTTTCAGTGCTAGGGAGACGGCTTAGAGTATCAGCTAGAGTCATTTCCTGTTCTGGAATGTACTCGATTTGCATCTGGTATCCTGTACCTTAATTATCATTCGCTGTAATCTAGGTGGGGTGCACTGGTAAGTGGCTTTTGTAGTATCAAGACAAGTGGCTTATGGTCAGTGAGTACTTTGAATTGACGTCCATATAGATATGTGAAATCTCTGGGCACCAAATACAATTGCTAGAAGTTCCCTTTCTATGCATGCATACCGTTTTTCTGCGTCTGTTAGAGACTTTGATGCATATGCGATTGTTTTTTTGTTTTGTATTAGTGCAGCTCCAAGTCCTTTCAGGCTTGCATCAGTTTGTAATACTGGTACTTCAGTTGTGTTAAAGTATGTTAACGTTGAGTCTTGACTGATTACTGTTTTGAGAAACTGAAAACATTCCTTGTGGTGTTCTTCCCACAAAAAGGGTGCATCTTTCTTCAACAGTCCTCGTAGAGTATGTGTCTTGTCAGCCAGGTTAGAAATAAACGGTGATAGGTGTGTGATAAGACCTAAGAATTCTTGTAGCTCTTTTTTGCATGTTGGGTACGGCATGTTTTGCAGGTCTTCAAGCTTTTCTGGGTCAGGGCTGACACCATTTTCACTATATGTCATTCCGAAGAAAGATATGCTTTTTGATTTGATTTTGCATTTTGTTGAATTAAACACAAGACCATTTTCGGTGGCTATTTGCATGAACCTGTGTAGAATCTTATCGTGTTCTTCTGATTTAGCATAGAGAACGACGTCATCAGCGATTCCTATAGCGCCATCAACTTGCTCAAGTATTTGATCCATCTTCATTTGGAAGATGTCTTGTGATACGCTCAATCCGAATGGTAACCGCTGAAAGCAGTTCCTGCCATAAAGGGATTGGAACGTTATTAACAATTGCGATTCAGTATCACGATGTATAGACCAATAACCAGCTTTTGCGTTAAGTTTAGAGAATATCTTGGCGCCTGTAAAATGGTGTTATCTTTTCTATGGTCGGTGTTGCACAGTGTGGTCTTCTGAGCGCTGTATTAAGGTGTCTTGGGTCTAGGTAAATTCTCAAACTCCCATTTTTTTTATGTGAGTATGCTAGACTTGAAATCTAGTCTGTAGGTTCAGTCACCTTTCTTATTATCTTATTTTTGACCATGTTATCAAGTTCCTGTTTTATATAGTCTTTAAGTGCAATTGGGGTTTTTCTAGCTGCGTCAATATGTGGACGTATGTTTTTGTTGACCGATAGTCTGACTGCATCTGGCATGGAGCCAATTTTATCGAACTGATCAGGATACATCTGCATCAGGTCTTTGGTTGCATTTATCCGTGTTGCTGCAGGAGTTTGGAACGCATCTTCTTTCTTGACTGTGCAGTGAAGGGTAATTAGTTTGAGCTGTTCCAGCGATGGTAGCCCTAGTACTGCTGGCCCTTGTACGTCCACAATCTGGAAGGTGCTGATATGCCAGTCTGATTTGTTGTATTGACAGGGTATTTTGATGTTACTAAAGCATTTTATTGGTGTGCCGTTATAAGCTATCAGTTTTTTGTTGATTAATTGTTTTTTATGTTTGGGAAACCATCTGCGTCCAATTTTTCTGGGAACATTCTACAGAATGTAGAAACTGGTGGGTATTCCCTTGTGCCCCTGTGTCGATCTTCAGACGCAACTTGTGGATGCCATTTGGTTTTGGCAATTTAATGTTGATGTGTACGAAGGCTTCATCTCTTTGGGATATATTAATACAATTGAACGTCAGGCTTTCCATTTGTTCCTCATCTTCTCTGTTGTTGTATACTGCATCACTTTTTACGTACTTTTCCCCCTATATTGTGGTTGATAGTGAGATTTTGTTTTTTTGTGTTCTCTGTTTTGTGACCTCGGCCTTTGTTTTGGTTTTGTTCCGTTTGACAAACATACTGATGCCCAGTGGTTTGCTTTATCACATGTGTTGCATTTTGATCCGAATCCTGGACAAGCTTCACGGTGAAAAGCATGGCTTTTACCACATTTGAGACATTTATTTGACATAGTAGAACGTGTTGGTGTTCTTATGGCTTGTATATTAGTATAATCCACATTATTATTATTCATCATAGCCCTCAGTTGTTTAATGTGAATGTTGGAAGCTTCGTATGTTTTGCCAAGACTAACAGTTTCTTCCAGGGTTAGAGTTTTGTCTTTTCTTTGTAACTCCTTTTGGAAGTCTGCAATGGAAGTACTGGCGATAAAGAGTTCTATTATACGTTACTGTTGCTCATGTTCTGTTTACGAACATCTCTGAGTCATTCGCCAGCAACTGTTGACAAAGTCGTCAAACGATTCCTCAGCTTCCTGTTTATAAGTCATTAATTTCAAACGGTTTATTCTAAAATTTTCTTTAGGTTCGAGTTTTTCAATGAACTTATCAAAAATAATTTCATGAGTACGTTTTTCTTCCTCCGTTAATAACCATGTATTGTATTTTTTTAAACCTCCATTCCCAACTCTCAATAGTATGTAGTTTACTTGTTGTTCTATTTTTATTTTATTGACAACAAAATACAACTCCAACAGCTCTTTAAACAATTTAAATGTTTCAGCTAGATTTGAGGATTGCCAGTCCATATAAGGGATATCATTATTAGCCACTATAAATGTTCTACGTTGAACGTGTTTACAAAAAATATGTAAATTCAAGATGGCGGTATCACGTAAAAAAAAAACGACGCACGTGGCAATCATTAAAAAGAGTTTGGATTATCTACCTGGTAGGTTTTTTTTCTTGAAATTCTGTAAAAAGACAACGTTTAGTTGCTTTTTTTGAGTTGGTTTGTTGGGCTTTTTGTCCAGAAGTGTCTTCTGTTTATTTCTTTATACACTGATTTTCGGTTTTTTTTAAGCCTTTAAATGTTGTTTTCGTTTTTTAAACCTTTGAATGTTGTTTTCGTTTTTTAAGTCTTTAAATGTCTTTTTTTTATCATCCCGGTTGCCACCATGTAATATATTGTTGTTGTGGATGTTAGTATGTTTAGTAGGCTTAAGGACAACATAAGGCGTGCTTGCTTTAGTTTAGAAATCTTTATTCTAAATGGGCAGAGTGTATGTATGCATTCCTACGCCAAGGGGTTGTAATCTTGCGCATAGAGAAATAGTCCATATTATTACTACAGTTATTTTATTTGTATTAATAAAATTGTAAGTTGGCTAGAAACTTCTGGTGGATGTTTACATCGCATGCGTAGGTCACAGAGTGCAGTTGTCGCACGTGTGACGAGATATCAAGTTGACAGGTTGTTTTTGAGGCCGTATGTAGGAAAAATAAACACTTCGTCAGCCGAGGACAGGGGTAGCGTCATACATGAAAGTTAAAGACGTGTTATCATCATGATTTGTGGGGATTTTTATAAGCCCCGAAAAGCCCGGCTTATTCCTACGTTTTGTAAAAGAATAAACTGTACTTCAACCGCAGTAGAGAGATGGGCGACAGCTTTTGAAGAAAGGAGGCGAACGACTTTTTGTGTAACAAAATTCATATACAACAAACAACAAACACGGTTTTACACCAAATGGAACAAACAACGAATATGTGAGAGTTCAAAAAAGAGTTCAATGTTCTGATAGGTGGTAGGTATATAAGAGTAATGTGACGCAGCATAAAAATATTTATCCCATTTTTGGGAGTTTATTTTTCGCACGTGTGAAGTCGGGGCAGTCTGGCACTTGATCCCTCGCAAAATAAGTTCCAATTAAGAGTCCTTTCTCGGGCATATGGGAACTGGCAGATAATGTGGGGGCTAAGTTGGGGTAGACTGACCGCTGCTGGCATGGGTTTCCATTCTTCACGTTACACACACCCACCAGACCACTTCGTCTTCCTACCCCAAGGATATTGGAAGATATGGGCCTCTAGGTTTAGATATAATAATATTATTTATCGCAGTCGACAATTCCAGTTTCCTGTGTAATATTTTAAAAGGCGAATAGGACATTTAGCGAGAATAAATTGAGGCGAATGAAGCTGAAAAGGAACATGCAAAAGACAACTTGATAGGCAGACAACACAATGAATAAATTTCGACACGAGGAGAGATATAAAATATAACAAGGTTTTTAATACATGCGGACACACATATTTAACATATATTATCAGCGGATAATATCAAATATACAAATGTCTTTCTCCCTTATTCTTTTCTTTCTTCCTTCTTTAAATAGAGAGAGAGAGAGAGATAGAGAGAGAGAGAGAGAGAGAGAGAGAGAATGTAATTGCAATACTTAGGAAGGGTGGAAGAAGAAAACAGTCTTAAGGTTTACTTAGCTTTTCAACGGGTTCCTTCTGAGAGTATTTCCTCTTTTACGGGCTGGCGGGATTTTATACAGTTTGGCTTGAAAGCACCTTCTTCTCCAAGATTCTTTTGGCTTTTCCCCGGAGTTTCGGCGAGAGTTTCAATACATCTTATCACACCAACTGCTGTCCTGAAACCCGGCTCTGTTTCTTCGCCCGGAGTTTGACATCAGACCCCGCGTCCTCTCACGGTGACCTCTGATCTCAAAACTAAATTATTTATCCCTATTTTCGCTGACAAAAAGGGTGCTACGTCCGCTTTAGGGTTCTGGCCAATCATTTAGCCTCTTTCTTCTTCCTTCACCCTGTCAGGCGATTCATGCGGACTACTATATGTCCCTATACCCCCTTCTTTATCCATCCGGTCACAGAGTGCAACATCTCTTGGCTTTCATTCTGACCTGGATTTGTTACTTCGGCCCCGAGGAGTTGACCTACATTCCTTATTCCTCTTTTAACGGTCAGTCTTTGGCGGTCTGTTAATTCAATCACGAAGGGGTAGGGGAAATTTCTTATTTCTCTCCTCTCAGTGGTAGACCACGTGACAGTAAGGTTAGGCAAGGTTTTGTAAGGTTTGTGAGGTTTTGGCGAGGTTGTAAGTTTAGGTTGTAAGGTTGTAAAGATGAAGTTGTGTAGGGTTAGGTTATAAGGTGTAAGGTGAAGTTTTGGAAATAAGATGCCTGCTGGAACTTAGCTGTGATCTTGGTTCCTTTTAACTCAGCACGTGCGTTCGTCGCTCTTGTCTCCTGGCAAAATTTACCTACCAAATACGTTTGCCGTCAAGGGCTGCTACGAATGGACCTGTTGCTAACAGCGGTGGGAGTGGAAAAAGAGGAAGAATCTTCAGTTGGAGCTCTTTTTATAGTGGACACCATGTGACCCCAAGGAGCTGTTGATATTCGGTGAAACAGGATCACCAGTTCCTTAACAAATTTCCACAGATTAGCAGATGTAATATTTAAAATATAAAAGAAAGTCACTATGAAGTGGGCAATAGGCAGTTTTGGTCAGTTCACAACATAGACGGTCGGTGGAGTTCAGCGCCCTCAGGGCCAGTGGAGAGGAGATTGAGGTCGAGTGTTTGTTCGTTCCTCTTACATGTACGAGACTCTTACTGCTTCTATGCAACATCAGTAGATCTTTTTTTACCATCTTCCTTTTGATGTTTTGATGATTGCTATGAAAATGTACTGCCAGAAATAAACCCTTTCGTATCACTGGAAACAACTGGGTTCGTTTGTATCACCGATTAAAATTCAAGGCGATGGCTAGTCGGTGAGGCTACGTCACACACGTTCTATTTGGTCCCTCAACATTACACACTTCTATTTGGTTCCATAACATTCTGACTGGGTGCCGCAACATCACAATACTAGGACACCCTTTTTAGGGGGGCAGTTTAAGATTCTAAGCCACGTTAAGAGTGCTTGCTGGAGAAATGTGATATGAGAAAAGACAGAAAAGGAAATACCAAAAGGTAAGATATGTGTACGTGGAGATTACATTTGTAGGACACAAAAGGAGTTACCAGTTTCTTAAAACGTTTTTGTCAGTGCTTCGTGTGTACAGAACCAAGACATGAAAATGCTGCTCAATACAGGTGGACATATATCTTACCCCAAAGAGGATCTGACGGAATGGATATCCTAAAATCCTGCCTTTTCCCTGATGTGCCAGAGGGTTTTGCTATGGCAACTCTATCGCTTCCCGATTGCCGTTGAAAAAGTTATTCTTCTAGTAAGAGCAATTTCTGCAGAACACTTATAGTACAAGCCAGTGGTCTCCAGCCTTTTTCATATGAACCCTAACTATTTATGTGAAACTTAGAAAAATTCCTTGAGTTTAATAACAGAGAGAATATATACGCATACATTTTTTATTTTATTGTATAAAAAAAGAAAAAATCAATACCATTTCATATAAGAATGAGACAGTAAAGAATGTATCCTATCAACTACCCCGGCTGCTACAGCAGACGAAATTAAATACAAAGCTTAGTTTTTCTGAAACTAATTCACAGAATTGGAACTCTTGATAATAGCTGTATTTTTAGCGAACTGATCTGCAAGACAAACTTATAGAAAATCAACTAATTTCCATACTGAAAAAAGAGTTAATTTTTGTACCAAAGTGGGATCGATATTTATCCGTAACTCCCACCTGGTAAGATTTCACGCAAGATCATTTTAATGGGAAGCTTTTAATGCACAGATCAAAATTCATACGTGAAAGGTGCAAAGATGCTTGTTCCCGTCGGCATTCGCTTTTAAGGGCGCCTCGGGAATTGCCTGGATCGATTGCCCCCTGAGACTAAGCAATCAATTTCGCACTCCCGACCAAAAGGGCGAGTATGGATTTATGGATTCATTCGGTAAATCTAGTAAAAATTTTCGAATTTATTTCTTCTGAAGAAAATCTAACATTCTGTTGCTTCAAGTTTTCATTTAATTTCAACATCGCTTTATTATTTTAAATTGAACGAAAATATTTGGTTTACAGACATGATTACAGTACCATTATAGTCTTCGTCTGCGGATCAATTTTTAGCCGCATCCTCTTACATATTAACGCATAGATATACTTTCTCTCCTACATAGTGACATACTCACACAAAGATCTTTTACGCACACAAAAAAATTTTGACTATATTTTGACAATGCAAACTGCTAAAACTAACGCATAAAGTTTTCTTTTCTTGTAATGTAAATACTGGAGAATATTTACGCTCTAACTAATATCTTTTCTAATAAGAAGAGACTTTTGCTTTTCAACAAACTTCTCACTCAAATTAAAGAAATAAAAATTCATTACATTTTTAGATCGATATTTTATTCAATCATTTTCACACTAACCACTGCGCTACGGTAGCCACCCTTGTAAATCTTGAATCAAATTCTTTGACACAGTTGGAATATCAGTGTTTATCTGATAATGACCTCATTTTCATTTGGTTGATTAACGTTTTAAAAACCAGAGAATTGGCATCATCCCCATTCAAGCATTTTTCTTTTAGTTTTGTGTACTTGTCATTTAATCTTATAATTCGTGAAATATCTTTTTTGTCTGTCTGTCATCGCATAACTGAAGGAGATTAAAAGCTATGACCACTAAAATTTCTGTGATTGTTAACAGGAACCAGGAGCCTGTTTTTAGTATGTTAATCTATGAAAATTCCAAAAATTTTAGCAGTGTAAACTGGGTTTTATTTTTGTCCGTCAGATCAACTGAATCTTTATCCACTTCTTGCGTTAGTTTTTGTTTAACACAATAAAGAAGACATCTAACTGGAATTTTCTCAACCAGAAACTCAAGTTATGACGATTTTTATTACTTTTTATCAGTGACTTTTTTCCAATCATCGAGTAATCACGACTCGGAAATATCGTATTATGTCTAGTACGAGTCATGGCTGCTAAAAAAGGCATAAAAGTTAACCTCTCTGTAACGTTTATTAACTTATCGTCAATGAGAAAAGTATATGGTCACAGTCAACGACAAGGCGCAGAGATCATATAAGTTTAATATAAAATATGTTAAGTGGAATCAGCTACTGCAATTTTTCAATGGTAAACCTATTTCTTTTTCACCTTGATTGAAAAGAAAGTGTAGCAGTCACAGATCTATTTCCTTTCGCGAATCAATGCCCCCCGCCAAGCGATTCGGCTATACACTGACCAATCAGGGACAGAGCGCATTGATTCCTTTTTTCCTCTCTAGAACTATTTTTTCTAATCCTTCTGGTAGTCAGCCGACAACGCAGAGATCACCTAACGCGAAGCCATGACAGACCTCTCTCGCCTTCACAGAAGAACACGCGACTACTAGCTTCACACACGGAAGAACCAGCCATGCAGTCAGTCACACGAGCAACTCACTACAGTGACACCCACACCCACAAACATCCTACAAAGTCAAAGACCAACATACTAACCGGCGACACCAAAAAGGACACTTCCTCACTCTTACTCTTTTACACCTGCAACTATAATAAACCTTTCGTTGTTGTGTTTTCAGAGGAAGTTTCGTTATTTATTTGTGTTGACAAATAATTTATAGTGTTATAGAAACTAAACATTTCAAAACACTAAAAAAGTTTTCTTTTCTCCAGAGCCAACTACCATTTGTTAACATTGATATTGTATCTTTTTAAACGCGAATCATCTTCTTTAACGACTGAGGTGAAATTATTTGTGCGTATTTTAGGAAAGATGCAACAATCAAAGACTTCCAGGTTTCTTGTTAGAATGGTTATTTTTATATAAACAAGTGGTCGATAAGCCGATCGATCGATTGAATGACAGATTCCTCGTAGAATTTTCTTGCGCTAACTTCTTGAAATTTATCACCTTATATGCATTGAAGGAACAAAAGAAAAGAAACGCTATCTTTGGTTCGGTGTTGTTTTTTTTTTTTCAATTAGAAGTAATTGTAGCAGAAAGATCTTCGTATTTTTGTTTGGCGCGTAAATTAATTTGACCGTTATGGTCGTCGCATATTTTCACCCAATGAAGATGACTTATTCTATTTAGCCCAGACCATTTTCCCGGACAGCATAAAAACGGTGAAAGCCCGTCAAACCCTCTCTTCTCAGAACCTTTCGAACAGGACGGATGCACTTTCTGTCTGCTCCCTGCATAGCTGCAGAAGTACAACACCATGAGAAAAGCCTTCTAATTTATGGACCTCTTGAGTTTACTCTCTTAGACCAAGGGTTCCCAGATGAACATGCATTAGATGCATAGAATCAGCCACACACAGGAACACCTTTATGTCACCTCTAACTTTTGCTGTCGACAGCGACACGCAATTATGCTCAGACATCCAGCTACCTCATTCCTGGATAATATTATCTGGAGACTTTCATGTCTTTAAACAGCAAATACAACCTTTTGCTATACCTATGGCGATACATAATTCCGCTCAGACATTCAACAATACCTTAACTCTAGCGACGCACATTCCGCTCAGGTATTTAGCTGCAAAAATTCCTTCTCAACTCCATAACTATTTCCTTCCTTCACACGAGACTTGCAGCATAGAGGTATCCTTTACCCTCGCTGTCATTGAACTACTAGATTGAAAACCATCAATATCTACGCCTTCATTATTTTATTTACTTTATTTTAATATAACAGTGTAACACTATATAGGTGGCCCGCCAAGCAGACGATTCCTTTGTCTGTTTTGGCGCGAAACCAGACAAAGGGTTTTTGGACTTGAAATCTCGGCGTGGCCGGAAGAGGTAACGGGACGTGAGAAGAGAGTTGGTTGGAGAAAGGAGCCGACAAGCAGTTGGCGTGGAACCACGGACAGGAGCAGTCGACACCGGACACCGGAGCGGTGAGACCAGAGCAGAGAAGATAGGGTCCAGCGAAGAAGATCGAGTCAAGAGATGTCGGCATTCCAGTTGCTTTGTGGAATTTTCGCTAGTAATCCATGCTAGCGTTAGTCCATATATGCTATCGGAAATGTAGTGTTGCATAACTCCTCTTTCTGCTCTTGAGTTAACCCCAAGTGTTTGTTCGTTTGTCCTTCTATTTTCTCTAGCCCCCTCGATCGTATTCTTGTAGTGGCAAGAAATGTGCGTTGCCCCCCTCGGAACCACTAGTTGATCACCGGCCAAGAAGTGAAATGGTTAGAAGAGGATGAACGTATGTGGGGGCCGACGGGGGGGTTAACGTTACAACAGAACGATACAACATCAACTGCCATTTATGTTTAAATGGAAATATCATTTGCTCTCGTGTTATATAATAAGAATTTAGCTGTAGAATTAAGTCGTTGTAAAAAAAAGTCTTTAAGGAGTTTAGATTTTTGAAAGTTTTTCCTTGGGGATTAAATATTCTAAGACAATAGATAAAAATCATTTTGTCGATATTCAGTTAGGTCCTTACTGCGTCTAAATTTGAAATAACGTTATTGTGGTGGAGTTTGAAATCGAAGTATCGATTGTTTTACCGTTTGATCTCTTTGAGAAGATTTCCGAGTACAAAGCTACACACTTGACCTTTTCGGTGACACTGCCAAATGTAGTCTGTTCTTGTTGAATATCTTTATTCTCTGTATTCATGTCTCGCTATGAACCCCTTCTTTGTCATTAGGTTCATGCTGAAACGGACAATTGCCACAATTCTTTTTTGGCACCAAAGGTAAATTTGCTTTGTCAGTGATTTTAAAGACATAATGATCAACTTTCTTTGGATCTCAAAGTTCATGACGAAACAAAACAATTAGCTATTAGGAGTGACTGACGAAATATTTCACGAGTAGTTTTTTTATTATTATTTTTGTAAAGGCTGACGAGATATATAATGAAAAACGTATTTATCCTGAGTCTTTTTACTGGAAATGAATTGAAAAGTGATTCAAAACAATTCATAGTAAAAAGGTAGTGAAAGCAATTATTCGTCTAATGTGGCTAGTATGACGTCACTCAAAAATATAACGATCTCAAGAAGTTAATAAATTCTATCTGCTAAACATTTAGATAAATAAAAAGGCAGGATATTCTTCTCTCGGTTTATCAACATTAAAAAATTGAAAATGTTAGGAATTTTAAATTTTGGAAAATAGACTTCACAGTCAGTGCACTTAATTGTAAGTTACGTACTTCGTCTTTCAGAAACTTTCCGTTACCTAGAATTTCCCACCTACCTCCTCCCAAAATTATTTGTGTCCTCGCAAGATGTAAAATGCGAATCATGGGTGGTCATACAAGAGTATTTATTATTATCTGTATCTACCCGTAATATAAAACAAAAAAGCGTTTACTTTAGGAGGGTTTTAAAAGTACCTGAAGCAGGCAGCATCAAGATATGTTTCTGGCCTTCAATCCAATTTTAAGTTCATTTCGTGATTTGTTAAATGAAGATAGCCATTGCTTGATATATATTTTTATTTGTTTACGATTGCTAGAACCAGTTAACTGGCTTAGATTGGGTTTTCTGTTTGAATTTGAAAAATTTTACCATTATTCAGGAGAGATTTCTTGTTTGTACTTATAGCACGTGATAGTATGATTAAATCCAAGTCTTTTGCACGATTCCCAGGGGTATCCTGTCCTTCATTTATGGCATAAAAGACACTTTCATCTCTGTCTTCATAAAGGTGACATATGCTATTTTCTTTTGTTTTGTCAATTTTTACTTTGATTTAATTTGTTTTACAACACCTTTTCTTGGTTGCTATTACTTTATTACAAGGAATCCTGTTTTAAAAAATTCCTTGAGACAATTTTCAACACACACTTCTGAATTTTCAATAAAGTTATTTTTTTTATTTTTTCTTTAAAACATAAAAATAGTTCGTAACGGCATCTTCTAATATTCATGTGCTCAAAATAGTATCCTCAATTGATTGTTATCAAGGTCACAACTTTCCGTTGTACTCATTTTTATAGCCTGCACGGGACCAATAATCCACTGAACTACTATTGAAATAGTGTAGGAATTTTAAGTCTACAAAGCAAATATCAGAGTAATATGATAATTCAAGGCTGGGCTAAGTAAATTTATCATTGAACTTTTAGTATTGTTCTACACGCGCCTCCGTTTGAATCAACCGGGAAAAAAATTTTACACTTCTTTTAAATTTCCCATTTTTATAGCAAGATTTTTTAAATAACATTTTTACTTAAATATTCAACCCGAATACAAGGGATGAAACTAGAAATTGTTTAAATGCTACTGTAGCTTTCCACACATTTTTATACCTTAATAAATAAATAAGAATATTAAAAGAAAAGAAACAATTTCCAGTTTCTTGTTTTTGAATTTTTTTAAATGCTTTAATTAATAACATATTTAGATTTAGCTTGCGTTTGGAGAATAGTAAGTCAAATCTAATGCTAACTTAAAGCGCCCCCACCAATTTTTAGGCAGAACAACTATTGATACAGAATTATTTCCCGAAAAATTTAAAAGAAAATTATATTTTCCATTAAATCATAGTATTGAAAGCTCTCAAAGCATTTTTTGAAACTTGATATTCACATTTGAGGTACTATTTTCTTTCAACAGTTCTCAATTTATTTATTTATCTATTCTGATTTCAAAAGCCATATATTTTTTTTATTACATACCGAAAGTATATGACATATCATATACTCCTACTGATTAACTAGCGCCACATACATGTGTGGGGGGCGGAGGCTAAAGTTAAGTAACCTGATAAAAACTATTAGTTTTTTAATGAAATAAGTGATGCATTATAAAATCCATTCATTAATAAGTGAACACTGAAAATTTAATCAAAATCGGATAACACCCTGATTTTTGGTGACTTTTTTCAATCGAAGTTAGTGATTTGTTACAGTACGAACAGTCTGTGGTCTAATATAATAACAATCAAGATGAGAACACTAGGCTAAATATACCAGTGTATAATAATAATTCACATCCCAGAAATTCAGAATCAAAAGTATTTTTTATTTAAGTTTTTACTTACTCTAATGATGTAAATGTTTGCTTCTATCTCTGAACAAAAACAAATATTTGATACCAATGAATTGTTCTCGAATTCTGTTACACAGAGACTTCCTTCTTCAACTCCTTCAGCTGAGACTCCGGTTTCAAATGTCGTCATCATCTCTCATATCTAATATCATTCCATTCCCTCATGTCTCAGCTGTTTACAAATAAGAGTGGTGGAACCGGTTTCCATTCTCTCTTGAAGTGTTCTTACAACAAAACAGAAAAATAATATAGCAACCCGATACCACTTTGCAAAATTAAGAGTAGAAAGTCAAAATAAAAGTGGCGAAATAATTATTTTAGTGGACATTTTTAAAGAACGTATCAAGGATCTCCTAAAGGTACATGAATTATTTGAAGTGTGTATCTTCAAAATTTTATGTTTCGTGAGGATTTAGACACGCTTTATATCGGTATAACTAATTTAAGAATAAACGTCTGAGAGAAGAGGCATTCATTGGCTTCTTTCACAATTGGAAATGTGAGCTGATAAAACGCTAATCAGCGAGGAATGTGTGGAGGTGGTATGTATTTAGTTTATTTCAGTAGATATGCGTCCATATTTTACGGGTATTGCTCTCAATATTATTTCCTCCACAAATACAACACAAAAATTTATAATCGCGTAAAAGAAATGGAATAGTACACAACGAACATTAAACAACAAACAATTTAATATACATAAAACAGAATGTGAAAACAAATAAAAAACATGATGTGTAAATGGCCTTTTGGAAAATAAAGTTTGGCAAGTTAGAAGAAAATAAATTTGTTTACACGTGTATGTATGTTTCGATGTTAACGGAGTCTGTAAATAAGTAGTTCTTATTTACATTAAGTTCATATTGTGTTTTATGATTGTGGCGACAGTATGTCGCGTTGATGAAAGAAAGTTTGCCGGGGTTTTCTTTTGAACGTGATTCGGGGCCATCTGTAGCTAGGTTGTTGCAGAGCCGATTAAGCGCATCGACTCCGCAAATAATTTAAGGGTTTAATGCCTGCGAGTGTGTATAGTGACAGCTAGAGACAATGAAGGAAGACAAAAGGCGAGATAACAAATACATCAAAAGTGACGATTTTATTGCCGGAATTACAAACGTGTATGTAAATGTGCGTAGTGGTTGTATGTGGTCTTCAGCTAGGATGGGTTACGTCGATAGCTGGTATGCTCGAGTCGTAGTTGTGCGCAGCTGGGCGTTCGACGAGGGTAGCTGGCGTAGGTCGAGTCGTGGAGATACAGCTAGATGTATCTAGCTGGTGAGCTGAGATCGGTCGGGTCGTCAGATGTAGCTGGATGTCATGGTTGCTAGCCCGTAACAGCGAGTCGTTACGTGGGCTAGTTGTTGCAATGCTAGGGCAGTCCGTAACAGCGAGTCGTTACGTGGACTGAATACTGCATTGTAGGAGCGTCGTGGTCGGTAGATCGATATCCCGTACGTTGGGTTAACTGGGGGGGTCGATCTGGTTGCTAGCCCGTAACAGCGAGTCGTTACGTGGGCCAGATGCTGCAATGCTAGTGTAGTCCGTAACAGCGAGTCATTACGTGGACTAGATGCTGCATTGCTAGGGTAGTCCGTAACAGCGAGTCGTTACGTGGACTGCATCGCCGGGGCGTCGTGGTCGGTAGCTATGGCTTTGCCGTGCCAGATAGCTGTGCGGGCGTATCGTTTACAGTAGCTATGGCTTTGTCATGCCAGATAGCTGTGCGGGCGTATCGTTTCCAGTAGCTATGGCTTTGTCGTGCCAGATAGCTGTGCGGGCGTATCGTTTGCGGTAGCTATGGCTTTATCGCGCCAGGTAGCTGTGCGAGCGTATCGTTTACGGTAGCTATGACTTTGTCGCGCCAAAGCTGTACGGACGAGTCGGGGCGATAGCTAAGGCTGTTTCGCACCAAAGCGGTGCGGACGTATTGAGGCGGTAGCTAAGGCTTGCGCGCCAAAGCTGTGCAGACGTATCGAGACGATAGCTAAGGCTTGCGCGCCAAAGCTCTGCACTGTCGAGCGAACAGGCCAGGAGGCCGAGGCTAAGATTGGCGTTATCTTAGCGCTGCGCGGATAGTGGAGTGGTAGCTAAAGGCTAACCCTTGCCTTTAGCGCTGCGCAGCCAAACGGACGAGTGGAACCGAGCGATGGTTAAGACCGGCTGGTCTTAGTGAGTCCTCTTCGTGTTTGCCTCCAGGCCGTCCATTTCGACTGATCATTAATGACCACCAGAGATGCTCCGACCCGCAGAAGGTGACCTCTCATAGCCCTTAAAAAGGACCGTAAAAAAAGGTTGTTGAATCTGCCACTAGAAGTGGCGGTGAGGTGGGTGCAACCACGATAACGTAGGACCCGAGCCTCGTGGAGCCGAGTGGCCCCTGAGAGCGTCCGAGTATACCTCTGAATTTTCGCCGCCTGAAGCCTTTTTATATGGAAGAAAGGGAACTCCACTTCTGTCGCGCCACGTGAATAGAAAGTTCTTCTACAAAGAAACGCAGAAAATAAGTATTTCTTTAGCCCGTTATAGGCTAGCGAAAAGTATTACTTCCATTTTTATAGAATTATTTCTGGCAAAAGTGTTTTGCAAATGTTGATAAATATTAATTTATCCCTTTCTTAGCTGTAACAGCCGGTTAGAGTCGAAAAGGGGCTTCATCATTTCCGGCCGCGCCCGGGTGTTATTTTTCTAGGGCGAAGGTGTAATCCGATATGTTTACGTTCGTAGGCCGGTCGCGGCAAGCTCATGAACTTTGGCTGTGGAAGAAAAGGAATTTGCCTGAGAGAGTATCGGCTACTGCTTTACTGACTTAGTGACTTGGTGAATGATTGTGTGTTACTTATACCCTACTAGTGGATCAAAGAATCGTCCTAAAATTTTGGCACGTAGACATTTATTGACCAATCAGATTTGTATTTTACTATTTTATTTTAAAGCCTAAATATTTTCTGTTAGTTGACTTCCGATCCTATTTTTCTAGAATGTTCTTATTCTATGTTTTAGCTGATTGGTTGAAAAATATAAAAATGTAACTTAAATGCTAATGCAGATTTGATCCTAAATTTCTAGAATGTTCTTAAGTATGTTTTTATTGCTTATTTTAAGACTAGAAAAAATGTGTATCCCATAAATGTAGAAATGATTATCTGAATTCGAACCTTGGCTGAAACTGCATATATATTCTTTTTTGATGCCTTGAGAAAAGTATGAAGCCATTTCTCCCTTTGTTCTGTCACTGGCATGCCATAATGGTTGATATAGAAGCTGGGCAAAAAATTATTTCATGTAGTTGGCACTACGTAACTCACTACTTCATATTATTTGGTGGGGAGATGGATACAACCAAATAACTTAATAACCCTTGAAGATGCCACGAAGGATATGTTCTCTATGGCATCCCGATGATCTAAAAAAAAACCGTAAAATCAACTGACCTACAATATCCCATTATCAGAAAAAAATAATTACAAAAAGTACTGGCTTAAGACAGTTTAATTTAGGGTGCTTATCGAAAATCGGGCCTAATCTTTAATTCAAATATACACCGAGGTAAATTCTTTACAGTGGTCCACACCCTGAAATATATGCAAACAGTTGTGAACCTTCAGAAGATTTTTGATGGCTACTTCTCCACAGTGACGTGAGCAGACACTGAAAATATACACGCACATACACATCAGCTGACAAATGCACATTGGCCTAATGAGTAGAGTGTTCGCAAATAGTCCGGGAGACCGGGGTTCAATCCCAGCTGGAGTCATACCAAAGACTCAAAAATGGTACTTGATGCCGCCTTGTTTAGCATTCAGCACTATAAGGTGAGTATCAAGGGTAAAGTGGAGCAACCCAGGGAATTGAGTAGCGCCCTTCCCTACATCGGGGTGTAGTAACTAATGAAAAGGGATCCTTCGGGTCACCTACGACTATGGTCGCCAACTTTACTTATTCATTGTACTCATGCACCCTTTTTATCTGGCAGAGGTTCCCTAACTCACTTGTATCAAATCTGATTTCACATAGCCAGATGCTGGTGATTTAATATCATTAACAATACTAATTTTCAGTTCCTGCTATGTTTTTGTATAATTTAACTAGATATTATTTCTAAATATTTAAAGAAAATCGTTCAAATGATATTTTCCTGAATCAATAAACTCGCGCAATGCGATGGCTTCGGCATAATTGAACACACACAACATAAACAAACAAATACACACCTGCATGTGAGAAGCACTAAAGGCACAACTTAAAGAAGACATTTTTATTTGAATGCAGTCCAAAAGTTGGCGGATCTGAAGAAGCCATTTGATATATTTGACTTATTTCAGTCGATTTATATTGATGAAAAATTTCGATGAAATATCTAGATTTTTGTTTTTTACTGACGAAAGTCTCAGATGAAAACAACATAAAAAAAACAGTTTTAAGTATATTTCCATATATTTCAGTATATTTCAGTTGATACTGAAAAAAGAAAAGAAAAGAAAAAAATTGCAAAGCTTTGCTTTTTCATTTAAACATTTTTACAGAAAACATTTTACTACCTTTACTTCATCTTATCTATTAATTTATTTATTTCATTAAAATCAATAAACTAGAATAGCATGAAATCTAAAAATAAAGAGGTAGCTTTCGACAAGGCGTTCTACCTCACCATCCATCAATCGAACCTCGTCTGTGCAAATTGCTGATTTATTTTTCATTTAAGCAAAAGAATTTACTATTATTCCTAGAATTATTGACACTTATGCAAATGATACACATGAGCCATGAAGGCAAGTCATCATTATTCCGATAATGTTCCAAAGAAAGGAACACTTATCAGGTTTATATAGTAGACGACTTGTGAGCACGTTGGGTTTCCGTTGAACCAATGGTCTATAATGATATTTCGGAAGAACTGGATTAGCATTTCCGTGGCGTTATAGCAAAAGAGCTGAACTACGGTCTCCAAGTAAATGAGTTCGAACTCCTGTCGCGCAATTACGTTCAGTTTCGGATTAATACCCTCTAGCTACGGGTTAAATAGTACCACTGGGGTTCTTCTACAAGGATGGCTTTAGCATTAAATAACCCACGAAGGTTGATATGCCGTTAAACCAAGAAACCAAACCAAACCTAAATAGCTAATTATCTCCGTTATGCATAGCATTTGAACGATTAAAAATTGCGTTAGCAGACAACACAGAATTTATAGAATTTTTATTTAATTGCGATATGAACAGGAAATAGTCATATTCTCTAAGTTTTTACTAAAGTGTATTGCTCTAAAGAAATCTCGTTATGATGCGCCGTTTTTTCTGGGTTATCATCATCCTTGAATTTTTCTTGCCATCATCAATCACTTCTGGTGAATCTTCTAGAGTGTACCCAGTGTCCGCACAGAAATGATGTATTTGTTGATGTTTTTGCTCGTCGGCCAACACTTGCGAGTCAGTGTGTAGGAATCCATTGAAGAATGTCGCTTATGAGTCCGTCTTTACATCACCAGCAGTACCCAGCATGTTTTCCTCGTCTTACGGGAATGTTTTGAGAGATGGGAGTTAGTTGGTATTTTTTGGGTGTTGCTTTCAAAACAGCACTTAGTATTCTTGGTTAGTTCCCATCTAGCTTTTTATCTATGCTTTTCGTTAGCGTCCATGTGATGCATCCATACAGGAGTACCGATACAGCTACAGCTTGGAAGAAATACCGTTTTATTTTATCGGAGAGGTCAGATTTCTATATGATCGATAACCAATCAATAGCTGTCTACGACTTTGCCAGGCGAATGTTGATATCACTTTCAATAGATATTGCTGCCGAGGTATGTAAACTGGTTTACTAACTTTGCCACTTACAGTGGTGATGGCGCCTTCTTGTTTAAAACACATGAACTACTTGACCGGATTAAAAGGATTTTAGTGGGTGAGATAGAAAGTTAGAGGAGAGGAGGAAGCTAAGAATTAAAAATGTGTCTAGTTGTAGTTGAAAGATTTCACCAATTAATTCAAATGAAATTTATTCATTTATTTTATAATTTTTTTTGTTTTTTCTTTTTTATTCTTTTTTAGCTTACATTTGAAATAGTATATAAAATATGTAATTCTATACTAGCGAATAGTTTAAAAGGATGAGACCAGATGTAGTTTTACATGCCATAATTTTTTATACTTATTATTACTTGAAGGGTTAGGCTAGGAGAAATTGTTTTTTTTTTTCTCTCTGTCTGGTTGTAAATTTATTTTATTTGTTGTTGGATCTAAAGGAGTCCTGTTAATTTTTTTAGAGCATTGATTTATATTGGCCACTACGATAAAAACAGAGTTCATGTGTTTTAAACGAGACGGAGCCTTCTCTACTTTAAATAGAAAGCCTCTGAAATTAATAAACCAGTTCGCATACCTCAGTAGTAATATCTCATCGACTGAAAGCAATGTCAATATACATAGAAGGAAAATGTGGACTACTTGTGACGAGTTGTCGATTATATGGAAATCTGATCTCTCTGATGAAATAAAACGGAATTTCTTCTGACTGGTGACCGCATCAGTACGACTGTATGGTTGCATCACTTGAAACATAACGAATAACCAAGAAAAAAAGCTAAATAGGAATTGCACAAGAATTCTATATGCTGTTTTAAGAAATGCTAGAAGCAACACCCAACAAAAGCAGTTCTACCACACAAAAGCAACACTCCACAAAAGTCTTCCATCTCAGAAACCATCTCAGATAGACGAATGAGACATGCGGATCACTGCTGGAGGATGTAAAGACGAACAAATAAGCGATGTTCTCTGATGTTATTCCAAATAATAAATGTGTCATTAATGTTATGTAGTGTGGTGATGGTGTAAAATAGCCCTAGGCATTGCTATAAAGTCATATATGTCACTGAAATTGCAGCTTCAAAATGTTTTAACATCAATATTATTTCGTTGGATTCCACTTGGGTCTAGGCGATGGTAGTTCTTATATTATAAGGGTTAGTTCGTCAAGATGGCTTGGATTAAGGAGTAAGACAAAGGAGCTGTGCATAAAAGGGTGTTTATCAAGGGTAGCCATCACCGGAAGTCTTACAAATCAGTGACGGGTAAGTTTAGGGTGTAAGTCTTTTGACTTAACTATTACAAGATCTATCCTTCTTAATTAAGAGCATAGAATACACCTTTTTTAGTCTTAAAATAATCAGCAAAAACATACATAAGAACATTCTAGAAATTTTGCATCAAAACCGCATTAGCATTAAAGTTACATTTTTATATTTTTCAACCAATCAGCTAAAAACATAGAATAAGAACATTCTAGAAAATCCGTATCAGAAACAGGAACAGAAAATTTTTAGGCTCTAAAACAAATAAGTAAAAATACGAATCTGATTGGTCAAGAAATGTCTACGCGTTAAAATTTTAGGACCGCAATAAAACTATTTTTTGATCCACTACTAAAGTATAAGTAACGAAGAAGTAAATCAACCGGGTCAGTTGTCAGTAGTCAATCAGCTGTCGGTCATTCAATTCATTTCTTCCACGGGCAAAAAGTCATTCCGTCTACTACCCCAAAAGACTTTTTACTATAGGTCATGACAGAGCCGCAGATGGCCGCGATTAAGATTCAAAGAAAAAGGCTTGCGAACTTTCTTTTATCAATGCGACACGCTGTCGCCAAAATCTAAAACACACACACACACACACACACACATAGTGGACTTAATGAAAGCAAAGACGATCCATCATTCATATACATACACACATACTCACATAAGTAAGTGTTGTATACTCATTTGCCGTATCATAACGACTCAAAAATAAAGACAGACGCACGCAGAAAGACGCAGGAATGAAAACGACGCAAGAAGACTTCTTTAGAAAAATATTCACCTCTCACTTTATTGCAAGGGTTCGAAAGGGTTGTTCAAGGTTTGCATGTGAGAGGGTGCCGAACATAAACTTCATATTTTGACCTCCACTACTTATGACCGTCACGTTGTGTCTTTCTTGTTCTCTTAGATGCTCAACCAGAGGTCTTGGGGTCCACTGCTGGATGCTGGCTTTCTTTATGGCATCTTATCAGCATCTTCTCTGGACCCCAAACTCCATCGGGGTTTCCGAGGACCCCCTCGGTCGGGTGTGGCCTTCCCTACCACATCCGGTCTCTACTGTCTGGAATTCTGCTGGCAACTGCTTTGGGACCCGAACTCAACTGAGTTAAATAATAATTCAACGCCCACTGGATCTTTGAAATCGAATGTTTAATCGTCATCAAGCGGAAATAACTGTCATGCAGTTCAGAGGTTACTCTCTTCCGGTGCATCACTGTAGTGGCACAATGGGACCTTCACCTTGTCCCATATCATAAGCCTTAATCCGCCCACGCGATCTCTTTCGATTACTGGTCATTGGAATGTGTCACTTCCTTCCGGTGTATCACCTTGGAATAGCATTTTTGGGCCGGGGCGAGGGTCAAAATATAACATAAGTAAAGACAGTTATTTTTATCCAACTTGCTTCGGCCAACTATGGAACCATTTATTTAATAGACTTTATTAACATTTAAACACACACACACACACACACACACACACACACACACACATACGCGCGCGCGCGTGAACGATCTTATTTCCATTTAACTGGCCATAACTTTTTTCTATAAAGGCCACTCGTACATTATGTTTCTCCTTTATTTTCATTCCTGTTTTGTTATGAATATTAAATTGTTTGTTTCTAAATGTTCGTTGTTGTCATATTCCATTTGTTGTACGTGGTTGTAAAAATTTGTGTTGTATTTGTGGTAGAACTAAGCGTGATGTAATATCCGTAAAATACAGACGTCAACTCACTCTCACTCACGACATGCACCCACTACAAATTGGAAAGAACCTATCCACTTAAATATCCAATTACATGTCCAACTACAAGAGTGGATTATTTTTACTTTATTGTTTTCTGAAGTTTATTTATGAAATGTTTTTAGGGGAAAACTAAAACCATTCTCTTATTATTTTGTGCGTTAGAATGTGGGAACTGTAGAGGGGAGTTTTTAAGCATTACCAATATCGCCGTGGTTTAGGGGTCAGCCTTGTTGATCCACAGCTGTGTGATTCGGTGTTTGGTTGTTTCATCTCTATGAGCAGAGCTTGTAATTTAGGTTTATTTATTTATTATTATTTAGGCTGGGGATTGATGATGGGCTTCTCTGGTGACTGTGATGAGATGAAAGAACAATACTTATAGGGTGTAGAAATTCTATTTGTGATGTATTTGCCACAGTTATATGAAATTGATCTTGTCTGTTTTTATGTACCGGACTTCTAACTGGTCTGAGGACTTGCCAATTTCTTCGATGGCTGCCACCATCTGCAGACTCTATGACCTTGGTTCAGTAGCAGAATATCGGATTGATCCGGGTTCCTATAGTTTTGTCTTCTCATGCTGTACCTTTTGTCAGCATACAAGGGTCGATGTTGTCGACCTTTTTATTTGTCGTAGGGAATCTTGGATTTATCTTTATACTGCTGTATCGTCAGTCTGGTCATCATTAACACATGCGGTGTCCGTATCTGTCTCCCATTTAGCAATTCTGCTGGGGACTTAAGGTTAGCCGACAGTGTTGTTGCTCTCTATGACATCATTGCAAAGTGGTAGTTATGCCCAGTCTCTCGTGCCTTTAACAGTATTATTTTGCATACTCCTACCATCCTATCTGCAAAGCCATTAGACTGTGGATAGTGTGGAGAAAATGTTTTGTATTGAAAGGTGTACTTTTTAGAGAAGTCTACAACTTCTTTACTTGCAAATTGCGGACCGTTGTTCGTGTAAAGGATTTCTAGTATATCTCGTCACTCGAAAATTGCTTTAATATTTTTAATAACAGCTGTTGATGAGGTGAAGTGGAGACGTCGCATGAATGGGCTTCGGCTGTATTAATCTGCTATCAATAAATATTCGTTTCCTGCCATTGTGAAAAGACCGGCCCTTACGTATTGCTTAGGACATGTAGGGGTATCATGTTGGTGCATAGATTCAGCTTGATACTTTTGACAGGTGGGGGAATTAGTAATAACGTCCTCAATTTTCGTATTCATTCCTGTCTAGTATACTACTGCCCATGCCCTCAATCGAGATTTTTCTACTCTTTGATGAGAAGCATGAAGTTTTCTTTGGATGCCTCTCTGCTGTAATGCCGGTATTATGATCTTGTCACTCTTGAGCAGAACACTGTCTTGGACTCGCATTTTATCTCTGAAGTTCCAAAAGAGTAGAAGGCATGTTGGGCAAGTCGAGTGATTATATGGCTAGCCAGTCATTTCTTTATGAGTGAATTCTTTTAGAACTCTGTCCATCAATTTTTCCGCTCTGATATTCTCTGTACCCTGGTTGGTGAAAAATTAAGGTATATTGTTATATTGAGCATCTTCAGATCTCTTTCCAGATTCGATCTTGGTATTGGAATTGGTTTCACGCCTTGATGAATTCTCACTTTTTCATCAACGTTAGTCTGTGTTTTGGGTTCTTTGTGGCTGGCATGTCTGTTTTTATAGCTAAGTTTAATGTTACTAAGCCCTAGCAGTATTGGTCCCTTGGAATTTACAACATGGAATGTTGCGCCCACAAATCTATCACTGAACCAAACTCCAAGCTGACATATCCCTCCCTGTTTAATTGCGGCTCCTCCAAAAGCGAATAGTTGCACGGCAGTCTTTTTTTAATGGTACTCCACTTCGGTTGGAGGTTACTCAGGGCTCCTGTATCTACCATTGCTTTTATCTCAATTTGTTTCTCTCTTGCCAATTCTTAATTTGGCAAATACTTCCGTGGCAGTTGAGGATGATTTCTGAATTGTGTTGAAATATATATCCTCACTGGAGTTCTTGTTGTTTCTGTTGTGTGTTGCCTTGTGGATATTTCAGTGTTTGTGCCATTCTACAGTGGTCGTTCCCTTGTCATCTTGTTTCCTTTCCTGTTTCTTTCAATGACAGACGTTTGCAAAGTGTCCCTTTTTGTTGTATATAATGCATGTCTTTCCTCTTGCTGGGTATTCTCCTCTGAAGTGGCCTCTGCCACAGTTGCTGCACGGCATAAATTTTCCATTTGTTTTTTAATATACCGTATGTGCACTGACGTTTTCAAACGGGACGCGATAGACTTGATTTGCACACCTGTGGCTTCCTCAGTCTCTGCTATGCACAATGCTGTTGTGATAGTCAGGTCTCTACCTTCTTTAATTTGGGATTTTTGCGTCGATTTCATAAAGATACCAAAAATTAAAATGTCAACTATCAATGGGATCATATTCGCATTGTTTAATTAATTGCCGAAGTCATTTTAGAAATGCATGCGCATATTCGTGTGATTCTTGTCGACATTGAAACAACTCGTGTCTGGCCACGCAAAAATTCGACTGTGGGCTTACATATTATCTAAAATATTTGATGTTAGTCTGGACAGTCTTCGTTTCACCCAGTTCAAAGTTAAAGATGTCTCTTATTTCCTGACCTTCCACGGACGACATAACAGAAGATATATTTGATCTTGTCGTCTAAATCGCATAACGGGCTTTCAGAGTGAAGCTCGACTTGGTGTATAAATCTTTCCATTTCTTTAGCTAGATAAGAACTGGACCAGTCCATCGT
This sequence comes from Sepioteuthis lessoniana, assembly GCA_963585895.1. NCBI lineage: Eukaryota > Metazoa > Mollusca > Cephalopoda > Myopsida > Loliginidae > Sepioteuthis > Sepioteuthis lessoniana. Next base: position 59,804,007 of record OY757912.1, read on the forward strand.
CGGCGGAGGTATCTGACAAGGTATAGTCAATTTTTATGATGCGAAAATATGGAGAAAAATTCCCTTACCTTAGCGAGAATCGCAATGTGGCACCTATGTTCCCTTTTTTTAAATTCAGTCCTGGTAAAATATCACTGTCAACTGTGATTTCCGTTTTTTTAAGATCCGTGTGTGTTTCTAATCCCACTTTTCTGACACCATGTTATATTATAAGGGTTAATTCGCCAATATGACTTGGATTAAGGAGTCAGACAAAGGAGCTGTGTACAGAATGATGTCCCCCCTAGGTAACCATTACCGGAAGTCTTACAAATTAGGGGCGAGTAAGTTTAGGGTACAAGAGTTTGTTTAAGGGACTTAACTTATATAACAGTAGCCATATTGTCTCATACAATATTAAGGGACAGTCAATCGGCTCAGAAAGGCCATCTTGTGAGTGTCGAAAGGGACAAGAGAGACGCGATGCCCAATTTCCGGAATAAAAACGTCAGATTTCACGCTATAAGCATCAACAGTCTCGATGACTATCGACGATTTGAAAATTCAGCCGTGTGTGAAATATGCATATTTCATTCATCTCCTGATTTTTTCGCTTTTGATGAAGAATTCAGGCATTTAAGAATAAAATGTTCAATGACTGATTTCGCACAAATTAACTCTACAGAAATTGTTAATGGAAAAGATGCAATGTAAAGAAAAGGGAAAATAATGAGATTAAATTACTGTACATTCATGTAAGGTCAGGTCATGTGAGTGACTTTTGTTACTGGTACCAAGTAACCTACAACAGCTTTTCACGTGTTGCTTGGAGAAATGATGTGCACCACCAAGTAACCCTCCTATTGACCTGAGATGCCATGAAGAGAAATTACTAGGCGCCATACTTCGATAACCTAAAGAAATTTCAGGAACAACAACAATATGCAGATAGGAATTATTCCCAATACAATCCATTAGTTCTTTCATCTTCTCAAAGGAAATAAAGATGATCAGAGTGAAATAAAAATGCATACTCGTAATAAGAACAATTAGAACTTCATATCCTAATTAAATGTAACATAGCAAAAATTACTGATTGGTTTACTAACATCTACGAAACCCAATAGTATGGGAATAATGTTCATAAAACTAACTGTTGAAATATTATCGAAAATGTTCATAGAAAGATTATTATCTTGTAATACAAAAGTTGGGAAGAAAGTAAAGGAATACTTAAGATAACACAGATGTAACATTTCTCATTAACCTTCTCATTAACCTTATTCCTTGGACGCTCGGTGTTCGAATAAGCTTTATTTGTACAAAATTTGTACAAAACCAAAAGAGTTTTTTTGGGCATCAAGCCCCAGAAACGCTGTTCGAATAAGCAAAGATTCATTTTCCGCTCTGTTTTGATAAGCAATGCCATGACGCAATCGAAAATATCAAAAACCTTCAAAGGTTTCGTTATTTTTATTTTATTTATTTATTTTTTTAACGATGGCGATAAAATGTTTTGCTTGTAATTTTAATCCAACTCGTGTAAGTTAATTCTACCGCCTGTTAGGCGACCAGACTTACGTCTTTTGTGCAAATTCTGCTGTGAACAAAATTATTGTGTTTGTAAATGAGTTAAAAATGCATGAAAAATGTACACTTTTTAGATACTAACAATTGATGGAATCTAAAGATTAAAATTTTCCATGTAAAACAAAAAACTTTTTTGAAAATCAAAATATTGCTATTGTGCGATCGAGAATCGTCAAATAAGTTTAAGATTACTGAATTGCAATTTGTTTCAAACAAAACCAGAAGAATTATATAAATAATTAACCCTTTCAGGGTAGTATTTTCCAATTTACAGTAACCTGACAGTACTGCATTTTCTAAAAAATAAAATAAAATAAAACAAACTGGCGTTTTAAAAAGCATTACTTAAAAAAAATTAAATCAACATAAAATGTGACGATAAACTGGTGTTAGAACTATAAAAAGAACATTTTAAAAATCTAATCAATAAACGTCCCGCTATTCATATATCGTCATCATCATCGTATTGACAACACGGAGTCCGTTGACTCTTTCTCTCTCTCTTTATTTCTCTCTCTCTCTCTCTCTCTCTCTCTCTCTCTCTCTCTCTCCATTCATCCCTGTCGTCCATCGCTCCAAGCAGGTCCTCTATCATCCAGTATCTGCACAGAGCTGATGTATGTAAGTCTTTGCTGGTCGGCTAACACTGGGTCGGAGTCCATAGGAGAACGTCACTTAGGAGATCATCCTTACTTCTCTAGCAGAGCCCAACAAGTCTTATTCGTCTTACTTGGATGATTTGTGAGATGAGAGGTAAGTTGCTGGTGTTTTGTGAGGTGCTGCTTTCAGAATTCTAGCCTTTTCTCTTGACGTTTCGTTGGGGTCAAGGTAGTACATCCATACAATAGTACTGACATTTCCGTTTTATTTTCAGATTTCATTATGATCGATAACCTATCAATAGCATTCCCTACCCTCCCAATGCGTAAGTTGACTTCGCCTTCAGTAGATAAGATATTGCTGCCGAGGTATGAAAATTTCAGAGGCGTGACACTTAAAGTGGAGATGGCCCCGTCTTGTTTCAAAGACATGATCTCTGTTTTATCTGTGTAGGGTCCAGTTTCACAGGCTGCTTGTGTACTCTGCGTCTTGTTTCTGTTGGATATCGTCTTTTTTAAACAATTTTCTTATATTAGATCTATTGACGTTCATGGTACGTAATCTAATCAGATTATAAATATATATGGTGCAAATGTGTCTCCTTGCCAGACTCCAGCGGCAATGTCCTAGAAGTTGATGTCACCATCAGATGAGCAAACTATTGCTTTAGTGTTTTTGTAAAGCATCATTATAGCGGTAACAGCTTCTTTGCTTGTAGCATTTGTTCCGTCTTTCCTCTGTTTATGGAATTTATGAACAAAAATATTGCATTGAGATTTTTTGCACGTATTTCTTTGATGATTCGACGGATAGTCAAATTCCGTGAAGTTGTGGATCGATTTCTCCGAAAGCCATTCTGATTTTTCCTTTGAATTTTCTCGACTTCAAGTCGGATACAACTGAGAAGCAGCGCAGTAAAAATTTTGCAGCTATAGTAATAAGAGTTATGCCTTAGTAGTTCTTAATGATTGCTTAGTGGCTTTTCTTGAGGAAGAGAAAGAAGCAGTCTTTCGTCCATATCTCTATTTCATTTTATTTACATAATCGAAAAAGTTTGTTGTCAAATTTTCTTGCTTTTCATATTTCAGGAGGTATTTCACCGAAGCTTGCAGCTTTCCTGCTTTCATCTAATCTATCTATTTATTCATTTTTTTCAGTACTGCATCAAGTTCTTCCACCGTAAACTGTCCTAGTTTGACGTCTACTTGGCTATTAATGATTTTTTCGGGAGGTATATCTCTGATTTCAGGAGGGTTTCTAAGCATATTCTTGAAATGTTCTTTGCACTTCTGATATTTTTCGTCTTGGCTGACTGCTTTTAATTTTTGCTCACAGGGTGTTTTTCCTTCTGCTTACTAATCGTAATTGTATGAGTTTCTGATTTTGTGGATTTGGTCTTGAATGTAGTTGTTCTTTTTTTATATATGTTTGTTCTCTTGTGGTTACTTTAATTTTGGGGGCATTGGTATTTGTTGGGTTTCTTTTAACTAAGAATGATTTTTCATGTCATCTCGTTTTACCCTAATTGCTATTGCCTCCCCTGGATTTCTACAATAGTTAAAAAAAAAATTCTTGAAAACATTTTAAATTAGAAATAAAATTGATATTAAACAAGCTTCTCTCTCTCTCTCTCTCTCTCTCTCTCTCTCTCTCTCTCTCTCTCTCTCTCTCTCTCTCTCTCTCATACACATACACACACAAACTGATTATTATTATAAGGATTCTATTTATGCTGGAATGTTGATATTTCATTACTTCTCCATGGATGTAGTAAATGACACATAATCAATTTAATGTTATGGGAAATTTTAACGACACCCCCATATGGGTCGTAAGAAAGAATAAGCAACGCAGTAATACGTTTAAATACGTTTATGTAAGAAGTGCGAAAGAGTTGCTAAAGCATATTCCTTTAGCGGTCTATAATCTTTGAAATAACAAAGATAAAATTATAATACACTTATCTGTGGTTAGTGAATGTCCTGTTGTCTTTCAGTATATTTTCTGGTAGTGTTTAAGATTGTTTAAAGAGGGCTGTGGACGTTTGGTTTCATAGGGCTCAAAATTGTCTTCTGGGTTCTATTTGTAGAGTTGGGTGGTCTGCTAACACCCTCAGTTACCAGGCTGTCTTTAGCAATATCTCGCCTCGTGGAGACCCTGATAGCTTCTCCTTCTCTCCGTGCCCAAGTCACGTGTTCAGTCCTGCATTCTCCCTCTACCCTCGGCCTCTCCACACCCGAGTACACAACTGTCTAGAGAATAACACGTAATTTTCTTATAATGTGGAGGATCACACGCGGAAAACATTGCCCTTCCCCGCGACTATTGCCATAATAGAGTGAGACTACTCCACTGTAGTGCAAGGTAGAGGTGCTATGCCAAAAGTCGGAAACCCCAGACCAGACTCGCTTTTTTTTGTCCTAACAGAATACAGCTAAGAGAGATAAAGTAATACTACACTTTCGTCCAAACAAGAAAGCGCGAATGCAGTTTGTCTGCCCGGATGTATATTTGGGTTACTCTCAGACCGCAATAATATCAAGTCATAGAGAGTCTTTTTAACGCAATGACATTAACATGCACCCGAAAACAAACCAATTATTTGCAAATTAACCATAAGTGTGAGTGATTTTCGTTCGCTCTCACACCAACAATTATAATTTCTCAAGGGAGATAACTATTAAATGATAATTATAGAATTCTCCTATAGTTTATTTGCTATCAATTAAATTCTATACGTGACTTGACATTAACTTAAATGACCGCCGAAGACAGCCTTTTAAGCGATTTTATTTAGGAAATGCTTATATTTTATATTTTCAATTTAGTAAACGATAGTTTTAGTCCAACATATAACTTGATTTTTTTATTAGAATTTTCTTTGAAAGTTAGAGTATTTTATAAAAATGAAAACAATATCTAACACAGCGCAACGTATAACATGTAAATGCGTGCGTGCGTGCGTGCATCTGTCTCTCTGTCTCTGTCTCGTGACATGACACAACATATTGAAAGATACACAAACATAAATAGATAAATAAATAACAGAAGAAATCTCTCTCTTTCTCACTCTCTCTCTCCCTCCCCCCTCTTTCAGTGTATAGATATAAACGTTACGTCTACTAATTTTTCTTTGATTCTCGCAAGCAGTTCTCGTTATTTAAGAAGCCTAACATGTGATAAAAATCAAGTGCGTAGACTTTTAATGGGCTCTGGATTTTTGCCGTTGTTTGTTGGGTAATACATATGGTAAGGCTTCGTAACTTTTGTTGTTGATGTTGTTGGCTTTGCGTTTAAGTTGTACAATTAATTATCATTTTCCTTTTGTACAACAATAGATGTGTGGGTAATCTTATTTCGAGAAATATAGAAAAGAGAAAAACACAACAATAACAAAATAACAATTTTTAAAACAATCATCAGTCAATAATGATGGAGGGAATCTTCAAAAAAAAAAAAGAGGTAAGTTGGGGTGAGAAAGAGAATTGTTTTTAAATTTAATGAAAGGAGGAATTTTGTTTGGTTGTTAATATTTCAGACATTATTTTAGTTACGAACCATTTGATCCTGAAGAGAGAGTATAGTTTTATAAACACACACACACACACACACACACACACACACACACACACACACACACACACACACACACACACACACACACACACACACACACACACCGTCTTTCAGTTCCGTGTTGGTTGCTTGTGTCATATGTATCGGAATGTAACAGAGGGGTGTATACAAGTAAATCGCAAGCCGATCAACTTACCAAGAAATTAAATTAAGTTGTCTATTTACTTATAGATATATATTATCATGTAATAATAATAATAATAATAATAATAATAATAATAATAATAAGAAGAAGAAGAAGAAGAAGAAGAAGAAGAATGAGGAGACTGATGGAATAGGAAGACTTGAAGACTAGCTGGCACTTGATCTTTAACAAAGGCACTAGCTACTACTACAAATATGAAAATCTACTTAGAAAACAACAACAATAACAACAGCAGCAATCATAATAATGATAATAATATAAATACTGATTTGACCGGTGATGGAGTAATAGAGAGATTTGCTGGCACTTGATCTTTAGCAAAAAGACAACAACTGGTGTGAAAACTCACTGAGTTAATAATAATAATAATAATAATAATAATAATAATAATAATCGTCCTATTTTCATTTTGATGGTTAAAATCGGTTATAGATTCCAGTTCCTTCATTCAAAAATTGCCGTAAATATTTCAGTAATAAAGTGAAACTTCTGTTCTATTGGTCGATGACAAAGAGAGAGAGAGAGAGAGAGAGAGAGAGAGAGAGAGAGAGAGAGAGAGAGAGAACCCAAATCCACTATTCTCTTTAACATAATCACTATATACATTTAGCTTGATATGGACGCATACACGTTATTATTATTCGGTGGTAAGTTATGTAGGGTGGTAGGTGGGACCGAACTGTTCTTTAGTAAGTAAAAACTAAAGTACTACTACAATGTCTTAGTAGCAGATAACACAACAACCTCATGCTCACTAACAAGGAGTGGGTGTAAATTACTCAGTTGAAGAATTTGTCATTTTTGACCACGGGGAAAATTTTGGTTCTTCACTGTCCTGAAGTGGACAAGCACAATGTGCTTTGGTCACATGACCACATGGAAAGGCTATTAATACAAGTGCGCTGTGAAGGTTTAATTCGTGCGAAAGAGAGACGAATCGAGATAAGGACTACAGAGTAAAAGCAGGACGTTCAGCTACTTGATTCATTCATTAAACAACAATTAATACTATTCTTTTTCTAAAAGTATCCAGACCTGACTACACGAATCAGAAAAAGGGAGAGCTGGTCCATCAAATGACCATCATTGCAGTTTGAATGAAATTAACTTATGACGACCTCTAAGTTTTTTTCTGCATTTTTTACTGATTGAATCGCAATCTGAAGTTAAGAAAAGAAAAAAAAAAAAGAAAAAAAAAGAAAAAGGGAACCTAGGTGCATCCTGGGTGCATTTTAAAGAACATTTTTTGCAGATTCTGCTTTATAAAAATTAAACATTTCGGCGTCACAAGAAAAAGACTTAGAAATGCCCAGCTTGAAGTATGACCCACAAGGTAAGCCACCTATTATTATTATTATTATTATTATTATTATTATTATTATTATTATTATTATTATTATTATTATTATTATTATTATTATTATTATTTATTTATTTATTTATTTATTTATTTACTTATTCATTTATTCATTCTATCTTTTAGAGTAACAACATCATTGTGAAAGATACGTGTCAGTTTGTTGATTTACACCTCTTCGCAAGTGGTGGACATAAAATTACTCGACAAAATGAATAAATAAATAAATAAGACTATATCCGATAATTGCGTTAAGTGCATATGTGTGAATAACATCTGTTGATTTTGAACGAATACTTTTCTTACAGATTCCATTGCCATTGATATCTAAAAGAAAATTTTGTTTGTATTATCATTTTGTTGACAGTTTATTTCAGTAAAGAAAGATAAATAACTAAATCATAGATATATTTTATTTTACTTCCAGTAAATTAATAATACACTTTATTTAGTTATGAGATTTTAGAAATGTAATTAAATACTGAGTATTAACAAATGAAGATGTACTTTTCTGTGCTTTTAATACATTTATCTATTTATTATTACCATAGCAAAAAGTTTTATTTTATAATTTGTATTTATTTATTTATTATTTATTACTTGGAATGATTAACTTGGATATTTGATCCGTTTATTATGACATCAATTCTTTTAAGGCTGAAACTAGACAGTAGCCGATACAACCTGTGCGTATCACCCGGCAGATTATTATTTTAACTGCCGCTGTACATAAAGCCTTCAAAAATCCACAACGAATCATTTTTAGTTGCTTATTATTAATGGTTTCTGTTTTTCCATACATTTTCATTTTTGGAGAAAATTAATTTTAGTATTCATGTTATGTTTCTAATGTTTTATGTTCACAAGAAGGTGGATATGTAAAAGAGCAGGACAAGCAACGATATTTTTCTTTTTCCTTTCCTTTTTTTACGGTTAGTGGCCACCCTGATGATTTATAGTAATCGTAAAATAAATAGCCTAATCCCTACCCACACCCTAATGATGCCTAAATCTTGTATTGATCTAAACAAGTGCAACGACCGTTGTTCTTGTCATTAATTGTAGTAAAATTGTGGTAAACATGCACAGATCGAGGGCTATTTTCTTCCTAAAATCATTTATTAACGTTTACTTCCTAAATCTGGGTTTAAAGCTAAATCAAGGCTTTTTAACCGATCATGGTTGGCAGGACATTTCACCTGCAAATTGCGTGTTTCTAAATGTAGAAATACATGTGTAAATAGTTATTCATATGTGCAGTATATGTTATTAATTACTTATCTGCTTGTATGAGACTACTGTATATTTTTAATAGAAAGATTTTGATAGGCAGGAAAAGTCTAGCCATAACGGCATTGTGTACTGTAAATACATGCATTATGCATAGGCTGCGATATTTTCAACATACATGACACCACTGCCCCCCTCTCTCTATCTATCTATCTATCTGTATATATATATATATATATATATATATATATATATATATATATATTAGTCTATTCATATCTATCTATCTATCTATCATAGTAAAAATCTCGGTCTATTCATATCTATCTTAATCTATTGATGTCTATCTACTGCAGTTTATTCATGTGTGTGTGTGTGTGTGTGTGTGTGTGTGTGTGTGTGTGTGTGTGTGTGTGTGTGTTTTAGTCTATTCCTATCTAATTACCCATCTCGGTCTATCATATCTATTTAGCTAGCTAGCCAGCTTGCTCTATCGACGGGGCTCAGAATATGCTGATTGCGTCCCTTGAAGAGGAGTAAGACCCCTTCCAAAAAAAGAGGTCTGCTAAGTGTGACACTAAGCTGCATCCGATGGTGAAGCCCCCAGTTTTGGAGATCTGAGGAGTGAAGAGTATTCTTTCATTGCTATTATTCTTAAGTATACTCTGACCCGGAGTGCTAGTATTCGTTCGATTTGTTTAAAAATAATTAATATTCGATAGGACCGTGTGCAAAAAAAAAAAAAAAATTAAATAAACAGCTCCACAAAAATGTAAGGATATTCCCTAACTTCTAGGCATAAAATAACCCTTGACGGGTTGACATACCATTAAAATCAATTAATCAATCCTATTCATATCTATCTGTCTTATCTTTCATTGATACTTGTTCTTTTAAATCATTATCTTCATTCTTTCATATGAAGAATCTTTATATAAACATACACAACACGTGCTTTTAATACTAACATGAAAATTTTCCTATTAGTCTATTTTTCCGTGTTATATATTTATTAAGTTCTATCTACCTACTGATCAATCTCATTTGAATATTGTTCCGATAATTACCACGAAAATATCCATTATTATCAGTGAATTAAAAAGTTTCAAGATTTAAAAACAAAAATAAACCTTAAATTTATGGAAGCTCAAGTGATCTCATTTTCCTAATTTGTATTTGAAGTTGAAATTGGGTTTATTTCACCATAACATTATCCAGGAATAGCCACCAGGAATTCTTTCACTTTAATTCAATATTAGAAATCAATATTTAGAATCGATTTCCTTAAAATAATTCCCATCATTATGTGAGTGATTCCAAAATTATTCGAAGCTAATTTTGGAAGAATATGTCTTAAACTTATCTTTTTAGTTTATTTTATTTTTCAACAGGAACTCTGTCTTTTTTATTTATTTATTGATTGATTTTTGTTTGTCACTTATCCTAACGCTTTTTAATGGTTAGCATAAAAATTACGCACACAATTTTTCATAGTACAAAAACTGCCACTTGCATTTATCTCCAACACAGTCTAACGGATCCTATTTTCATTTTTTAATCATTTTATTCTATTTTGAAGAGTTCATTTGAAAAGATTATTTATCACCTTTTTTTAATGAGTGCAATATTTCAATATTTCAAATTATGTTTGCGTATAGCAGAAAAAAAATCAAATTTTTATTTTGTTCGTCAATTTATTTTTGATTAAATCACTTTTTAAACCATTTTTCGTCGATCGTATATCGCCACCATCTCTCGTCTAACACTTTAATTGTTAATTACAAATACTTGTATTCTTCACTAGTCTTCTAAAATGATATTTTTAAGGATTTGTACAAAAAATAAATCAATGAAGCACGAAAAAAAAAAATCAATTAAATTCCTAAATTAAAATCCTAAGCCAATTATACTTTCAGGGAAATTCAAAACTATATTAATAAGATAAATCGTAATTAGATTTTACTTTTATTTTCAGTACCAATCTTTTCTTTTTTTACTATGGTCCCATTAAAAAAAATAACTTGAATTTTTTTTCAAGTTCATTCATTCATTCATGTTTTACAATTTGTTATATAACTGAAAGCTTTCATGTTTTATTTATTTATTCATCTATTTCAGTTTTAAGGTGTTGAGTACTGTTATATCTCTTTTAAAAAACTATTTAAATAAATCTATATCAGGAACCGAGTAATATTGATTTAAAAATCTGATATCATTTGTATTGAAAAAGCATTTTATAGCGACAAAAATTCTAACAAGCATTCACTGTGAACGTGTCCTCAGAAATAGGATAATTAATGAACTAAACTGATTACAAAATAAAAGCTTTCCTTTAAAATGATTTTGAAAAGAAGAATAAAATAAAATAAAATAAAATAGAGCGGTGGTAACGACAGTGAAATTCTTCCACCCACGCATTTGTCTGTCAGGATGACACGATTAAAACAAAAACCCTTTGAATTCTGGAAGACAAATGTCTTTACTACCTCTTCTATTTCTATTGCAATGAATATATTTTCAATTCTTTGATCTAAATCACTATTATTACTAGTTGATATCGAGGGAAAAATAGTATTCGATTATTCTCTCACAGTAGTTTGATTCTTTTCTGACAGGAATTAAATGAAATGAACGAAACAAACAAATATTAATTAGATCTGTGTCATCATGAAGGAAGGACTTGAGACGTTTATGACATAAAGATGGATTAGATTTAATTTGATCTCAAGGAGAGAAAATTACATTTTTTATCGTCATACTTACTCCCAAAATGATTACGTTTTTTAACAGTTTAAGGATAAATTTTCTCTGAATTATTCAATTTTCTTAAACCAGTTGAATAAGACGAATCAAAAATAAAATAAGATTAAATTAAATTTAAACAAAAAAAAAAAAAAAAGGAAAATGAAATAAAATTCCTATTTTACTCACGCAGCGAAAATGAATACTTCTGTTTCTGTGAATGATGGTGTCATTTTGAATATCAATTTATTTATTATCTAGAGTTTTTCACATCAGTATTAGCTGATGGTTTTTCACTGGAGTTTGAGTGACAGCAAGTCCCCTCAAGTCTCCAGGACTCGTCTCAGTATTCTGGCCGTCCTCAGCAATGTTGTCGTTTGGATAGTCTCTACCCGTCCGCTAACTTCCAAGTCCTCCAGGCCCTTTAATAATCCTTTAGTTACTGTGCCTAACGCACTAATCACAATTGGCACAATCGTTACTTTCATGTTCCACAGTTTTTTCTATTCTCTAGCAAGGTCGAGGTACTTATCCTTCTTTTCACTTTCCTTCAGATTTATTCTGTGGTCCGCTGGGACAGCAAAGTCAGCAATTTTGCAGATTCTCTTTCTTTTGTTGATTATTATGAGGTCTGGTCTTCTGGCCGGGATTAGGTGATCCCTTTTGTATGTTAAAGTCCCATAGGAGTTTATGCGAGTCATTTTCTAGAACAGGCGCCGGGTTGTGCATATACCATTTGTTTGTATGGTCGAATTGAAATTTCCTGCACATTTCCCAGTGGATCACCTTGCTGACCCAGTCGTGTTTCGCCTTGTACTCCTGTGCTAATTTGCTGCATTCGCTTATAATGTGATTGATCGTTTCGTCTTTGTCACCGCATAGCCTACATTTACTGTTTTGTTGCGTCTTATCTATTCTCGCTTTGATATGATTCGTTCTTATGGCGTTGTCATGTGCTGCTATTAGGAGGGATTCCGTTTCTCTCTTAAGGTTTCCTTTTCTTAGCCAGGTCCAGGTTTTCTGGTGTGAGATGTTGTTTATTAGACGCTGTTGTTTTTCTTCCCATTTTTGTTTCCTAGTTGTTGTCATTCTTCCGTTTATCGTGTTGTTCGTATCGACTCTGATGGTTGTAATTAGTCCTCGTTCGTGTTTTTCTATGTAGTCTTCGAGCCGTTGTATGGATGCGTCATTATTATTATTATTATTATTATTATTATTATTATTATTATTTACTCCGTGAGAGTTTTTCACAGTGTTAGCTGATGATCTTCGACTGGAGTCTAAGTCTCCTCAAATCTCCAGGACTCTTCCCAGTATTCTATACGTTCTCAATAATGTAGTAGTTTGATTGGTCTCCGCTCGTTCTCTTATATCCAAGTCTTCCAGTATTATTATTATTATTAATAATGCAACAAAATAGCAAATGTAGGCTATGTGGTGACAGAGATGAAACCATCAATCATATAATAAGCAAATGCAGCAGATTAGCACAGAAGGAGTATAAGACTAAACACGACTAGGTGGGCAAGGTGATCCACTGGGAGATGTGCAAGAAATTTAAATTTGACCATACGAACAAATGGTATATGCTGAACCCAACATCTGTCCTAGAAAATGACACACATAAACTCCTATGGGACAGACGGATCACCAAATCTCGGCCAGAAGACCAGGCCTAATAATAATAATAATAATAAAAAAATTGCAAAATTGTCGACTCTGCAGTCCCGGTTGATCACAGAATAAAACTGAAAGAATGTAAAAAGAAGGATAAGTACTTCGACCTTGCTAAGGAATTGAAAAAACTATGGAACATGAAGGGGACAATTATACCAATAGTGATTGGTATTTAACTAAAGGATTATTAAAGGGACTGGAGGACTTGGAAGTTGAAGGGCGGGTGGAGACCATGCAAACTACAGCGTTATTGAGAATGGCCAGAATACTGAGAAGAGCCCTGGAGACTTGAGGAGACTTGCTGTCACTCAAACTCTAAAACTGATGTGAAAAACTCTAATGAGTAAATAATAATAAGAAGAATAGATATTCTAAACCTAAATTGGCGTTTATTGCAATAATAATACTTTATTAATAATTTTTTAGCATTACCTAACTAGCTGTAAGAATACTCCAAGTTTGAAGATAATTTTGATAGATAGATAGATAGATAGTTAGATACATACATACATACAATTGTTATATATTATCCGGAAAAGTAAACAAGAATTTTACCTTTGTAGACAAACAGATATTAAATTTATTGCTATTTTCTTTAGTAATAATTATTTTTAAACGAAAACCTTCTTCTTCTTCTTCTTCTTCTTCTTCTTCTTCTTCTTCTTCTTCTTCTTCTTCTTCTTCTTCTTCTCCTTTTTTATCTTACCGATTGTATCAAGGGAAACTTCGCAAAAAATCTTTCTGCATATCTCCTTTCTCTCTTACTCCTTAGTGTCTTTCTTGATCAAAAGAGTGTGGTTGGTGAATCATGTGCTCTTCATATAAAGTGTACGCATGACACCTGTGTATGTATGTGTATGTATGTAAGTGCGAGTACATGTAAATATGTATATTGGCGACTTGTGTGTGTAGCAGAAAGAAAGAATTTCTAATTATTATTTAGTGCGGGAATTGTTTTGGCCGTTGGAGTTTCAATTTTATATTTTTGACCAATGAGGATGGTTTATGCCATTCTGCCCGGATCACTTTCCCAGACAATATAAAAGGCCATGTAAACACATTCTCCCTCATCTTCTCTTCCTCACTTGCTAGCAGCAGGACAGACCAGCCTTTATGAGGAGAGCGCATTCGTTCGAGAGCTTCTGGCAATATATTTGTCTGTTCGTCATTTTCAACATCAGCTTGAAGATAGACATTTTGTGATTTATACTGACCACAAACCTTTCACTTTTGCTTTGTCATCAAAAACTGACAAACACTCATCCCACACTTTTTGTCACTTGCACTACATTTCTCAATTCACTAGTGACATTAGACATATACCTGGGACTGAAAATGTCCCAGCTGATGCACTTTCTCATCTGCCAGTTTCTTCTATATTGACACCTAGCTTGATCGATTTAACCGCCGTGGTGCAGGATCAGCCAGCTTTGGATTCGTTGGATTTGACTTCTAACGAATATTCCTGCTGTAAATTTTCGCAGGTACCACTTCCTGTTTCGAAAGGTACTATTCTATGCGATATAGCCACTGGTGTTCCTAGGCCTCTAGTACCCACACAACATCAACGTTCAGTGTTCTGTACTTTGGATTCACTGTCACATCCAGGTGTTGCTGCTTCAGCGAAGCTTATTATGGCCTATTTCTTTTGGCCTAATATATGATAAGTTATTACTAATTGGGCTTGTGCTTGCCTTCAATGTCAACGCGCCAAAGTTCAACATCATGTTCGAGCTCCCTTTGGAGTTTTCTCTCCACCAGAAAAGCTGTTCCAATATGTTCACATAGATATTGTGGGACTGTGGCCTGTTAGTTCTGGTTGTATCAATTGTTTCTTATGTTGGCCTGAAGCCACACCCATTACTGACATCACTGCTGAAACTATTGCAAAAACTTTCATTTCCACTTGGGTCTCCCGCTTTGGATGTCCAGAGTGAATAACCACAGACTGTGGAAGGCAACTTGAAGCTTCTCTTTTTTGTGAGTTATCGCGAATATTAGGTATCCAACATATCCATACAACCAGTTATCATCCTACTTCCCATGTGATGGTTGAACGTTTTCATAGACAATTAAAGGCTGCGTTGCATGCTTCTAACAGTCTAGAGCGTTGGACCGAAATTCTGCCCATTGTTCTACTTGATTGTTGTTCTGCGATAAAATCTGATTTAGGGTACTCAGTGTCCAAACTTCTCTATGGTACTAATCTTGCTTTACCAGAGACGATGATTACTGCAGTAAATAATTCTAGTATAGATCTTTCTTCATATATAGTTCGACTTCATTCATAGTTTACGAAGTTGCCTCCCATGGCCACTTGTCGTCATACCCATGTTCCTCGAGACATGGATAAATGGACTCGTGTTTGTACAGAATGATGCAGTCCATGGTCCTCTTAACCCCCCCTATCTAGGACCATTCAAAATTTTATACCGGGCTAAGAAATATTTTGAACGGTCGCACTGAAATTGTATCAGTTGATCGCCTTAAGAAGGCCCATTTTGAGTGTGACATCACTAATTTGGACATGGTTGACACACCCAATTTTAATCCTTTGCAATCACTTTTCCACAAACCTACACCTTTATCTTTGTCTCCAACCCACACCTGATCCATCACCACAAACTGAAAATTATACAGGACAAAATAAGGAAGGACAGTGCACTGGCCGAAAAAACTGTCCAGGACTCACTTTATTTAATTTGACTTGTCTATATATTTTTTTTGTTGTTTTCATTGTTTGTATTGTACACTTTAATGCTATGAGATGCATACATTCTTTTCTTTCTTTCTGTACAACTGATGTTATTGTCGAACATCATATGCTTCCTACATTCATTCTGATGGCAGAGCTCTTGTAGCAGAAAGAAAGAATTTCTAATTATTATTTAGTGCGGGAATTGTTTTGGCTGTTGGAGTTTCAATTTTATATTTTCGACCAATGAGGATTGTTTATGCCATTCTGCCTGGATCACTTTCCTAGACAATATAAAAGGCCATGTAAATACATTCCCCCTCATCTTCTCTTCCTCACTTGCTAGCAGCAGGACAGACCAGCCTTAATGAGGAGAGCACATTCTCTCTTTCTCTATTACCCCGCCCATTTCTAACTGCAGACTGATGGACATTTCAATGCGAGAGAGCACATTCTCTCTCTCTTTTACCTGGGCCGATTCCAGCAGCCGACAGATGGACATCTCAAAACGAGAGAGCACATTCAATATTTGTTCCTCTGCTTCCTTTAGGAGACCATTCCTTATCAATTATTCCTTTCTCCAGACCACTGGCTGAATGCTAAATTCCTGCTCAGCTATTTACAACTGTTTACTTCTTCCTGTGACTTACAGCACAAGGGTTTTTTTTTTGTCTCAAGTTGTTATTAAAACTTGCCTTTTGAAAACTATCAATATCTTTGTTAACTCATTTGTTCTTCCTTTTGATTTAACAAGAGGCAACAGAACTCAACAACCTCAACTGCCATTTTTGTATAAATGTTAATATTATCTTCCCTCATGTTATACGTGCAACTGTAATCTAAACACCCTTTTCCTCCCTCTCTCCCTCTCTCTCTGTGCATCAACATTTCTTTTTATTCACCTTGATTTTTCTGCATATTATTTCCCCCTTGAAAAGAAACGAGATGAAATCACAAATATTAATTTACTGTATGTTTATAACACCTATGAAGTGTTGGTTGGAGGATTGACTGTATACACAAAAATGGATGTATTTATAATCACACACACACACACACACACAACATATAAACACATTTTGTTGATAACATATATATATATATATATATATATATATATATATATATATAATTTTCAGTGTAGTTTAATAATTAATCTATAAATCCTGTTTGTTATGGGTTACATCTAAAATCTTCTACGAGATAAGTTTATGCCATTATAGCTACTGACTGGGACAGACTTTGTGATGTCAAATGTTATCCTTTTTCCTTTCTATTTCTAAAATTGAAGTTCAGATTTTGAAGGTGTTCATATTTATGTAAAAAAAAGAATTAAAAAACAAAAAAGAATGAAAGAACAATTTTTTAAAATCAGTTTTATCATTGAACCAATTTTTTAATACTAGTGAACATACAACAGTTTATAAGAACTTAACCAACTGGTTGTGTTGGAGATTTATATTACTCTTACTCTTTAAATACAAACATTCCTCTTTATCACAAAGTATTTCTTGACACTTGGTGCTTTACATCACATATTGTTCTATTCATAGATGTATATTGTTTATTTGTTCATTTTTTTTTTTTTTTCTAATTTAAAATTGTCACCTATAAATATGTATCTTGGGACTAATTTCATGATTTTTTTTTTTATTGAATTGTAATACCAGGTCTTTCATCCACTTTCTATCCCCTCCACACATGCACTCACACAGATAGATAGATAGATAGATATATGAGGGTCATTCAAAAAGTTCTAAGTCTCACTCAGAAAGAAGAACATAGCTGAACATTTTTACAGTCGCTACACTAACAAGAAAAACTAATTAAGATTTTTCTAATTTTACAAGAAGTGGTAGTGTGTTATCACAACAAAAATGTTCAACTATGTTTTTTCTGAAGGAAGCTCAGAACTTTTAGAATGATCCTCTTAGATATAAACAGGAGATAGATAGATAGATAGATGTAGAATGAGATAGCAATAAATAAAATTAGATATGAACTGAAGGAGATAGATACAAATTGACAGGGAGACAATATACTCAGAAATAAATTGGTAGATATATAAATGCATACATTTGTGTGTGTATGTGTGTGTGTGTGTGTGTGTGTGTGTGTGTGTGTGTATTAAACAAAGTTATTATAAACTAGTACCATGATCAGAAAATCTAGCAAACACAGTCATGGTCATGGTAATTCAATTTATTATATATTTCCCCTACTTATACATAAAAAAATGTACGAAGTTATTAAGTTTACTTAAATTCAAAATATTTAATGCTTACAAAACAACGTACTTGATTTAAATAAAATACATTTTCAATAATGTAAAAAAAATGCATTCAAGCAAAGTAGCTTTGGTGACCATCATCAAGAGTGACCCAAAAGCTCCTTTTTCAATAGCTACTACACCGAAGTGTAGGGGAGGGTGCTTCTCCATTCCTTGGATTGCTCCACTTTACCCTTGATCTACACCTTATAATGCTGAGTGTTAAGCAAGGCAGCATCAAGTACCATTTTTTTTGAGTCTTTGGTATGACAACGTAAGTAGAAATATTTTTCAAAAAATAAGTATGGTGATTTCTGATGATCCTGCACAGACTTGATTAAAGGTTAATCTGCTTTCTAATTACTATGAGTGACAATGTTTATATTAAGTCAACATCTCATTTCTATGAGGAGACAGAGCTAGTGGCTTTTCTTACACACCAGTTGTATCACAAGGTCAATCTTTTGATCCTCAGGGAACTATTGCTTAATGATTATCATAATTAGATCAAATTCCAAAGTAGAAATAAACACTGTATCTCACACAAACACACACATGTGCACAAACAAATATAGGTGTGGTTTGGTTTGGTTTTATGTCCTATCAACCATTGTAGGTTATTTAATGGCAAATCCTTTTTATACATATATATATATTAAATATATATGATTTGTAAACACATTTTGTTGATAACATTTTTAAACAAGCCTGAGCACATTTTTTTTATTCACAGTTAAATGGTTTCATGTACTGCTTATGTAACAGTTACAAATTCATATCAGTCATTTGTTTGCACACATTTAAATGGATATATATATATATATATATATATATATATATATATATATATATATATATATGATTTGTAAGTGAATAATTTGTTGGTCATTTCATTTTCAAATGATTTAGAACTAATTTGTTTGCACACTAGTATTGCTTTTGTTTCTATGCAGTTAAATGGCTGCAATTATTGCTGTCTCACATGAATAATTCTATTCAATATTAATCATTTATTTGCCGACAGTGAAGGGATTACAAGGATTACTATTTAACACTAATTATTCTATTCAACACAATTCACTCATTTGCATACAGTCAAATGGTTACAAGTATTCCTATGTAATACAAATAATTCATTTTAGATGGACAGTTAAAGAGTTTCAAGTATTGCTTACTAATTCAATTAAAACTAACACTAACAATTCAATTAAACATCAGTCATTTGTTTGAACACCATAGACCCATAGATAGGAACCTATCAGGTGCTACCACTCTGGGTCGGAGTAGACCTGGTAGCAGTGGCAATGAAGAGGTACTCAACAGTCCCCAAAACAAAAGGACAAGAGCCTCACCATCAGATTATTTAGTGTCATACCAAGGATACTCATGGAGTGGGGTCTTATTCCTCTACAGAAATGCAGTTGGTGAATTCTACTGCCCAAGCTGACTGGGCTTGCGAGATGAGTCAAATTAATAATATATATTCCAGTATGTATTAAACTTATCTTATCATTTGTTAAATGAACAATAATATTCAAATTGTTAATACAGAAGAAAGATGAGAGTTTGCCCAGTATGACTCATCTAGATCCTAATATACCAGAAATACATATATTGAATTGCTTGTATTTTTACCTTATTCATTTTTGGTTTAAACATTACTTTTAACTAATCAACTCAATTGTTGTCATTGTTAAATGCCCTGGTAAATTACAGTATTTATATGTCTTTTTGATTAATTTCAAAGTTAATCTCTGCTGAATTGTTTGGGTTTTTATTTATTTATTCATTTTTTTTTCTTTATCTTCATTTTACTTTTTTCAGTAACTATTTCTATAGAGCTGTGTAGCTTTGCACGTGGAAAGCTGTTTCCATAGCATCCAGAGTATCTCACTTCCTTATTCTGAATGCAGGTTCACATAATAATAATGGAACAGCAACAGAGGCAGCAGCAGTACTGCCTAAATGCTGTCAGCTTGAACTGAAAGAATCGTCTGAAAATAGGTCAGAGGTGTTCTTGGGATACTGAAGAATATTATATTGCTATCTTTGATTCTTCAATAAAGTAACCTGGAATCTATAGCAGTCACAATATAACAAATAACCACTAGCCTTCATTATTATCAGCTTATGAACAAATATGAAACAATCAATACTGTTAAATGAAAAGGTCAATGTTCAAACTCACTACATTATAAAAATGATCCTGTACATATTTATGTAGAAATGTTTGATTTTATCTCCAAGGTAACAATTCTTTTTTCATCCACTTGATGAGGTTATTAAACTTTGTCTATATTGCAAATAAAGAATATTTTTCATTGAGTTCGAATCTTTTGAATTTAACTTTAAAACGGATATGACCATTACTATCTGTGATTTCAGTTTGTTAAAATATTTTTTTATAATCATAAGTATAGATATTAGAAATTGTAGATGCCATGAAGGGGAGAATATTTACACACATATATATATATATATATATATATATATATATATATATATATTTTATGTGTGTGTGTGTGTGTGTGTATGTATATAATTAAAGTGGTTTTAGTGAACCTTCAATATTATATATATATATATATATATGTGTGTATGTGTGTGTGTATATATATATATATATATATATATATAATGTTGAAGCTGTACTAAAAACACTTTAATTTACATATCTCCCACTGTCAACTTATCACCAGCTTTTTATAATATATCCTCTTTTATGACCAATTAATATGTCAAGAATGTAGGATATTAAAAGACATAAACAAGAAAAAAATTGCAAAAAATAATGATTAAATCTTACTGATAATCTGCAAAAAAAAATCATGCTTCTATCCCTTATATCACAATAATTTGTTTTTGTTAATAAATTCATTCAGATAATAATAGTTCACTAGTAAAAAATTCTAATCTGATCTTCTAAACTGTCTTGTTCTTGTTTTTCATATATATATATATATATATATATATATATATATATATATATATATATATATATATATATATACATGTGTGTGTGTGTGTGTGTGTGTGAATCAACTAATGCTCTGTGTAAGAAAATCATACACTGAATTCTAATATGAAATTTTAAGTGTATAATGTTTGATCTTTGAGGTTAATAGAGAAACATAGGTTCTATTGTCAAACAAGATAATTATGTTGAAAAATAAATATTTGTTGTAAAAAATAAATGCTTTTTCATTAGATTTATTGAATATATATATATATATATATATATGGATGGGTAAGCAATGTAGCATTCATATAAAAAATAGAATTTGCAAACTAATTTCAATTTCTAGCTGCAACCGTTTGCATCCATTTCAAACTATTATCCTTAGAAAAGGCACAAATCTGTCACTTCTCCTCAAGTCTCACTTTTAAGTGAATCATTGGGTAAGATAGACTAGGCTATCAGGCCTTGATAAAGAAACTAGTCTAGGAGAAAGACAAATCAATTCAAACCCCTGCTAACTTATCATTGGCTAATATAGTAGGTAAGGTCTATTACACCCTATGTCTTGCTGATTGAATGGAATGAGGGGTATATCTATAAAATTGTTGATCCTTTGATCCAATTATTTGGTTAGCCAGACAAAAATGTTTTATTGGTCAGATTTTTTTTTTCTTCAATAAGATTTTCAATTTTTGTTTATTCATTTTTGGGAAAATCAAATAAGACTAAAATCTTGAAAGGAAATCACATATATTTTTCTGAATATTGTTTCTATCTTTATGGTTTTAACAGTACATTTTATGTGAAATATTTTTCATCTTTCCTCAAGTGTCTATTGTATTTTGAAACTGTTGAGTGTCACTTAATACTCTTTGCTTCTTTCTATTCTATTTCTATTTTATCTGCTCATTCAAAACATTATAATCTAATAGTTGCAGTAGTTTTGTATACTGGAAAGAGCAACAACAATGCTGATATATAAAAATATAATCTGCTTCTTTTCTTATTTTTTTATTACCTGAAATGTACATATGGGTAGAGTAAGAGCGAGTTGAAGATAGTTGAAATGCACACACAGAGACTTCATGTCTGAAATTCAGACAAATTGACATGACCCATTATAAATCCTCGAAGATGGATTATCTTTAGAAGGCTTCAACTGTTGTACTCTTTACCTATAGCTGGTGCAGGGAAATGGATACATGCCTTTCCAAAGCCATGAGTTGGTAATGCAAACTATCTCAATCAGAGTTTGAACTTAATTTGCCAATTCCATTCATTATAAAGTTAACTATTAAGCTACCCATACCTCTAGGTTGACATTTAAAAAGTGAAGATATCAGTAAACATTGAGAATCTGTTGTACTTGGTCATTAATTACAGGGATTGTTTTGGTATTATCCATGTCACCTGACCTACTCTATCTGGGTTGGAAGAAATGAATGTAATGCAAGTAATTATACATGTGTTTTGTTGATGATTACTTTTCCTGTCTTCTTCTGCTTCTATGCCTTAGTTTGGGGCTTTTCTAGACTTCACCTATTTTATTCTGATACAAACAGGTGTTTTAGACTAGGTAACAGACAAGTATTTCCTGCAGTATTATTAGCTGCCTTTGTCTTGTTTTTGACTCATGTAGGATTAAGTCTTTAAAGAAGTAGCCATTATTTTCTTCTTGACTTGAGGTCATGACATAAGTTTTGAACATGATTACATTAAGAGTTTACGATAAATATAAAGTTCAATAAGATTTTTTGGTCAGTTTGTGAACATAGCTTTTTTTCTTGGTATTTTTTAAGTCAACTTAGTCTGGCTCAAAATGTCAAAATATTTGTATTCAGTGAAGATTAAACTTACTACAGTAAGTATAGCTGATGAGACTTGCTCGTTAACTGTTTCTCCATGGTAAAGCACTCTTAATAGGCTCTAAGTTAGGCCTAGGCTAGTATGAGGCCACAAATGCTAGCTATCCAATGATGATTATAGTGGTAATAGTCTATGAGTCTCGCTACCTTACAATTGCTTCATAGTGAGACATCCTATTCATTATTGCACAAGTTAATCTGACTAGTATTCTCATATTTTCTGTTTTTATCACATTGTGTTAGCCAATACCATCTATAGTTTCCTCATTGTTTCTGTGTGATCAACTTTTTACAGAATTATAGTAATGACTTATTTTAGAATTTCAAACATTGGAAAATGATGAAAAATAAATCAACCAAAATATAATTAAAAAATTAACAAGAATGAAGATAATAGTTCTAATTAATAATTTGTGGAGTGATATTTGATAGTTATCAAGAATCTATTTTTTATTATGAGAACTATTTACTATGGAGGAATTATTCCATTATTACACAGACCTGCTTCATCTCTTTCTTGATATTCTATCTCTTTTTTACTGCTATGATTATGCTTATATTGCTATTTGATTATATTATATGATATTATATTTTATTATATTATATTATATTCCATGGGGTAGTGATTTTCAAGCTTGTCTCATAGACCTTGATTTTCACTTGGTGCTCAAAACTTTTGAACTTATAACAGACAGCAAATTCTGTTTTTGGTCTTCAAACTGAAATTAAAGTACAATATCTGTTCATCTTTCTCAGCTATGGTCTTGTCTCCAGGCAGGACATGGTAAAAAATATGAGGGAAACCTAGTTCTTGGGATTCTTACTCTACAACATTGCCTTCCTAATTGTATCAAACGATCAGAGTATTCCAATGCCTGGGCTGGGACCAGGGCTATTTTTGACCTTGCTACTGCATACATACAGGGTTCTTTCATTAAACTGATCATGTATCGCATACTCAAACTGAAGGTATGTAGGTAAAAACAGCTTAGTAAATACCTATGTATATTATGAAAAATATATATTATGTCTCTATATGACATACATTTAACATATATATGTAATACTATTAGGTGTGTGTAAAAGTTTACAAAGTTTTTTGTTGAAAACTAGACTGAAAATTAGTTTTTTTATTGAAAACTTTTGTACACTCCTAATGTATGAAATTCATGGGAGCACACACACACACACACACACACACACACACACACACACACACACACACACACACACACACACACACACACACACACACGCGCGCATATATATTTGTTATTTTTTGTTAGATAAATAATACAGAAAGAATTTATCAATGGAAACATGAACTTTAGCCACTCTGTAAAATGAGTATACAGCCTAAATTATTAATTTGTGATTTATTCATTTTGATTTTTAAATTTTCTTTTCCAGATAATTCTGTATTTGTCTTTTTTTAATATTGATTTAGGAATATTATTTTCGATATATTTTTATCTATTTTAAGTTTTAGAAATAATTTCTAAAAAAATAGGACATTTGATTTATGTTCTTAACATATAATTTGATGAAGAAAATGAAATTATAAGAAAAATCATTATATTCAAAATAATCCTATTTTATATGAATGAAAAAGTTTTCTAAACATTTTTGAATTTTTCCAATATAAATATGTGGGTTTGTATTTCACTTCAGGGAAAAATATCTTTCATTTTCCTCTTTGAAATTCTTGGCATAAAAGTTTCACATATTTTTACACTTATTTTCAGGCAAAATAATTTCTTGATATTAGCTTCAATCTCAGATTATTTCATAATTTTCAATTTTATTTCTAGTTATTTCATTGAGTTATTGAGTTATTTCATATTCTGGTCTACCCCACACCAATTTTGTATTTATTCAACAAACATTATTTCATTAATTTGAAAAGAGATATAAAATTAATTGGCTGAATTTTAACCAAATATTACTAGGTTCCTGGGAGACCTGGGTTCAATCCCAGGTCAAGTCATACCAAAGACACAAAAAATGGTACTTGATGCCTCCTTGCATTATAAGGTACTTGATACCTCAGCATTATAAGGTATGAATCAAGGGTAAAGGGGAACAATCCTGGGAAAGGAGTAGCCCCCTCCCCTACACCTTGGTGTAGTAGCTATCTAGTAACTGACTGACTTCTCCCTGTACTGTTTGCGTCTCTTTGACTGGCCTCTCTGCATCTCTCTCCTCTTGTGTTGGTATCTAACCCATTTCCTGTGGCAGATTCCCTCTTTTTCACTGTCATCTGGTTGACTCCAATGTCTTTCTCTTAACCCTTCTAGTAACCAATAGACCCTGTTCTTCTGACTGTCCTCTGTATATATGGAGAGGCAAACATTTGTATTTCCAGACTTCTGGCTACCCAAAAAAGCAGACAACAAAACTCCAGGAGACACTTAAAGGTGTGATAAGATTTTTTTAATTGTTGAACCATTTTTATGTTTTATACTAGCAGAGAAGAATCAGTGGCAAACTTGGTGCACCCAACAAGTCAATTGTGGACCATTTCCATCAAGATTTGAGTCACTACATTAGTGTGTTTCTAAAACCAATCATCTGCCTAGACATGAAACCTATCATTATGTTTTAAGAAAAATATTATTTTTCTGTGGGTCACATAAAAGATTTACAATTATCAGAGATCATCTTATAAAAAACAAACCCAGCAGACATACAACCAGGTTGTTTGGTAAATATCACATTTTTGGATACACTTAAAATAAACTGTTCACTTGAAACAAATATCAAATTTGTTAATAAATAATCATCATCTTTTTTCATCCATCTGTCTTCCATCTTAAAATAACTAAAGGACAGCTAGAACTACAGCTATCTAATTTTCTTTACTTAATCTGGAGCATGTCTTTAGCATATTTGTTTTTGAAAATTCCCTAACTCTAAAGATTTTAATAAGGGATTCAGTTTACAATGTTGATATAATTAGGGTAATTCTGATAAAATCTATAAAATGTATTGCTCATTTTTTTCATGTTTTTCATTGTATGAGACTGAAATGGCTATTAAGGTATTTGAGTAGTGGTAAGGGTGAAGTTCAAATTATCTTACTTTTCAATTACCTTTGCTAATAGTTCTTTGATCTATTCTGAACAAGATTTTTGAAAGATGGAAAAAGTTCTTTTTTTTCCATTTAACAATTTGATTCAACAAAAAAAAAGATTTTTCTTCAATAAATAGTATTCAGAACCACAGAACATGATTAAATATATAATTAAATATATGCTTTGTTATATTGATTGTAAAAAAATTTGGTTATTCTTGATTTGAACTATAAAACCAAGAAATTAGAAACAAGTTATGTGTTTCTTAAAATATTTACTAAAAGTACTGTCTGTATATCTATCTATCTCTCTATCAATTATATGTATGGAGGAAATCCCCGTGGCATAGTGGCAAATGAGCAGAACAGCAAAATCATAGTAATTGAGTTCAAACTCCAGTTGCACTATATTCATTTTCGAATGTATGTTGTTCAAGTTTCTTTTACTTGATGAATAGCTTTTATTCAGATCTAGTCTTTACATTTCTATCAATCTAATACTTAAAAAAACATGGGATGTATACGTATTGAAACATTGCATATATATTTATCTTATCTCAGGACGAGAGTTTATTTTATGCACATGTGACGTTGGGGCAGTCTGGCACTTGTCCCCTTCACAAAATAAGTCCTAGTCAAGACTCCTGTTTCGGGCATAAGGTAACTGGCAAATAATGTGGGGGTTAATTTGAGGCTAGACTCATCTCGACGCTAGCGAGGGGGTTTCTAATTTCACTTTCACATACCCCACCAAGTCCTTTGTTTTCCTACCCCCTCGGATAATGGAAAGCATGGACTTCTAGGTTAAAACAAAATATATAGTAGTCAAATTTCCAAAATTTCCAAATTTCCAAAATTCCCTTGTAATGTTTTTAAGGCGAATAAGACATTTAGCAAGAACAAATGAAAGCGACACGAAGCTGAAAAAGATATGTGCAAAAGAAGGCAACTCGATAGATAAACAATGTAATGAATAGATTTCCACACGAGGGAGCATTTAAAAGTAACAAAGCTTTAATAAGCGATGACCAAACAAATAATTATGAGATTTAAGAAACAGTTCCTTTTTTTTTTTTCTTTCTTTTTAAGGTGCCGGCTATATTAAACCAGCAGACAGTCTAAAACACAAATGTCTCTCTTTCTTCTTCTTTTCTTCTCTGTCTTTCTTCTTTCTTTCTTTTCTTTTAAACCATCGGCTTTGTTAAGCCAGGTAGGCAGTGTTAAACACAAATGTCTCTCTTTCTTCTTTTTTCTTTTCTTTCTTTCTTTCTTTTCTTTCTTCTTTCTTTCTTTTCTTTTCTTTCTTTTACTTGAGAAAGTATCTAAGTCCACTCGTTCATTTACAGTGGGCGAAACAAATCTTTTCAATCTCTTTCTTTCCTTTTCTTAATATATATATAATTTCCAATATTTAGGAAGGGTAGAAGGAAAAACAATTTTAAGTTGTACTTATCTTTTCGAAGGGTTTACTTGGCAGATTCCTTTCTTTTACAGGCGAGCGGCATTTCTCTAGAATCTGGCTAAAGGCGACTCTGTTATCTTCTGTCCAAAGATTCTGTGCTACTCTTTCCCCGGAGCTTGACTAACTTGGCGTCCATCTCTTGCCAATGTCTGTCCAGATTCTTTTTGCGGGCGAGGGACCTGGAGTTTTGGCTAATAAATCAGCACATCTTTTCACGCCGACTTTTGTCCTAAAACTAAAAATCCTTTTCCAAATTTCCTCTGACGAAAAGGTATTATTTTTCAACACTAAAGGCTCGGGCCAATCATTTGGCCTCTTTCTTCCTCCTCTCTATTTCATCCAGTCATGCAACTATAATGACCTACACCCCCTTCTCTATCCAACCGACCATAGGTCACGGAGTGCTGGCAGCGTATGACCTGCATTCTGACTGCTTTAGCAATCAGTCCCTGGGGCTTGTTAGTTCAAACACAGAAGGTAGGGGAATTCATCTTCCCTTTTCCTCTCTGGGAGGCATACCACGTCACAATATATATATATATATATGATAGAAATAGATTTAGATATGTGATATTTCATTCGGGCTTTATTTCATCTCCATGAACTTCTTCAAGACTCTTGAAGGAGTTCGTGAAGATGAAATAAAGCCCGAACGAAATGCCCCACATCTGTAGTAGGGCCAATAAGGATGTCGACTCTACTTGACTTATAAATGTGAATTAATGTGAACAGCCAAGAAAATGGAGAGACAGACGCAGGGCCACAGTGTAACAAGAAAAGGGGCGCAAATTTATTGACCAGATTATGTACAGGTTGGTGCTGAAAAGATGATCAAGGGTAGGCTGGTCGATCATTGGTCTGGTACTGGTCGTAAGCAGGGTCATCGGTTCGGTAGGTACTGGTCGTCGGTGTGGTTGATACTGGATGTTGGCAGGGTCATTGGTTTGGTTGCTGGACTGTGGCAGGGCTGTCGGTTTGGTCACTGGACTGCAGGCTGGTCAGACTTGAGGTCAAGAGATGGGAGCTGTCTGCAAGGGCTAGGCCAGAACCAAAAGGCTGAAAACAAATAAACTTGGAGTTCGTAAAAGATTTATGGTTTTTGCCCGAACAAGGACAGTTTATTGAGTATCTCCTGAGTACTCAGGTCAGACGGTCTTCGAACAGCGGGAGATGGCAGGATAGAGCTGGCGTCGGAAACAAGCAAACGGCAGGCAGGCGAGGTCATGGCAAGAATGGCAGGAACGGACAATCAGCAGAACAGGCACCACTAGCGACAGGGATGTCCTAGCAGCCGCCGAGTCGGAACAAAGGTGAGGAGACCGTTATGTTCCTTTCTTCAACAGGGCTGCATTCAGTTCGGGTGAACTGCTGGAATTGGGAGGCTTCTGCCCGTTTGCTTCGTGTTTGCCTCCTGGCCGTCTGCTTCGACAATTCCGGAGAAATTGCCGGAAATACTCCAACCCGAAGCTGGAGACCTCCTTCTCTTAACAGGGCCTCGTTCAGGAGCAGATACATTCGAGGATCAACTCCAAATTGTCGAATCATAACTGAAGCGTTCCACTGGCGAGCGTCGACCACGGAAAGTGGGGTCTCAGCCAGAATGCCTCCAAATGGCTAGATCCACCGCAAAGGAGGGATCGTTGTCTGAGCTTATCGCTCAGTGAGGCACTAGGGTGATCTGAATGCAAAATATCTGTAGAATACACTCTGATCCTTTTATTTCTTGAAATAGTATATATAAAAATCATACAAAGTTTAGGGGAGCATGAAGCTCCAAATGTTTTGAGAGCGGGAAGGATGGAGACTATGATATCTAAGGAGCCCTAGCTAGCCACGTTCACCAACCCTGAAATGCAATACTATAAGGACAGCCATGCATTGACAGGCGCGCAACAATCACCAAAATACAACATTTTCTCTATGAAGAATCTACTTAAAACCCAAACGGAATGAATACAATGAAAGCATATATACAGATAAGCAATGATGAGGAGAGGAGAAAAAGAACCCAAATAATTGGCAAAATGCCATTCTAGCCACAGCTAGGATTGCGAGAAACACCACACGCTTCTCACCTTGATACGAAGAGTCAACCTAGTCCACAACGTAACCAACATTGAGCAGCACGATTTGCTTCGGACCAATGTGAGTCGTCCACTCTGACATAGTATTCAGCCGCTGGCCGGGTTCAACAATGGGAGTCGATTTGGCCGGAATCTACGCCGAAAGAAAAAGCGCTGTTTATGAAGAAAAGTTGCTGCTGCAAGGAAGTGGTGGCCGGTGCAAGAAGGTAGTTGCTGGTGCCGTCTTAGAGTGTATTAGGTTAGACTTTCAGAATTAGTCCTGAAAAGAGCTGTTAGATTGAAAGGTTGGCAGTTGTGTCTGCTGCATTGTGCTGTCTCAGTTGGTGTTTGAATAGACTTTCTCAGTAGACCTGAAAAGTGCTTTTAAGCTGAGAGGCTGGCAGTGTTTCTGCGTCGTCTGCGGCTGGTCATATTCCTGCATCGTCTGCTGGCTGGAATCAGGACATCGGCTTTAGGGGAAGCCTTGAGCAGTGCCCCATGGGTAGCTGCTGCTAATAAGGTTTCGGTCGTTGAATGACCAGGGAAGAATCGGATTTCTCCCACGCCCTTGGCTAACGTCCAACCAAAAACTGACTCGATCCGGTCTAATACCGCTGCTTTTATGTCTATTCTATGTGGTCTAAGAAAGAGATTACTTATGATTACTAAATAATAATGAGAAACTTCATTGTACTTCGACGATGTTTTTTTAATACTACCTATTTTGTTCTTAGAAAGACAGGCTGAATTTAATATTTTAAAAAGACAACCTGTGTGGAGCAATTTGGTTCCTTAATAACTCGTCCCTAGATGGCTGACGACATCAGTGACTCATCACTTCTTGGAAATGGGGTTTGTTTTGTTTGGTTTGGTTGCCGGTTGACTACGATAAATGTATATGAGAGAGAGAGAGAGAGAGAGAGGTAGGGAGTTACATATGAAAATTAGACATGAAAGCCGAAAAATTTGAACTTCTCAGATTTTTGTTTAGAAGCAAGCATGATTTGTCTGCTTGGTGCTACATTTCTGATGGGCCATTTTTCTTCGAAGACAGGAGACAATGTGGAAAAAGTCTCTTCAAAGGCATCAGTCACTCTGTAAAAAGGCTTTGAAGTCCTTTTCTTAAAGATTTGAACTTTTCTCGTATTTATGACTCGTATTTTTATTGTTAAAAATAAATCTTTAAGGGTAAGAACTAAAGAAATATGTTTGTTTTTAAATAGATATTTTTTAAATAAGTATTTTGATTTATTACTACTCTGTTGTTTTCAAGTAAATAATATCGATATTACTCTAAGTTCTTGTATCTTTTGTTAAAGTTTGCATAGTATGACGACTCATAGTGTTAGTATAAAATAAGGATAGACGAGTATCTGAGGAGAGGACGATTTGTACGTGTGTACACAAGCTTTATTAGCTGATAAAAGAGATGAACAAAATGATATGGGTGCCAAAATATGTGGCCTCTTTAGATAAGTCCCATGACACGCCGTCGCGTAGAAAAGAAGTAGTTCGGTGATTTGTCTCACCGAACCTAGTACATAAATTAGGGGTTATTTCAGCGGATAATTCCAACTTCTTTTCTAGGTATTATTTTAATGAAAAATAGTAAATACGTTTTCTTTGTTTTATTTTACACCAATATTTCAAAACGTATTATAGACATTTGGTAAATCATTCAAAGAAAAAAAGGAATACAACGATTTGTTTGTAAAAACAGCAACAAATATGTTTATTATTTAGTATATTTTACTATGTTGCCGAAAATTACAAGTCTCTGCATATTCAATTAAAAAGGGTAAGCTGGTTGATTATTATTTTTTTGCTTTTCAAAAACAAATAAAACTTGAAATTGTTATTTGCTGTTGTAAATTTTGAATGAATAGATGTCTTTATCAAGAAAAATTTTTCAAAGATTTGAGGCTATATAGTTTTTGCACCTTTAAATAGAAATAACTATCAATAGTGTGCTAGACTGATGCAGTTTTGTTCATCCCTACTGTTTTATTAAAATAATAATTTGAAAAGAAGATACAATAACTTAACTAAGATCTTTTGATTTTATTTGCGTGAAAACAACAGTTTGACCCCCTACCTATTATATATTCCTCGCCCAGAGAAATAATACGATATATCGCCACAACTCTCGAAAATACAAGATTTGTGTTTCTGTCTGCTATTCAAAGTTTATTTCACAAGTTTCTCTTGCCAACTGCAATACTGACGAGAATGTTTTTTCGCTTCAAAACTGTAAGTTAAAAATATTTCAACTGATTTTTTTATAAATTCATATTTTGTGGTATTTAAATTCTGTCTCTTCTCACGTGGAGAAATTTTTGCTGCTTCTTTCTTTAAAAAGAAAATAATCACAAATGTAATGTTTAAAAGTAAAACTATTTATTTAGAACAAACTTGAATTCCCTTCCAAAAGGATTAGTGAATGATCAATTTTTCAAAGAAATAAGGCTCGCTATAGTGTTTCCTTTAGAAATGATTACTGTAAATATATCTAGATTATTTACTTTTTTATTAATAGTAATTTGAAAAAAGGTTAATGAACTTCGATAAATCAATCTGATTTGTTTGAAAAACCATTAACAGAGTATTAAAGTTGGTATTTAATTTGAAATATTATGTGTATTTTTAAATAAACGATGGCCGAAAAATATCAACAAATTGCCTATAAACTATTATTCAGAGATCCAATTAATGTCGTGAAATTTCATACAAAAATATCTGGCTGAAACTTTGGGATTGAACAAATATCGGGTCAAATTTTCCTCTCCTGAAAAAATAGGTTGTTAATGTAATAAACATTTAAATTGTTTTAAAATATTTCAGGGATTTCTATTTCTATTTTATACCTCAGGCATAATTTTATGCTCCGTCCGACATGTTCTCATTTAGGAGCAAGAAATCCCATCTTCTTAGAAAATCTCAAAATATAAGCAAGATTTTGTCAAATATTATCTTACGGTCTTAAGCTTAGAGTGACATACCCACCCATATTGATGAGATCCTTTGACGCCCACAGCTATACTTTGATCTCTTATTGGCGAAATAGAACGTTTATGAAAGAAGGTATATTTTCACTGTGGAGCAATGAATATATATATATATATATATATATATATATATATATATATATATATATATATGATGGTCATTCAATAAATATGGGGAATTTTGAAATAAAATGACTCACTTTTCATTCAAGACATAAATTTTTACTTTATTTTTCAATATAATCTCCATTCGTTAAAACACATTTTTCCTATTGAAAAACAAGCCTTTATATTTCTTTGAACTGAGTTTTTAACCATTTTCTCATTTTACTTTTTTCAAAAAGTTTCAACTTATTTATTGAATGCCATGTTAAAGATATTAATTTAACATAAGAAATAAATTAGGTTGAAAATATGTGTATATTTTCAACATAATTTCTTAAGTGACAGATATTAGCTGTTCTCTCATCAAATATGTGCATATTAATTACTTCAATAATTTTAAATTCAAATATAAATCTTATTTAGATTAATTAAATTATAATAAATTTTCAATTTAATTCACGAGATGAGTCTATTAGTTATTTCCTTTTGTTTGAATGTTATATATTTTTTATTAATGTTGATAAAAATAAATTTCTTCGATATAATTTTTGATTTGGTAAAGTTTTTACAGAAAATTCAAAACTACCAGAAGTTGCTGGCATATATATGTATGTATGTATATATGTATGTATGTATAAAAGTCCTTTTTGTGTGTGTGTGTGTGTGTGTGTGTGTGTGTGTGTTATATATATATATGAGAGAAAGAGCAAGAGAAATAGTGAGAGAGGGGATTATATAAATATATAGAATATATGATTGATTGTTGCTATGTATTGAATGACCAAAGTAACAAAACAGAAAGAGAAAAAAGTCATACTGTCCATTCATTCATAGATAGATAGATAGATAGATAGAAAGAAAATTATTAGTTTTTACAAGAATGTAATCTGTTTAACTAAAACTTTTGTGGGAGTCTTGTACTTTATATTTGCAAAAATTTATCTTACTATATTAAAAATGCTTATACATATGATTTATAAACAAGTGCATAGGCCAAGTTAAATGGCTTAAATTTTCTGTATGTATCACAGTCTATGTAGGTCAGTGTGTATCTGTTAACTACACATGTCAGTTCTATAATGTTTTTCTTTCTTGACAGATTTAATCATGTGTTTTTATAGGAGTTTGTTAATTAAACTAGACACAGTAGATGAATTCATAAAAGTGAAACAAGTCAAGTCTTCTGAGATGACCAGACAGAAAACTAGGAAACAGCTTGTGAATGTATGACAAAAACATCTATGGAAACCTAGTAACACTTTCCATTCTCTCTAAATCAACTATGGTTTTCAGGTCTCAAAACAGGAAAAGAAAAGTTTCAATGTTGAAGGGTTCTTATTGTTTGATTTATTTGTCAGGCTTCAACAACATTTAATGAAAAAAATGTGGTAGCAGATTGGTTAACTCTTAAAAAACTTATTAAATAGATTTAAATAAGAAGAACCATTATTAGAGTGTTTGGTTCTCATGAGGTGCCTCATACATCTAGCATTGTTCCACAGCTAAGCTTAGTACATAACTAGGTCCTGCATTCTCAAGGGAAAATGTTATCCAAAAATAACCATATCTGTTGCTAGTATTATCTAGATGTCTAAAAATTACACATTTATTTTTCAATATTTCATATCAAATTTCAACTATTTCATTTTTTAAATTCATTTATATTTTGTTTAAAGGTTGTCTTTGGTAGCCATTAAATTTGATATTAAGCCTCTTCCTATTTATAAAAGTTTTGTTAGGTTTAACTGAAAATAAATAAAAGTAACCAAAGAAAGTATTCTGTAATTATATTTAATACTCATCTTCCTTGAGGAAGTTTTTCCAGTTCTTACATTCTCATACTTTCCCACTTTATTCTCTTCCAATTTTACCCTATTGATAAATAAATACAGACTGAGGTATAAGGAACAGTGCAGTTAATGTTGCTTTCTACTTCCATATCTTGGTTGGGTACAATTTTTCTGGAAAAAGTTACTTCATATATCTTTCACTTAAAAAACTGAATTTTATCTGACCAGGAATAAAAATTATTGTTTCAATTAATCAGGGAAAATGACACATTTACCTATAAGATATACGAATTATTTTCTTTGATTCAACCACTGAAAGATCTTAAACATTGCCAGTCTTCATTGTAGTTTCTCAAAAAATCAGATTGCTTGTTCATCACTTTATTTTTCATATTCCTCATATATCTTGGAAAATAATCACAATAATAAAACAATATTTTTTTCTCTGGGTAGACAAAAAATTTTGAGTAAAATCAATTTAATATATCTGTATTTTATCAGAGCAGAATTTGATTACAAAAAAAATTCTTGTTTTAACAATTAATGCTTTTGTCAATTGGAAAATACACTGTTTATTTTTTTTCTAGATTCAATCATTTGAAAATCTTGGCATAAGGGTTTTTACAAATAGATCCACATGCATTCAGATCCATACCAGAATGTTTAAATGAATTCAGTCCCAAATTGTTCATCATTTTCCTGACAGTGGACCTCACAATACTCAGCTCAGAATATTTTTCAAGATGATTTTTCAGTTAATAAGGTGTCATCATCATCATCATCATCATGTCATGCCGCCAGCACGGATATCCCTGACCCTCTCTCGCCACTTCTCCCTATCATTCATCGCCTCTGGCAGGTCTTCAGGGTTACATCCTGTGTCCTCACATAGCTGCTGTATATAAGTTCGAGCTGGTCGTCCTGCTTTTGCTTCGCCATATGTGGGGGTCCATAGGAGTACATCACTTATGAGCTCGTCCTTGCTTCTCCAGCAGTGTCCTGCGTGTCTGGTTCGTCTAACTTGTATAGTTTTCGTGATGGGAGGCAAGTGGCCGTATAGTTGGTGTCTCATGGGGTGTTATTGCCAGGACTTGTTCAATATTGCTCTCAACATTCTCGTGTAATTGCCGTCTAGTTTCTTCTCCAGCCGTTTAGTTAGCGTCCATGTAGTGCATCCATATAGCAGTATCGATATAACCGCTGCCTGGAAGAAACTGCGTTTCATTTTATCGGTCAGGTCTGATTTCCATATGATCGAGAGCTTATCGATAGCTGTCCATGCTTTCGTTAGTCGTGTGTCAATATCTTTTTTGGTTGATGAGACACTACTTCCTAGGTAGATGAATTTGTCTACTAGTTTCAGAGAGGCTCCATCTAGTATGGTAATGTTGCCTGTTTGGTTGTAACACATATATTCAGTTTTGTGTGCATTGACATGGAGGCCAATGCCTACTGCGGCTTGTTCCAAACTATGCAGTAGTGTCTCTGCTTGATTAGGCGTATTCGTAATAAGGTGTAGTGATTAGAAAAAAAATAAAAATAAAAATAAGATAAAATAAATCAAAAGTGTAGCAGTTCCCAGAAGCCTCTGACAGGAAGCAAAATCCAAGTATGCCTGAAAACAGACTTACTAGCATGAGAAAAAAACTCTTTCTCATTCAGCAGTGACCACTTGGATTGGAAAGACCTACTTCTCTCCTGCTGGTGGGGAAAACCATGTGACTGCTTTGCAGCACACTAGCTCACCCTTCCACCAGTAGCAGCCACTTCTGCTAACAGCAGCCTATATTAAAAACACTCACTGAAGATGACCATGCTGAATTTGGATGTATCAACCACAGAAAACAACAAGTGCATTTCAACACCTTATTTGGGAGACACAAATGTTCTCTGATAGTCAGGACGATATCCCCTCGCTACAGAGTGGCCATACAAAACCCTAAAATAAAGTTAAAATTTAAAAGGTATCTTAGCCTCTTTTTTTCTTCAGTAATCTAGAGAGGTAAGACCCCCACCTACCCACAATGTGTGTCCTGGATATGACACTAAACAATCTGATGGTTAGGTTCCAGTATTGCTGGAGCTTTAGGGAATGTGGAGTACCTCTTCATTGTCATCTCTCCCAGGTCCACTCTGGTCCAGAGTGGTAGCACCTGATAGGGTCCTATTTATGGGCAAATAAATCTAAACTGTATAAATATGCTTAACTGAATTGCTTGAAAAAGAACTGTTGTATACTTATACTAAACTGAATTGTTAGAAATAAAACTGCTTTCACATTTAAATCTATGTATTACCCAGTTGGCTGGGGCTGTAGAATACACAGACTGCTTCTCTGCAAAGGTGTAAGATTCCCCCCAACAAGTGTCCTAGATATGACACTAAATCTCCCGGACCATTGGCAAACACTTTACTCATAAAACCAATAAATATTATTAATTATCATTTATCACTGAACTCTACTCTGTAGCCAAAATTATGAATATGTAGCAGTTCAAAAATAAATACATTCCTACACAAAATTCGGTACTTATGCATCTATGTTACCACAAAAAAAAGCCGAACTTTCCTGAGCGTTTCCGGGCCGATAACGGAAAGAATCGGAATATACTGGAACTAAATTTAAGACAATAAAATAAGTCAACCAATTTGTTGACAAAACATATGAAGACCAAAAAAAAAAAAAGAAAGAGAAAAAGGCAATTTTTAATTTTAATTTCAGAAGAAAAAGAATAAAACAACACTTAATGTATGGTAATTTTCAATATGGAAAAATAGTTTAAATCTTTATTCTATCTGTTTTTTTTGGCTTGTGTATAATTTTTTTTTTTTGTCTTTTTTTAAATATTTAATTTTCGTATTTATGCACTTATTGTACCATGCTGAAGTAATAATGGGATAATTTAGAAACCCATTCTTACCATGGGGAGGGGGTGTTTTGTAACTAATCTGTATTTTCACCCCACAATTTAATAAAAAAAAGATATCGTAACACTTAATTTTAACTTGTATCACCTTTTCCACAGATGGTAGTTTGTCGCTTAGCTACGATAAATCCATGTTGTTTACAATTGTTTGTAACTTTGTGAACTAATTGATTGAATTATTTTATCGTCTGCTTGTTTAAATTTGATTAGCTAGGCATTTCGGCATATTCCGTTTCTTTCCAGAAACGCTCATGAAAGTTCGGCTTTTTTTGCGGTAACATAGATGCATAAGCACCCAAAATTCTATATAGTAAGCATATTTTCTAATCAAACTTGATTTTTTTCTTGGTCATAGAGTTTCAATGCTGTAGAGGTTGGAAAAAATTTGTAATTTTGAAGAGAAATGAATTTATTTTAATTTGATATAAGTTTCTTTTATCTCATTTAAAACTTGTTTTAAAGAATTAGACTCTTTATTTATCAATCAGCACTTGTAACATTAAATACATTCACACACACACACACACACACACACACACACACACACACACACACACACACATATGCATATATATATATATACATATATGAGAATATATTCAGTATGTCGTTGATGGTGTAGATGTATTTTTTATTAACTTATTTATTTATTCATTTTTGCTATGAGAAATAATGGAGCCTGAGAGATATTGTTTGCAAGAGAAGTAAAAGAAAGAGAATAAGACCAGTAAGGCTAGATTCTCCTCACACATCTCTGATATAAGATACCTGTATTTACTCAACCTTAGGTCATAAAAACACGTAATAATAATTTAATCCTTAACAAGTATTTATAATTACCTTTTATTATTATTGTATTACAATCACATAACAAGCAAGGATGAATTCATTTATCTTTAAAGTAAACATGCATACTATTTCCAAGAAGTTAAAGACAATGACCCACAATATTTTGACTCAGTTCATTTTGTTATGGGAATAAAGCATCTTCAAGCTAAAATTTTGGTCGATAACAAATGTTGACCAATAATATCTGATTGGTTATAGGATAATTCTGAATGAATTATTAATACAAAGAGATCATTTATTTCATGACACAAAAGGTTGGAATATCAGAATATGAATTATTAGTGAATTATGGAAAATGGCTTACAAGGATCAATTGAGAGAGACTTGATTGTCTCTATTTACAAAATTATGGCAATTACTCAAATTTTAATAAGAAATTACTTGTTGCATCATAAAACAAAAGGAGAATTAACTATAAATTGTATTATTTTGTATTAAACACAGACATATTAATGCATGCATCAGAATGATTCTATGCTCACACACACACACACACACACACACACACACACACACACACACACTTTCTGCTTGTTTCTTCATTTCTGACTACTCTAAGAGAAAGGAAAAAAAAGAAATCCTCATGGATCAGACAGAAAACCAAGGTAAGAGAAATCAGAATATTAATCAGCAAAAATGCAAGTAGGCAGCATTCATTGTTAGGAAAGAAGTATACTATCTATTATAATGTAAAAGATTAATAAAATTGTGCCCAAGAAATAACAAATCTAACTGGAAAAACCTGACAGATGGAGATATGAGATACTGGAAAATGAAAATTGAAAGGTTAGCTTGAAGTTATCATGAAAGGCTGAAAGATATAGACTATCATAAAAGGAATTGGAAAAAGCCTTTGTCCAGAAGTTGATTCAAATAGTTGCTGCTACTAATGATAGCTACTTTTTGATTGCTACTACACCAAGGTGTAGGGGAAGGCGCAACTCCTTTTCCTGGATTGCTCCACTTTACTCTTGATCCATACCTTATAATGCTGAGTGTTAAGCAAGGAGGCATCAAGTACCATTTTTTGTGTCTTTGGTATGACTCAACCTGGGATTGAACCCAGGTCTCCTGGGCCATTAGCGAACACTCTAACCATCATGCCAATGTCTGGAAGCAGACAAAATATATATAGAAAAAGATAAACAGATGAAAGATATACAAGGTGCACACGATAAGTTTCCAGACTCTTTTCATATGGGCATTTAAAATTGTCATAGACTCTTGAAAATTCAGTATGTTATTGCTATACATCTTATGAGATGATTGACCAATTTTTATGGTTTCAGGTTCAAATGAACAGCTACAGCAGCAATTGGAATACACCCTACTAAAGCCTCATTGTCACAGCTGGTGAATTTCAAAAATGCAATCTGGACGTGAGGACACTTTAGAAGAATGATATGCAATAAAATTCTGTTTTAAACTTGGAAAACATGCCACAGAAACGTATGGAATGCTTCAGACTGCTTTTGGAGAATCTTGCATGAATCGAGCATGAGTTTTTGAGTGGCATAAGAGATTCAAGGAAGGCAGGGAGTCTGTGAGGGATGATGAGAGGTGTGGGAGGAGTAAGGAAGTCAGTACACCAGAGTTGATAGGCCAAAGGGTTAGGGTTAGGTTTAGGGTTACTATGTTGAGGTTTTAAGGGAGTTCAGGAAGAGATTCCATCGGAAGAGGCCAGCACTCTTCAAATCGGCTCAGTGGCATTTCCACCAGGACAATGCACCAGTCCACAACTCCATCCTGGTCACAGACTATTTGACCAAGATGGGCATCAAGACAGTTCGTCACCCATCCTATAGTCCAGACCTTGCTCCCTGTGACTTTTGATTATTCCCTAAGCTCAGAGGCTGTCCTTATGAGACAATTGAGGTGATGAAAGAGGCTGTGAAGAAGGTCATTGACATGCTCACACAAAAGGACATCCAAGTGGCCTTCCAGAAGTTGTTGGAATGGTACAACAAGTGCATTGCAGCCGGAGGAGATTACTTCGAAGGGGACTAGAGTTTCATGTGTGTACTATCAATAAAAGTGCCCATATGAAAAACGTCTGGAAACTTATAGTATGCACCTCGTATGTTTGGTGCAATTGATGATTTTTTAAATATATTTACTAGCTGTACCAGGCCACGCGTTGCTGTGGCTCAGTTTGTTTAAATGGGGAAAAAAAAGAAAATGCATCTTTCTAATATGTTTAATTTTCCAATACTTGTGGATACATAAAATTCTTAGTAGTTCCAGTTTCCGTGTAGATAAAGAGATTATCTGGATTGCCGACTCTGGAACAGGCAACATATAATTGCCCATGTGAGAAGCAATCAGTGTGTAAATATAAGCCACACAATTCTAAAGATTGTCCCCGTGCTTTGTTGATCGTGATTGCAAATGCCAATCGAATTGGGAATTGCAATCTCTTAAATTGAAATGACATATCTGTTGGAATCATAGGAATTCGAGGGTGAGAACATCTTCACCTTTGAAAGGCCCTGTCAAAATTTTTGCTTCTATGATGTTGGTCATTAATTTTTTTTACTGAAAGACTTATGCCATTACAAAGCTTGGGCTGGTTAATATTTCGCAACATGATAATTGGCACACTATAAAATATTTATTAAACAACAAAATAAATGGGATATCAATAGCGAAGAAAAAATTTAAGAATAAGTTTTTAGAATAAAAAGAAATTTACTTACTACTGAACCAACGAAATATGGCTTAAAGTTTATTAACGAAAGAAAACTTTTTACGTTGAAGTTAAACAAAAAAAGAAAAAGAAAAGAAAATATTTAGTAAACAATTTGTTACTACTGAACTGACGAAATATTGTTTAAAGTTTAGTGTCTTATCGATAATAATAAACGAAAGAAATAAGAGAAAAAAATATCATATTGAAAAAAGAAAATAAAATATTTAGTAAACAATTTGTTACTACTGAACCAGCGAAATATGGTTTAAGAAAGGAAACTTTTTAATGGATGTCTTTCGTTAATGTTGAAGAAATATAAGAAAATATTTTGTAAACAATTCGTTAGAATAAAAAAAAATTTACTTACTACTGAACCAACGAAATATGGTTTAAGGTTTAGTGTCTCTGTTTAAGTCAACCAATAAAGCAGAAAAAAATAACTTGTAAAATTTGTGAGGTTTGAGTGGCTGAGGAATCTGGGGTTAGGGGCAAGCCTGTGTTGCCATTAGATATCTGATTCCATATTTTGGTTATATTATTTTACCCCATGTTGACTGGCCGGCGCAATGCCTTGCCCAAAGAAAGTCCCAAAAGAAATATACAAAAAGAAAAGATAGAAATAGATAAGAGACGAAGACGTTTCTTTTATACTTTCCTTTATTTACTGGGTTCAACAACCATTCCATGGATGAGGGGGTTTTCCTGAATACATTGAAATGGTTGTATCCCCCAGTTTAAGGTGTCAAAAATACATTAATTCGTTTCATGTATATATATGTCCGCATTTGGTATTTCGGGCTTCCATAAGTTTTCTTTTGATAGTAAGAGTTAGTTTACAGTTCATTCATGGGTCTTGTATATTTCAGCATAATGCTGACCGATAGAGAGAGGACTGCTACCAAAGACGTATGCGTGGTGCCCAAAACACCAGACAGCAAAATGGTGTTGTTGGTTTGACAGACACTGCCTGAAAGAGAAAGAATACTTTGCTCCGTTTGTCAAAAGGAAAGCCTTTTTTCTTTTACGCATACGTCATCCCATTTTCCCGTTATGAACCTCTGGGAGTTTTCTGCAAATTTAATAGTTTTCTTTTTATGTATTCATTTATTTATTTTTTTTTAACTTTAAATTTATTTATTTATTTATTCATTCCCTACAAATTCTTGGAAAATGGATGTGATATTTTTCATCATCATTCGCGTTCGGCTTTTCTCGGAGAAAAATGACTTATTAAAAATATTTTTTTTAATTATTGTAATATTTTTGGATAATAAGTATATAAAAACACTCCTGAATTTGAATAAAATACTCTCTGAAAATTTTTAAACAATTAGTGGTATAAAACTGGAGATTATCAGTTAGTAACAAACATTTACATTTTTATTTATATAGATTAATTTTTGCCAACACATTTCAACAAATGATAGCGCTTTCATTCACAATAGAGATAAATGTAGAATAATCGAAACCTGTTCTATATCTCATTTTGATACAATCCTACAAAGACAAGGATTTTATAAAATATCAACTTCTTAAGCAAAAATGCTGCTAAAATATTTCAACATCCATTTATAACACTTGCTTTTTCTAGACATTAAAAATTGTAAACTATTAAAATTTTTTTTTTCAAACCCTAAAATGATGTTGGCTCTTTTTGAAAATATATTTTTTCTGTGTTATGCATAAAACCCGGAATATTCAGCCCTGATGATGACTTTCAGCTTGTATGAAAAGTTTTTCTATGAATATTATTTTATTTTATTTTCATGCATAAAATAATTTTTAATGGAATGCCGGCAAATTTGAAGTTAAAACACGTGTTGGCAAAAATGAATAGATAAAAAATCATCAATTACACCAAATATATATCTTTCACAGGTTTATCTTTTTCTACATATATATATATATATATATACACACACATATAGTGACACATACATCTGTTTGCATGTATGTGTGTATATTGAAGCAGCATTTCTAAATATTTGTAATCATAGAAGGTAATCTTTTTATTTCAATTGTTTAATCAATTTTTTATTTATTTATGTACAAGAGAATACTTGTCTGCAAACAATAAGTGCTTGTATTTTCCAAATGTTTAAGATATAGCACTTACATCCATACCTTCAGGTCTTAAATTTTATGAATAAAAATTATGGATATTAACTATATTTTTTAGTTTAAGTTTAGCATTGGTTTGTGTATTATGATGACTAAAATAAAACATACTAAGTATTCATCAAACATTAAAAAGATTCAAAATCTCAGTTCCCCAGTTGAAGAATTTATTTAGCTTCCAGCTTTTTTAAAATTTTATGACAAGGACTTGGGTTGGTTGGTTGGTTGGTTTTTTATGGCTTATCCACCTTTGTAAGTTATTTAATGCCAAATCCATTTTTAAACAAATAATCAGTTCTATTTCAAACAAGCATAAATACACAGTCTAGCATAAATACGCAGTCTAATTGTCAAAAAGCATTTCTATTTCAAGCCATTCAGTTTAGTCAAACAGCTCTAATTCAAACAATTCAGTTTAGTATCGGTATAGTTTTTGTCCACACACAGTTAAATGTCAAAACAGTTCTATTACAAGTAATTCAGTATAGCATAAGTACGCAGTTTAGTTCTATTTGACCCATAGATAGGACCCTATCAGGTGCTACCATTCTGGGCCAGATTGAGCCTGGGAACAATGGCAATGAAGTGGTACTCCGCATTCCCCAAAGCTCCAGCATTACTGGAACCTCACCATCAGATTGTTTTGTGTCATATCTTGGACACTCTTTAGGGTGGAGGTCTTAACCCTATGCAGAGTTGTAGTTGGTGTATTCCCCAGCCAACTAGGCAAAAGAGCTTGGGGAATCCAAAGGCATTTTTGCACATTGAATATTATACTAACATACATATAGATCTCTTTTTCTCTCCCTATGTACTATAGGTAAATACGGCTATTTGCAAAATGTACATGGGACGTTCATTACATATATACATAACGTAGAACACATAAAGAACATAGGAATCTCGAAATTACGAAAAACACGTAACGACTTCTTGTTAGGGTATGAAACCTTTTTATTAACTTTGAGTTAAAGGTTTCGACATAAGGAGGAGAGACACAATCTTCTATGCTGTCTTATTCATTTGGCCCCCATCTCGAGCGGCCCCCATAGGGCGCAAGTTCGTCTCGCGTCTGCGAGCTCCAAAAGACAATCCTCCTCATTTGGCGTCTAGTACTCAACTCTCTAACTTTCTTTCAATTCTCCACAAACCTCGACGCACTTCCAGTGTATGCCATCACTCGCACTCCGTCACCCATTTTGTCTCCGACTATTGTGACATCTCTGAGTGACACTTTTGTCCGCCCGCGCGTGCCCGCGTTAACACCTGCATCAATGTTTACACCTAACTAACCCATGTGCTTCCTAGGTAAGTGAATTTGTCTACTAGTTTAAGAGGGGTTCCTTCTAGAGTGGAGATGTCCCCCGTTTGATTATAGCACATATATTCCGTTTTGTGTGCATTAACATAGAGGCCTATGCCTGCGGCTGCTTGTTCCAAACTATGCAGTAGTGTTTCGGCTTGGTCGGGTGTATTTGCCAGTATCGCTATGTCATCGGCGTAGTCGGCGTCGGTAATTGTTGTTGTGGGGTACCTTCTGCTTCTTTTCTTCGTCAGTTCGAAGCCATTCTCTTTGATTTTGTCAATCGATGTTCTAAGTACGTAGTCTAGACAAATGATAAAGAGGTACGGAGCCAGCGTGTCCCCTTGTAGTACTCCTGCTACAATGTTGAAGTATTCTGTGTCTCCATCTGGTGATTGTACTTTTACTTTGGTGTTTCTATAGAGAATCGTTATTGCTGCTACGGTTTCTTTAGGTATGCCGTACGCTAGTAGGATTTGTTCCATCTTTCCTCTGTGAATGGAATTGAAAGCCTTGGTAAAGTCGATAAATATTAATGTCGCTTGTAGGTTTTTTGCCCGTACTCCTTCAAGGATTCTACGGATGGTTAATATTTGTGAGGTCGTGGATCTATTTCTTCGGAAGCCATTTTGGTTTTTCCTAAGTATGTTGTCGATTTTGGGTTCTATGCGGTTTCGTAGTAGGGCATTGTAGATTTTGGCTGCTATGGATGTAAGTGTTATGCCTCGGTAGTTTTTGGCTAATCCGAGGTCCCCCTTTTTA
Source organism: Sepioteuthis lessoniana (assembly GCA_963585895.1). Lineage (NCBI taxonomy): Eukaryota > Metazoa > Mollusca > Cephalopoda > Myopsida > Loliginidae > Sepioteuthis > Sepioteuthis lessoniana. The sequence continues at coordinate 59,848,897 of OY757912.1, forward strand.
GGGAAGGGGAGTATGCATCCCTTCATCCATCTATCTATCGGATTTTGATTGTATACTGCGTTGCAGTGTCGGAGCAGTATGTCGTCGAATTGTCTGGTCTTCCATACTTCTGGGGGAATCTCGTCCAGCCCTGCAGCTTTCCTATTTTTAATTTTTCTGAGAACCGAGTCGAGTTCTTCTTGTGTGAACGGTCCTACTTTAATGTCTAATTGTTTACTAATTATTCTGGTGATTGGTTCATGTGTTATTTTCGATGTCGTTTTCTGTTGATGAGACGCTACTTCCTAGGTAGGTGAATTTGTCCACTAGCCTCAGAGAGGCTCCGTCTAGAGTGGTAATGTTGCCCGTTTGGTTGTAACACATATATTCAGTTTTGTGCGCATTGACATGGAGGCCAATGCCTGCTGCAGCTCGTTCCAAGCTATGCAGTAGTGTCTCTGCTTGATTAGGCATATTCGCCAGTAACGCTAAGTCATCAGCGTAGTCGGCGTCTGTGATTGTTTTTGCGGGGTACCTTTTGCTTCTTTTCTTAGTCAGCTCGAAGCCATTTTCTCTGATTTTGTCGATCGAAGTTCTAAGCACGTAGTCTAGACAAATGATAAAGAGGTATGGGGCTAGCGTGTCTCCTTGTAGTACTCCTGCAACAATGTCGAAGTATTCCGTGTCTCCATCTGGTGAACGTACCTTTACTTTTGTGTTTTTGTAGAGGATCATTATTGCTGCTACGGTTTCTTTTGGTAGGCCGTATGCTAGTAGGATTAGTTCCATTTTCCCTCTGTGGATGGAATCGAAGGCCTTGGTAAAGTCGACAAATAGTAATGTCGCCTGAAGGTTTTTTGCCCGGACGCCTTCAAGGATTCTACGGATGGTCAATATTTGTGAGGTTGTGGATCTATTTCTCCGGAAGCCATTTTGGTTTTTCCTAAGGATGTTGTCTATTTTGGGTTCTATGCGGTTTCGTAGAAGGGCATTGTAGATTTTGGCTGCTATGGATGTAAGCGTTATCCCTCGGTAGTTCTTGGCTAATCCGAGGTCGCCTTTTTTAGGGAAAGGAAGGATGCATCCCTTCATCCATCTTTCTATCGTATTTTGACTATAGCGTTGCATTGCTGGAGCAGTATATCGTCGAATTTTCTAGTCTTCCACACTTCTGGGGGGATCTCGTCTAGCCCTGCAGCTTTCCTATTTTTAATTTTTTTTAAGAACCGAGTCGAGTTCTTCTTTGGTGAAAGGCCCTAGTTTAATGTCTAATTGCTTACTGATAATTCTGGTGATTGGTTCATCCGTTATTTTCGGTGGGCTTCCTAGTAGATTTTTGAAATGCTGTTCCCACAGTTTTACTCTTTCTCGTTGGCTTGCAGCTTTCAATTTTGCTTTGGCTGTGCTCTTCCTTCTACTTACTTTGTTTATTGTTTGCCAGGCTATCCTGGATTGTCTATCTTCCACCGAGTCTCTAATCTTATCCATCTGATTTTGTACGTATTCTGCCTGTTCTTTTAGATATATTCCTGCTAATTGATATTGTGCCTTTTCTAGTTTTCGGGCATTTGTGTTTGTTGGGTTCTTCCGATAGCTTTTGGAGGCAGTTTTCACGAGTGCACGTTTTTCTCTAACCTCTGACGTCTCCCAAGGGACTCTATATTTAGTTCTAGGTTTTGTTGGGATACACTTTGATGCCGCTTCTAGGTGTGCTTCAACAAAGTTTTCATATTCGTCATTTGGGGTAACTTTTTCTGTCTTCTCTTGTAGTGTTTCGAATCTGTTTCTTAATTCTAAAGCATATTTGTCTCTAATGTCTCTGTTGTTAAGTAGGGCCCAGTCATAGCGCCTAGTTGTCACTGTTCGTGTGGCGTTTTTTCGTAGGCTTAGACGTATTTTGGCCGTGACTATTCGATGATCGGAGGACACGCCCTCGAAAGTGGAGTATGCCTCGCAATTCATCTCACTATTTTTCCATTTTCTGTTTATAAAAAGGTAGTCTATCTGTGCTTTACTCTTGTTCGTGTATGTGTGGGTCCATAATTTTCCCTCCCTTTTTTGAAAGTTTGTATTGAGGCATGTTAATCTATTTTCTATCATGAAATCAATTAGATGTTGTCCATTCCTGTTTGACGTGTTGTGTAGGCTGTATTTGTTGTTTCTGTTTTTCCCGATTTGTGCATTCATATCTCCGCCAATGACTAGCAGGTTGTGTTTCGGAATGCTACGTACTAGGGATGATAGCTCTTTGTAGAAGGTGACTAGTTCGGTTTCTTCGCTGACATTGGTAGGGCTGTAGCAGGAGATGATCGTTGCTTTGGGGTTGCCATTAAACGTTGCGGACATCATCCTAGGTTGTATTCTCTCAATGCTATTAAGTGTTTTTAACGCTCTTGGTCCTATAAGCATTCCTACCCCTCCTACCGATGCATTGACAGAGTTTTTCCGCGCCGATACAGTCACCAGCATCCATCCATTGCCAGTTTCGTGATATTTGATATCTTCGGTGTGAGTGTATCGATGTTCTTGTATACATATTATGTCTATCTTATGTTCTACGGCTGATGCAGTTAGCTCTGGAAGTTGACCTATTCTATTTAGGGTTCTAACGTTAAATGTCGCTATCTGTATTGTTTGTTTGCATTTGTATATATATATATATATATATATATATATATATATTTATTCATATATATGATGACATCATATATATATAACTGGAAGAAAAACTCAATGGACCATCATTTTGCTCTCATAAATTTATTTCAGCTTGCTACTATCAAGTAACCTGCCTCTTCAGATAGAGATAACAAAATGAATATGGAAATACACAAACATCACTCTTTTAAAATAAAACCCCAAAAACCTAAACCTTTAAGATGAGGGGGAAGATGAAAAGGAATCAGGTTAGGTATTGTTGCCAATCCAGTGTCTTGGATTCATCCCGGCATCGTTTTTCTTTTTTCAATTCACTGGTTATTTGGATAGCCGCTTGTATCATTTTACCTATTTAACTTTTTCTGTTTTAAGAAAATATCTGTCTATTTATTCTTTTTTTAATTTATATCTTTATTATGGATACAAAGATATTTTTCCTAATTCCAAACTTTCCTTCTATTAAAAGGATTGTTTTAGGGCTTATTTATCCTTTCTAGATCACATTTAAAGTTTATTCTTTCATTAATTGGTGTATCGGTATTTTGATATTAACTCTAATTACTGCCAGTTTAATTAGTATTAGATCCTATTGTTATTCTATTAATTAACCCTTGATAATTGACACACAGAGATGTTTTTAAAAAAATACCATGTTCTTAAGCTAATTTAATTTATGTTGATATTATTGCTATTATTATTCTCATTAATATTATTATTACTTCAATGCTCTTATATTGTTACCTCATTACCAGTATCTATGTTAATGCTAATATCCTAACCTTCATTCTCCTATTATTATCCCAATCAGCTTTTCTATCGTAACCCTTATCACATTAGTTTAAAACTATTTTTGTCGGCATTTGAAAATTTGTTCATTTTCGTTTATTTAATTGTTGACTAGTTACTTTGTATCTAATTATACTTTTTTTTTTCGCCCATGCAAAGGCTGCATCTACTGTTAAAGCTTTCAGGAGAAAAAGAGTTTTTTTTAAGTCTCCACTAAATTTGTGGAGTTAATCCACTTTCTTTCAAACTTTAAAACTACCTTGATTGGTCTATTTGGTTTCCAAGTAAAGGAATGTCTACCGTTATAGAATCTTTCCAATTTCCCACTGAGATTCCAGTATAGACCTTCTCATCCTTACTATTTTCCATGGGGAAAATGTAAGCTTGGTAGACCATATTTTCAGGATTACACCTTCCTTCCATGCCCCATGGAAGGAAGGTGTAATAAAGTACACTATAATTATAGATATAAAGAACATCCCATTCTTCTTGATATCTACAATTACAATGTACTTTATTTGTCCTCAGATTATCCATATGGGATTTATCTAGTTGTCTGAATTTCTGAAACGAAGCTTGATGATTTTTATCATTTAGGGTTTTTAGACTATTGTCTTTATCTTTATTGTTATATTCACAATGTTTCAGCTAATATGTCCTCCGGTCTTCTTCAGGTGTTTCTTGTCGAAGTCAGGAGCCTACACGGAACTACAAACCACGTCCTTTATTTAATCTACAAGGGTCGTTTGCTCTGATTCTGTTAACCATAACCAGGTACAAGTGTTGAGTATTCCTTTATTGTTACTTGCCCCGTTGATTATATACATATATATTTTTTAAGTTTCCATGAGTAGAAGATTTCTTAACAAATTTAGTAGAGATTTATGAAGAAATCTACTTTTGGAAGCTTCAATAGAAGATGCAACCTTTTCCTGGAGGGAAAGATAAGCATCATTAGATATTAATTTACAAGCCAACTATTGAGTAAACGGAATGAACTAATTTCTTAATGCCACCATAAAAGTAAATTTAAACTCACATGAAAAAGTTTAATAATAGAAACATTGATTGTGATAACAATTGTAGGATAAAATTTAGAATAACAGTATTACTACTGATATTAGTGGTAATGCATACTTATATATATATATATAGATATATATGAATTTTTCCTTTTCTTGTTGGTCCATTGAGAGAAAAGTAAATACTTTAAAATGAATAGATCAGCAAGTGAATTTGGTTTTAGGATTTTTGTTTTTGCTTCTTCATGTGTTTCTGATTTTAGAATTAATGATTGATTTAGGCACTCCCTTTGTAGAGACTGTTTTGATGGGGTTGTTCTTTTTAATCCCAGAATTTGTGTCTGTGAATGTCATGTTGGAGGTAAATGTCTGTGGCAACCTTTGGCCTCTGTAGATGTGTTTGGGGGGGGTTGCGGTGTTGAAATTCACTTTAGTCAGTAATAACAGTGGGGCCAGAGGTTTATGATTTAGATATCTTTTGTATTATTCATAATTGAAATATTCTTGAACATAGCGATGGAGACAAAACTTGTTAATCTTGTACCGTTGAATGGGACAAATTATGCTTCTTGAAAGGTACAATGCAAAATGGTATTAATAAGAGATGGTATTTGGAACATGGTTAATGGAACAGAAATTGTTCCCGATTCTAGAACAGGAATGGGATTACATGCGAAGTATTTATCGCGCAAAGATCGCGCATTGGCGACGATTGTACTCTCTCTAGAACCGTCACTTTTGTACCTAATTGGGGATCCAGACGATCCGGGAGTAGTATGGAAAAAATAGCTGACCAGTTTCAGAAGAAGACATGGGCTAACAAACTAGCATTAAGGAGGAGATTATATTCTCTTAAATTGAAGGAAGGTGATTCTGTTCATAATCACATAAAATTGATGACAGAAACATTCGATGAGTTATCTGTTATCGGCGATTCCCGAATCTTATGATATGTTAGTGACAGCACTTGAAGCAAGTCAAGATGTACCTAAATGGGCTTTAGTCACAGAACGACTGCTATATGAGGAAAATAGATTGAGAGAAAAACAAACTGGTGATACCGAATCAAAAGCCATGACATCATAACAGCATATCAACAAAAAGGGACCAAAATGTTTTCACTGTGGTAAATTTTGACATCTGAGACGTAACTGTCGTCAACTCGGAGAAGACTCTAAAAAAAGTGTAAACAGGGACTATCCAAAGAAGAAATCTTTCTTAACGAAAAAAACGAAAGTGGATCCTAGTTGTTCTAAAAGCGAACATGTTGTTGGATTGTTTGCTCACCATGCATTAACAACCAATAATAATGAAAAGAGCTCATGGATCGTGGACTCTGGAGCGACATATCATATGTGCCATAATATTGATAAGTTTATCAATATGAAGAAATTAGATAAATCAGAGGATATAACCCTCGGTAATGGACACTCAGTTAAAGCATTTGGGATAGGGACTGTTGATTTAAATGTGAGAGTGTCTGAAGAAAAACAATAAAGATGTAGATTATTTGAGACACTGTATGTTCCCAAGATATCTTACAACTTGCCTATTGTGTCTAAGGCTACCAGATCAGGAAAATCGTTTATGTTCACAGAGTTATGTTGTCATCTTCTGAAAAAAAGGAATATAGTAGCTACAGGTTCAAAAGTTGGTAACATGTACTCCTTGAACTGTTTTGATGAACAGGAAACAACAGTCACCAAGATGTTGGAATGAAGCCCTTAACATTCAGCTGAAGAAGATGCATTTCAAACAGTTAGAAAATGATCCTTGTATCTACACACTAACTTCAGGAGGAGAGATCTTCATAGCAGCTTAAACATCTATGTTGATGATATTATTCTGGTGAGCAAGTCTTCGACACGTATCCAAGAATTCATTAAAAGCATCTCAGAAAGTTTTGACATCAAGGATATGGGAAAACTCCATTACTACTTGGGTGTCAAAATTGCTTATCCAGGGTCAGGAAAGATCTGGATCGGACGACCAGCATATACAGCAGAAGTCTTGAAAAGATTTAAAATGGAAAATTCCAAACCTACAGCAACACCAATTGATACTAGTGCAAAGCTAACCAAAGCCACTGAGGACAGCAAGTTATTCAATCAAGAATTGTATTAGTCGGCAATCGGAAGTTTATTATATCTTTCAACAAGAACAAGACCCGATATTGCCTATGCTGTCAGTAATGTAGCCAGATTTTGTTCCAAGCCTACTATGGAACACTGGAAGTCTATTAAACACATCATGCATTATCTAAATGGTACACGGAACTATGGGTTGCTGTATGACAAGGAGAATGTGACGGATTTCATTGGATATTCTGATGCAGACTGGGCTGGTGATTTGGATGACCGTGGGTCAACTTCAGGCTACCTATTTAAATCGAGTGGAGCTGCTGTTAGTTGGAGAAGCAAAAAAAAAAAAGCAATCTTGTGTGGCATTATCTACAGCTGAAGTAGAATAAATTGTATTGGGAAGTGCAGGACAAGAAGCTGTATGGATGCAACGTCTTCAAAATGATCTCAATGAAGCCTCAGTTAAATCAACACTCATATATGAGGATAACCAATCCACAATATGCATAGTGAAAAATCCACAGTATCATGGACGAGCAAAACATATTGTCATTAAGTTCCATTACATCCGTGAACAAGTTGAAAAGAAAGCTATTCAACTTGAATATTGTGACGGCAAGAACATGGTTGCTGATATGTTGACAAAAGCACTTCTGAGCTCACAATTTGTGAAGTTCAGAGAAATGTTTGGTGTTAGAGAAATTATTGAACAAGTCTGATTGCAAGTGAGGAGGAGTGTTGAAATTCACTTTAGTCAGTAATAACAATGGCGCTAGAGGCTATCTGCCCGAAACCATTTTTGTAGGGGTGAGTTACCTGCCCTTAGACTTTTGTTTTGTTGTTGTTGTTGTTGTTATAGAATAAATGAAACACCTCGTGTGTTGATAGCAGTCCTGATGTGTTGCTTCGTTATTTGACTGGAAGTTATCTCATGTCTAAATGACTAACTGCGCTTGCCAGAAAGAAAAAGGTAGGTCTCCTTTAATTCTAAGGGTTTAACATGCGGGGTGGGGATGTATGTTTATAAGATTGTATTCTTTGTGTTTGTGTGTAGCAAACTTATAGACATTTTACTACAACCTTTTCTAAACGAAATAACATGCTATGTTAAAGATTAAATTCACTTTTTAAACTCCATACCACAAAAAACTGGTCCGGTCACACTCATGGTTATATAGGATACAGGAAAGTTTTTGTTGCTTATTTATTCGTTTGTCGTAGGACTATGGGGATGATTATGAGTTTCGTATCTGACTCCTTTTTCTTCATTTTCTTCTTCTTACCCCATTAACTTGTCACCTTCTTTGTCTGTGGAAAGCTGCTAGAGAATTCAAGGAAGGAATGAAAGGTTCACAACAATTCTGTGGCATGGAATGTTTTTCCTGGACCAGTAGAAGTAGTCACGTTTCTCAAACAAGGTGCTGAAATATATTATAGTCATTTTCTGGGTGTTATAAGTCAGTGAGGTATGTTAGCAGAGGCGGCTTGCTAGCTAAAGACATAGCTCACTATCAGGCCCTAGGACCCATACAGCAGGTGCGCTCATTGCTAGCAGTTGAGAAAAAAGGTTCCTTTCGATAGCAGTGATAACGGCTGAATGGCAGGATTTCTTACTTTTTGAATTTACCTATTTTATTCTTTAATTTCTTTTTTTTTTATTAATCCCCACAGATGTATTTGATGTCACAAACCTGTACAGTAATATCCCCCATGAATGAGAAAAACAAGCTATCTCCTTTTGCATAGAAAAATACCTAGAAACACAACACCAAAGATTTAACAAAAAGTTTATCATGGATGATATAGAACTAATTCTAAATAATTACTCTTTCCAATTCAATAACGTAGATTGCACCCAAGTCCTAGAAACAGCCATAAGAGCTAAAACAGCACCAACGTACGTCACACTAACCTTAGTATATTTAGAGAAAAATCAATGATAAAAAAATACAACAATATAAAAACAAAATTTATACAATTATGGAAAAGATACTTAGATGATTGTTTCATATTCCTGATATGCCCATGGGGTAACATTAACAATTTACATAACTTACTCTAAAACCTACACCTAAATTAAAATTCACCTTGGAATACATTTCCAGACATCCTCATTAAAAATGAAAATAGCCAAATTATCACAGACATTTACCACAAACCTCACAGAATGAAAAACATACTAGACACAACAAAAATCATTAACAGCCGGAGGCAACCCAGAACTTAAAAAACATACTCACCTCATCCATATTTGAGGAGCACCCAATGCATGGTGTCTCAAAATGCAAGAATTAAAAATGTGGAGTATAATCATAGAAGGAAAATCCTATTCCTTTGAATACTGAAAAATTACATTCATAATAAATAAAAATCAAAGCTGCAATTCAAAAAGCCTATTCTACAAAATCGAATGTTTCAATTGTAAAAAAATATACATTAGATTAACTCAAGCTCTAAACAATAGAGTATTCTTACACAGTGGCAACATTAAATGACCAAAAAACAGAGAACTCTTTTTCATAAGACCTTCACAAATGCTGTAATGGAATGTTTAAAAATAATGCCAATATACCAAACTGATGACTACTCATTGCTCCAAATAAAAGAAAAACTTCATAGATAAATTTAAACCTACATTAAACAGAACCTAACTATATACACATAGACGCACAAACACACAGAATCACTCAGGGAAGAAGGTTAGTTGTTGGTTGGGTTTTATGGCTTATCAACTATCATAGGTTATTTAGAAGAAGGGAAATAAAGGAAAACCAAAAACCCCAAAAGTATATACACATACATATGGATATAAACACTCACACGTACACACAAACACACAAAATACTTTCTCACACACACACACATTCACACAAAAATACATCTGCCGAGGCCAAAAGTTGTCACGAATTATTAATTCCAACATTCTCTGATACAAATCCTGGAATTAAAAAGAACTTCAACCCTATCAAAACAGTTACCACTATAAAAGCCAAAGAAAGCTCCTAAATCAGTCATTAACTTCCTGAAGAGAGCTTTATAGTCATAAACACGTGTAGAAGTAAAAAAATAAAAACCTTAAGTCAAATTCACTTGCAGGCCTATTAATTTTAAAGTACATACACACACATACACATATATTGGTGCATATATATATATATATATATATATATATATATATATATATATATATGTATGTATATTATATATATTATTATATAGAGAGAGAGAGAGAAAGAGAGGGAGAAAGAGATTTATATGGAATTATATCTAAATACATATATAATTATTGTAATTGTAAAGTACTTGCAATATACCCACCCCCTGATGATGGCCCAGGATGGGAATTACGGAATTACGGAAAATTTATTACCCAATTCCAGCTGAATAAATATAAATTTTGATCAAGGACGCATTTAACCAACGCTAACACCCAATTCAAAAACCTTTTAGAGTCGATATGTGGAGAAATCAAAGATAGTTGATGCTTAATAAACCACGTGATGCGTAAGTCAACAAGTTAAGAATAACAAACACCGACTCACCCCCACCGTATCTGGTAAGGGAAGAGAATATATATAGCTCTTTTTACCAGCCGGTTCTCTCTTTGGCTTGGGAGATTTTGAAAGAGGCGCAGGTTATTACGGTCAGGAGAAGTAGACAGTAACAGAGAAAGAGGCGTTAACCGCACATGTTGAAAGCTTATCACATTAACAACAACAATAATATATCTGAAAGACAATTTTTGTTGCACTTAAACTTGTTTATTGCTTTTATTGTTTGTTTACTGTCGTTGACTTTTCGTTTTACTAATTATTGTTCGCTACCTCCCAATACGGACTCGGAGGCATACACGCTGACAAACACGAGATTATCCCTACAACAATTCTTTCCCACATTACAAAGTTAAATCCAACCATACAACATCTGTACTATTTAATCAAATATGCCTCAATAAATGCTGCCCAAATATACATATTTCGAATATATATCATTAAAATAAAGCTCAGCTTTAGTCCATTATAAGTTTATTTCATTAGCTACTTAAATAACTGGTTCATCAGATGGAAATTTTTAAAGAATGGAGTTTTTTTACCGTTAACATCGGGGAATACATTTCATCTTAATTTATGTGTTTAAGGAATTGTAATTTAAATACATATATTAAAATACTGGCGGCTGCTAAAAGGTTGGTTTTTTTGGGTTTTTTTTTTGCATACACATATATAGAACGTAATCCATATTTGCTGTTTTTCAACCTCAAATTAAAAACGTGTGGAGTCATCTGTTGAGACGAAGAGTATAATGATATTCTTCGTCGAAATAAATTTATAAAACTGAAACTTGGTTAAATTGTCATATTTAACCAAATTTCAGTTTTCTTCTAATTGCATTATATATATATATATATATATATATATATATATATCATACTTTTAAAAATGTCCAGTAGATTGTGAATTATTATATAATAATATAATTATATAATTACTTCCGGTTATGTCGGTATTTTCCGTTTTTCTTTCTTATTAATAAACACATTTCAGGCTTAAATGTAATTTTTCAAATTTATTCTAATTTTTAATTTATTTAAATTTTTTAAGTTTCCTATTTTTAATATATTTTAAGAATCTATTAGATTCTTAAAATATATTAAAAATAGTATTTTCTTAAATCTAGTATTATTTTAATTATAGTTTAATCGCCTATCTACGAAACTGAAAGTCTACAATGCTGTTGTTCTTTCCTCCCTCCTCTATGGTTGTGAGACGTGGACACTGTATCGCAGGCATATCAAGAAGCTGGAGCCCTTCCACATGCGAGCTCTCCACTCCATCCTGGGAATCAGGTGGCAGGACCACATCACCAATCTGGAGGTCCTCGATCAAGCTAAGTCCACCAGCATAGAGGCCACCATCATCAAGGCCCAACTTCGATGGGTTTGACACGTGATTCGAATGGAGGAGTGTCGGATGCCGTGACGCTTGATGTACGGGGAACTTCATGCCGGCAAAAGAAATCAAGGTAGACCAAAACTGCGGTATCAAGACACGGTCAAAGCCAATCTCCAGTGGTGCTACATCAACCCGAGAGACCTGGAGGGATATGCCATGGACAGACCAAAATGGCAAGGCTCGGTTCACAGAGCTGCTGCCAACTTTGAAGAGGCTCGATGCCAAAAACTCACTGCTGCCAGAGAGAGACACCGCAGAGCAGCCTCGGCAGTGATCACAAAAACTGACTTCCAGTGCCCCCACTGTTTAAGACTCTGTGCCTCTGGGCTAGGGCTGCGGAGCCACCTCCGTGTTCATAGATGAGTTGTAGAACACAAACGTCATCATCGGATCTGATGGACAACCACATATAGTTTTATCAAAAGTTTACTTGTTTATATAAAAAATTACCGATATCGATTGAAATTAATAGTTATATTTATGTTTATTTAATTTTTGAAAGTCATCTGATGATATTGGATTTTCTATCCATCCTTTTAAGTTCATAATACAACCATTAGTCAAATGATATACATTTAGGATAATGATATAGGGATTTATTGAATCGTATTAGTTAAGCGACGTGTATCTTTAATAGTTATCTCCCTTTTATTGGTGTAGGCTAAATATTTCATATTTTAATTTTTAATTCCATGCTATTAAATTGGGACAAATAATTAAATTTAAAAATTAAAAAAAATCCTAATGTTATTGTATAATATTCATATGTAATTATTAGGTAAAATATAGTAATAAAGAAAATTAAATTTCTTATTGTTGATTTAATAATCATTAATCGATCCTGATATACAAAATTGTAGGTATTGTAACCATCATTAATCTACATATTTTCACAAAGTATCATGATACTTTATTTCTAGTTCGTTATGGTAGTATCTACGTTCTTATATATATATGATATCTATATTATGCTCTGCTGCCTACACTGTCAGCTCAGGTAACTGATTTACTCTATTTAAAGTCTTAATATTAAATGTCGCTATGTGATCAGTGTTTTTGCATATTAGTAATTTTGGCTTGAGTTTGAGTTAGAGTTCTCTTGCTGGTTTTTCGAACACTGGGGCTAGAGCTCCAACCTCTGCAGAACACGCCCCTTATTTATTTGCGCGAAGGATGATGTGGTTGGGACATACGATTTGAATTAGAGACATAGAAATCTTTTGTTGGCTAAAAAAAAGAGTATAAAAATTTATTTAGGTAGTTGAAAGCAAAGAACGGTAAATGCAGAACACGAAAGGAGAACGATGCTAAACGATGATTACACATTTAGTTGAAACAGAAAAATATGAGTGGTTTGTAAATATTTTCTTTAAAGTTTTAGTGATATTATGCCTATCCATGAAAATGTTAAATGTCAACTATTTAGAGTCGGGGAAAAAAGTGGGGTAGGGAATGCTGAGAAACTGCTGCTGGATGGTATGGAGAGCAGCAGACGAAATAGAAGGATCCCATCACCATTCTGCCTTTGAAAAACTGAATAAATGAATAAATAAAATAAAATAAAATAAGAAAAAAATTGCTAATGCAGAAGATATAAATTATATAACTTACATGTAACTCACAGCATTAGTCATAAATGAATGAAACCTAATTGCTCTTGGTCTGAACAATTAAAGAATGAGATTTCGTGTTAATTACAGAGAAAATTACTTTCTATACCTTCTTTACCCTAAACCTTTTATTCAATTTGGAAAATCTAAAACTCTCAAAATCACAAAAGTAAACGATCTCAAACCGCCATCAATACACCTCCTAATATAATAAGACTTCCCCATAAACACATTATTTTACCTAGTAATTCTTCCACTAACTTTATAGAAAATGATGTAAATAATCTTGGCATTAAAACTGCCATTTTATCCTCCAAAACCATTCGTAACTTACTTAACATGAAATCTCAACATATTGAATCAAATGCTGGCATTTATTCTATAATAACTGTAAAAAGAAATATAAAAATTGGCGAAACTGCCAGAAACCTTAAAAAACGTCTATATGAGTACAAACGTGACATTAGATGAGGCAATTCTAATTATGCATTCTTCCTACATATAACTAAAACTAATCATAACTGCAATTTCAATGCAGCTACAATATTAGCTTACATCCACAATAAAAGATTAAGACAAATTTGTGAAACCAGTGATATTTCGCTTTTATCTTCTGTTGATAATGGTCTCGAGTTTTTCAATTTATCTCCTTTCTTAGGTAAATTAGTTCTAAATAGCTACAACTTATCTAATTTTAATTAATTCTTTCTTTTTACGTATTTATACTTCATTGAGACCCGTATATTAAATTCAAATTTTAAAAAGTATATATTTTATTTAACTGGGCTAATTGCCTAATGAGTAGAGTGTTAGGAAATAGTCCGGGAGACCGGGGTTCAATTCCAGGTCGAGTCATAACAAAAACTCAAAAAATGGAACTTGATGCCGCTATTCTTAATACTCAGCACTACAGGGTGAGGATCAAGGGTAAAGTGGAGCAGTCCTGGGAATGGAGTAACGCCCTCCCCTACACCACGGTGTAGTAGGTATTGAAAAGGGAGCCTTCGGGTCATCTTCGACTAAGGTCGACAACTTTACTAAATTATTTAATTTTAATTTTAATTATTTAATTTTAATTATTTAATTTTTAATTATTTAATTTTAAATTTAATTTTAACAACATTTTTCATGAATTTAAAGTCCTGAAGGTTATAACAACCGAAACATTCAGCGTCGACTTTCATATTAAATTCATAAAATTTTGGATTATTTGTTTTTTCAACTTTTCTTCATATTGTAGGATTTATTTCCTTATTTACTTTCATATATATATATATATATATATATATACTTGATATATATATATGCTTGATCAAGCTTATATAAATATATATATATAAGCTTGATATATATATATATATATATATATATATATATATATATGTGTATCTGTATAAATGTATATATATATATATATATGTCAGGCATATGGTTGCAAGGAAAGGACAAAAACAGAGTTGCAAATCAAACAAGACAAGTGAAAAATTAAAAATTTTTTATTAACAAACAAGAAACAAAAGTGTTGTGGTGTCCCCTATAGATTGACTCGTCCTCATGTGACATATTCCAACTCTCTTCTGTGCAGTCGCAGTCTCAGACACTGCGCTTCTCCAGTTGTTGAGTCGCACTTTGGCCGGCTGTGCTGGCTGCGGTGCGGATCTGGCCGAGTGTGTCTTGGCGACTGGAGATTTCCTACGGCCTCAGGGGGCCATCCCTCCACTTCGGGGGTATTGCCTGGCGCCTAAGGTGCCCCTAATTAGGGGAATGCCGACGGGGCCGTAGGCATTTTGGGGAAATGCCGGGCACGTGTGGGCTCCGGCCCTGCGCCTGAGACCACCAAAATAAAGGCCTTGTGCCACACTTGCTTGTTCGGTGGGGTGAGGAACAAATAACGTAGTCTCAGTCGAGTCTCAGCGAGCCGTTACCAAGAGCTATCGTTTGTGTTTGTACTATTTGCCTTCAATATATTTTTTATTACTGATTTCTGTGTCGTTTCATCATTTGAACCCCCCCTTGACCATAACAAACTGGCGACGTCGGATTAGTAGAAATAAGGACTTACGTGTAAACAACTAACAAAAAGAAATTCGGAAAATTCCAACAACTCGTGTCTCGAGTTGGCTGTACGCTAAAACACGAAGAAAAAAAAAAAACGACTTCACAAACCAAAAGAAAAAAAAAACGCGACGCACATATATTGAAAAGGAAGGTAAATCTTTAGGAAAAAATCAATTTCACTTACTGAAACTGTAAGTAAGACTTTGTTTTCTCCTCTTCTTCTTGTGAAAAAAGAAAGAACCAAATATTTTGTAAAATTGTGAAATGTCATTTTCAATTCTTTCATTGTAAAATTAAGGCAAGTTTTTTTCTGTTGTAGAAAAACGAAAACTGTTTCTGGTCCACTAAAAGGGTTGACCAAAACTTTCCTTGTTCTTATGCAAATTATCTGTAGTTCTCTGCCGTAAAAACAAAGAAACTAAAATTGAACTTTTCTGTTGATACAAGTTACCACAGTGTTATAGGGTATTTATTTTTTGTCCCCCACCTCTTTCTCTCTCTCTCTCTCTCTCTCTATATATATATATATATATATATATATAAACAACTCTAAACTATTGATAGAAAGGAAAGACTTTGTTTACTGGAAAGAGAAAAAAGCTGTAAAGGATTATTATTTGTTTAGTGATGTTTGAAGTGAGTATTATTGTTTAGCGGGAGGAAACCATTTTTGTAGCCAGAGTTTTTGTTGTTGGTAAGCGAGGAAAAGTTTGTTTGGTTCAGCGAGGAAGATGGTGTAACGTATGTGTGTTTACGTTGTGTCGTTTCCTCGCTGAGTTTGTAAGGCCCTCGCTAATGCTTGTTGGAAATATAAAGGTGATTGAAGATGATGAAGATGAAGTAGGTCGAAAGGTGTTGTTATGAATAGTTTTTATTTGTTTCGCAATTCAGAGGGTGCCATGCGGGGTTACCTATTTATAGCGGTTTTTAGGAGAACACAAATAAATTACGAAACTTTGCTTTAACAACACAACGAAAGTTGTTTATTTGCAGCTTTGAATATGGTTTGCTTTTGGTGCTGCATGACTCGTGGTGTTTAGGCTTGTTAGTGTTGGAGGCGAAATGGCTTAGCGGGATGTTGAGATGGCAGCGTGTTGTTGGACGTGTGAGGGATGTGTTTAAAGTCACCGTGTAGTTTTGTGTCTGGTTTTTGGAGGAGAGTCTGCGATATCTCCATGTTGTCGAGAGCGGAGTTACGCTCGGATCAACATAGTCAATTTTTGGGGTGACATGAAGTGGTGACTGTGGAAGGCATGCTGAATGTTTCTAATTTATATTCAACCGGGATTCCACGTAAAGAATCCATAAATTAGATGGTTCCCTCATTGAGTGTCCATGTTGCTGCTGCTAGTGTTAAAGCCACAGTGAGATGTCCACACTGGGTGGCTTGTCTAGCTAAAAAGCATCGTCCCGACCAGAGGCACGTCTGTTCTGGTCGCCGTCTCAAGCCGAAGAGACTGGGTTTGGCCGCTCACCCGTTTTGCTAGCCGGAAATGAAGGTCCAGGCTGAATAGGATAAGTCATCCTGATTGGGTGAAATTCAGTGTTGAATTAAATTGCGTGCCAAAACAAAATACGAGATTTTCCTCTTCTCTACATTTGCCTTATTTATTTATTTTTTCTTCTCCTCATTTTCCACTCAAGTTAAAAGTAAAAACTACACTATATTTTTCTCCCCCCTGTCTTGGGAAAGAAGGAAAGAGAAAAAGTCATTTTTTCCTCTACGGGATAAACGCGGTCTGTGGTCGTTTATGCAAATTTGGTTGAGAGAGAAGCCATTTTGTTTTATTACTAAAAAAAAAGAAGAATTAAAAAAAAACTTTTTTGTTTGTTTTTTTTTTCCTCTGAATATACGTATCCGATATTAGTATGGAGGATTTTTAGGCGATAATACTTCAACTAATGAACACTCAAAATGAATACCAACAGAAGGCAGAGGAACACACTCAACAACAACTACAATAACTACAACAACAGCAACAATTTTTCTTGCAGTTCCATAAAGAGTAGGAAGAAAAACAACAATTTTTCTTGCAGTTTCATAAAGAATCGGGAGAAAAACAACAATTTTTCTTGTAGTTTCATAAAGAGCATGAAGAAAAACAACAACAACAGCTGCAACAAAGGTGGGAAGAAAAATTACTTCAACAACAGAAAGAACAAGAGGAGAAATTACTTCCACAACAGAAGGAACCACAAATTCAACGAAAACAACAAGAAGAATTATTCCTTAAAGTATTAAATAAAACGGAACCCAGCGAAAATAACCCAGCTTTCTCCCACAACACAATCTGGAATTCTATGGAGACATTCATTTATCTTCCGGAGGAAGATAAAACATTCGAAGCATTCTTCAGAAGATACAAAGATCTTTTCACGGTGGATTGCGAAGATTGGACCAACCCTAAGAAGGTTCGCTTACTTTTAAGAAAGTTAGGAACCACTGAATATAGTAAGTTTGTTGACTACATTCTACCGAAGAAGACAAGCAAATTGGAATTCTCTGGAGCAGTTAAACTCTTGTCTGAGTTACTTAGCCTGAACTTGACACTTTTCCAAAAAAGATGGAAGTACTTTAACTTGTCGAAACGGGACGACGAAGACTACTTCGTCCATAGTAAATAAGCATTGTGATGATTTTCGTTTGATGGAATTATCAGCCGACTTTAAATCCTTGATATTTGCTCAAGGTCTTGTCTCTGTGAAAAATTCGGAGATAAGACCGAGAGTCCTGTCAAAGTTCAAAAGTGAACCAGGGCTCACATTATAGAAACTAGCTGGAGACTGTCAACGCGTAGTTAGCGTCAAAAACGACTCCAAAAACATCGAGGAATCGGGAGTAGCGTATGTTAGAAGGATAAGCTACTAGCCGAAAAATTACGCCCCTTGGAAAAGCTGTGAAAACAAAAAGTACGACTGGACACAAGCAAAGAATCGACGACCAATCCAAAACCCGAAATTACCCACAAGTCCATGCAGTCGTTGCGGTGGACAACATTGGTCAACAAATTGTTTCTACAAGAACAAAACTTGTAACGAGTGTGGTAAAATTGGCCACAAAGCAACACGCTGTAGGAACAAAGGAAATAAAAACAGAGTCAGACAAGCAAGATCGAATATTAAAACAGAAAACAATCAACGAAAGTACATAACAGTCCACACTTTGGATAAAAAAGTGGACCTACAACTAGATTCAGGTTCAGACCTATCAATCATTGATCTGCACACATGGAAAAAATTGAAAATACCAACGATGAGAAAAACAAACAAAACAGCCCGTGCAGTAACTGGTGACAAAATGAAGTTCAAGGGTGAACTAATACTACCTGTAACCCTGAAAAAAAGTAAAAGTTTTCGTCCACAAACAGTCCGAAAATCTATTTGGAACTGATTGGATAGAACGTTTCTAACTTTGGGGCCAGTCAATTAACAATTTCTGTCACCAGAGAGAAAACTCAACTACAGAGGCGCAAGAATTTAAAGTTGAACTAAAAGAAAATGATCTGCCCATCTGCAAAAAGAAAAGAAAATACCACCCAAGATCAAATGGTCAGACGGGGAGGTTCGTCGACACACTAAAAAGAGCACACAAGAAAGCACAAGGAACACCGAACCCGAATACACCTTCAACCGGCTCACCGGCAGAAATCAGGTTTGCCAGAAAAATAAGATCTGCATTCGACTGATTAATCCCAAAACAATCTAAGATAAATACGACTGAACATGTTACAAGAAAGTGATTTCTCTCAGGTCAGAAGATTTTTTTCAATAATTTTCAAAAAAATATGCCATACTGGGAAGAGGGAACGATCCTTAGCAGGATCGGCAAAATGGTATATATGTATGTCAAGGGCAAAACATACCCATAAGAGGCATTTAAACCAATTAAACAAATAGCATGAAATGGATTCTAACAATACTCTGTAGAGTAGGAAGGACGATTGTTGACAGGGTACGACTTTTGGAGTGACACCGGGATTACGGGAATGGCATAAATACTGGATACCAGGCCCGACTCGTTAATTCTAACAAGTCACCTATAGATGGCTGCAGACAGGATTATGCCCTTCAGAACTTTGAAAGTTATCCTAGAGTTTAACAAAGATGGCTTCAGGAGAAGAGAACAGCGAACGGTACGTGCAACTTATTCAATAGTTGATAAATCTTCTGACGGAGAATAATGAACTACGAAAGCGAAGAGACAACGCACCTGTTCAGTCTTTCACAAAAAAACCTGACAGACCTGTTATTGAAGAGGATTCTACAGATGAAGACTGGGCCTTGTTTGTCGATGCCTGGGGTCGATATAAAGAAATGTGTGACCTTACCAACCTAGCAGAAATCCGGAACGAGCTGAGAACCATTGGAAAATAATTCTGGCAGGATCCCGATTCACGAAAGACGCAGTGTCCCGCTATTCTCCAGTAGAAGGGGAAGCACTAGTTTTAATATATGGATTGGAGTCCTGCAGGATGTTCATATTGGGATGCCCAGACCTATTAATCACAGTGGATCACAAACCACTGGTGAAAATATTTTCGGATCAGGTCCTTGAAAATATAAAAAATCCTCGCCTGTTCACTTTCAAGGAACGTTCATTGATGTACAGATTCCACATTAGGCACATTCCAGGAAAACTGAACGCCGCACCTGACTGCAGCTCTAGGTACCCAGCGTACCCAAAGCTCAGCGAGGTAATGAGTATTGACACTACTCAGCAAATTGATTGTGCTATGCAGGTGTCAATTATATCTGCATATGAGCACGACCCTAAACTAAGAGCCATATCCTGGGACAGGATCGTGGCTGCCGCGGCCACTGACAAGGAATGCCGTGCGTTAGTGGAGTACATACAGAATGGATTCCCCAGGTCACGCCATAAACTACCATCGAAAATCCGACAGTTTTGGTCGATGGCAGACCAATTGTATTGTCTTGATGAGGTGCCCATAAAAGAAAACAAAATCCTGATACCGAGGCAACTTCGGGCCGAGGTTCTAGAAGCACTACACTCCGCACACCAGGGCGTTAATGAGATGATGGCTAACGCACGACAGCGGTTATTTTGGCCCGGATTAGATGCCAGCATTCGACAGATGAAGGCACAGTGCCGAAAGTGCAATATAATTGTCCCGTCTCAGCCCAGAGAACCCCTGATGCCACCATCAAACCCGGAATTTCCATTCCAAAACACGGTCACAGACTTGTTTAACCTGCATGGGAAAACTTATATGGTGTATGCAGACCGTTACACCGGCTGGATGGAAGTAACCTCGCTATCATCCGGGAAGGCTACAGCTGTATGTGATGCCCTACGGAATTGGTTCTGCACATACGGTGTACCGGTGGAGAAATCTTCGGATGGAGGACCACCGTTTGATTCACAGGGATACAAGTCATTCTTAGAGGATTGGGGCGTAAAAAAGCGAATGTCATCAGCGCATTACCCTCAGAGCAATCGCCGAGCTGAACTGGCTGTAATAACAGCGAAAAGAACGCTGATTGACTATACCGATGGATATGGTCGCTTACGCCACAACCTGGCGGCACGGGCAATGATGAGCCATAGAAATACACCCTATCAGGACCTTGGCTTGTCACCAGCAGAAATGCTATATGGCAGGGTAATAAGAGATCACCTCCTCATACTTCGAGAGAAGTACCAGATTCACAAACGTTGGAGGGAGATCAGAGAGTTGAGAGAAAAGGCCATGGCAAAGAGACACCTGCTGAATCAAAAGCATTATAACATACACAGCCACCCACTCCGAGAACTTCAGGTTGGCGAATCGGTGCAAGTGCAGAACCAAGAGGGACCACTCCCATGGCAGTGGATGAAAACAGGGAGGGTTGTCGAGAAAATGAGAAACAAGCAATACCAGGTACGTCTAGACGGAAGCAACAGAGTCACACTGCGTAACCAGCGATTTCTCAAGAAAATCCTTCCGGTGGTGGACACACCGAACTATACACCCCAAGAATCACAACCACTCATTCAAAGGCAGATGCCAGTCGACAGTGAAACTCCATGCATAGAACCTGAAATGATGGAGGTAGTAGATACGGATGTCGACAGGGGGATGGCTGACCACACAGACATGGAGGTTGAAGAAAATCAACACCCAATCGTCCAACCACCACCGAGTCCGGTCCTGAGACGCACTACAAGGGTAATACGCCCACCAAGGTCACTGTTCCCACAAATGCGGGGACCGGCCCATTACTACTCGGAGTCATCCCGGCAAGGGACCACAAAGCATAGGTATTGTGGTCACAGGAGGGGTGGGGGATATGTAGAGTAGGAAAGACAATTGTTGACAGGGTACGACCTTTGGAGTGACACCGGGATTACGCAAATGGCCCGACTCGTTAATTCTAACAAGTCACCTATACACACTCAAGACAAAGCGGAAGAACCCATCGAGGTTATCTATGACATATTTAACCTTGAACCCCCTCAACACACTTCTGAACAACGAAGATCAAAGAGGAAGAGGAAATGCACAGAACCCCTATCCATCGATCCAAAACGGAAGTACTAATGGAGAATAAACCCTTTTGAAAGCAAAAGGCTTGGGAGGGTGTGTTGGGGTGTCCCCTATAGATGCACTCGTCCTCATGTGACATATACCACCTGAGCTCTCTTCTGCACAGTCGCAGTCTCAGTCGCAGTCTCAGCAAGCCATTACCAAGAGCAGTAATATTCCTGATTATCAAGCTGAGCAGGGGTTTCTCCCAGCTATCGTTTGTGTATGTACTATTTGCCTTCAATATATTTCTTAATGCTTATTTCTCTGTCGTGTCATCATTTGAACCTCTCCTTGACCAGAACAAAAAGGTTTAAACAATTGTGTTGGCGAATATGAAAAAGTGTGTGAAATTGAGAAGAAAAATGTTCATAGTTGGATTGATAAGAATTAGTTAATTTAAGGAAATTTGACATGCTGAATGGTAGAGGAATCGAGAAATAAAATGTTCTAATATTTTTGTTGGTATGTGTGAGCCACAGACTTACGCGATCAACCAAATTTTATGTTGACAGGGAAGGAGAAACGCTGATGTTGTAGAAGTGGAATGTCGGTGGGTGGTGATTCTGCGACTTGCATCAAAGCCGTGGTTAGGAGTTTAAGACGGGTGTTGTGTAAAGTTGAATGTTGTAGGTGACCGACCGATGTCTAGCGTCTGGTTACGTGTTTTTCTCTGTCTAGACCTCAAAGGATTCTTGTCTTTTATAGTTCTCCCTTCCTCAAATCGGATCAACTTTGGTCTTTATTTTTTATCGTGAAAGTCATATATTGGTCGAAAAATCACTTTCAATCTTATTTTTTGTCAGAAATTCTCTCAACATTTCACCATGCATGGAACCTATATGCAGAGACGCATTTTTTTCATTTTGGAAAAAAACTCGGCACCGGCAACATCCGGTCAGTGCTCTCCAGTCCTGTTAATTGGAATTGGCATTATCTTATTTGGACGATAAATCTGAAGAGATCTCTATTAGTTACACTCATATATATATATAGTGTTTGCCAATGGCTCGGGAGACCAAGTTTCAATCCCAGGTCGAGTCATACTCAAAAAATGGTACTTGATACCTCCTTGCTTAACACTTAGCATTATAAGGCATGTATCAAGGGTAAAGTGGAGCAATCCAGGGAAAGGAGTAGCACCCTCCCCTACATCTCGGTTTTGTAGCTATTGAAAAGGGAGCTTCAGGTAGCCCTAGGCTAATTTTACTTATATATATATATATATATATATATATTCATATATTGATATATATATTCATTATTGGAAATTTATTGCTTTTCAGGGTGGTACATTGCGTGTCCCATTATTATTAATATTATTATCATTTTGTTCGCATCTTTTCTTTGGGTTGGATATCTTTTTAATCTCTAGCATAAAGCTCTTGCTTCGTACTTTAGTATAAAAATACGCGGAAGAAAAGGCCCTAGTGGCTGACTTCATATACGAATCGACCAAGTGGAGCAAAGGCCTTCTACTTCCTTTTGTTTTCTCGGCAAGATAGAGAGCTGGTACGAGCACAGTCTAACAAAGGGAAACTTGAGGCCGTAAGGCCACTGATTCGGGCTGTGCCAACTTCGGGTGCATCATAGTACAGCAGGACTTGGCTCGTGCCCGACCTTCCCCTCCCCTAAACCCCAACTATAATAGACCTTCAGGTCATTGAACTTGTATCAAGTTCTGTCTGGTGGGAAGCAGTGACAAATATATCTGCAAGATAGAGAGCAGACGTACCTACTATAGCTCGCCCTAAATTTACTGACTTCAGGACTTTCAACTTCGAAAAGTTGAATTCGTTTTTTTTTAACTTCTCGACGGTCACTCAAAGTGGCTGCTTGCTATGAAGGCTCTGGCCCTAAAGTATATGCTTTGGATATTACAATTCACCTTCAAAAAGTTGAATTTTCCTTTTTGCTTCACAGCAGGAGAGAGCGGACATGTCTAATGTAACTGGAACTGAAATTGACTGACTCTGGGACTTGGTGGTCCAACTTCAAAAAGTTGAATTCGCATATTCGCCTTAATCCTAGCATATGTGACATATGCCTGGGAGAAACTCTGTGCTCTAGTGGAGTCTAGAGGAAAAAGTATTTCACACAAGCAACTCTTTACATTTGTTCTCCAACCTGGATTGTTGTCACAAGAAGAAAGAAAAAAAGACATTACCACCTGCATTACAGACTACTGAAAGAAACAGAAATTAAAATTTCGGAGTGAAGAAAACCAGGACAAAGGCTTGAAGTCTTTTCAAGAACTACAGTGACTCTGCCAGTGGACTGCTTATTTTGCTTTGTACAAATACCTGTGGGTTAATTTTGTTTGTAAAAACCCTGTTTGAGTAAGTGTATTTCTTTCCTCCTTCCTCTGTTGCACTAATATTTTCGAGGATTAATTTTGTTTATGTTTTAAACTTTTTGAGATTATCAAGTAAATTCCCTGTTGTTTTCTCCATGTCAGTCCTTTTTAAGGTTCTCAGTTAAAAAGATTCTTTAGTTTTCCTCGTCACCAGTTGTTATGGACCAGTAAAAGGTCTGGAAGAAAGAGACAAACTCAGGATTACGTAAAACAAGTATATTGAACAAAAGTATAAATACTGCATAGGTTAAAGAGTGTTGAACGTCTGTCTGGAGTTAACTTAACTTTATCCCCTTATTTTTACAAGAAGGAAGGCATAAGCCCTTGAAGTTTTTTGGAGGAGGGGAAGGGAGCGGTCATGCTGTTTCTATATATACTAAGGGAACCTAGCTAGCCACATTCGCCGACCCATTCAACAGTACAATATATAGACAATCATCCATCACCATACGTGCTGCAGTCACCAAAATACCACATCTGCTCTGCGAAAAGACCTACTTAAAACCCCGGATATAATGTATGATTTTATTTACAATTGATGATTTTATTTACAAAGGATGTTATATGATGGGGGTGGGAGAAAAACCCCAAAACACGAAAATGAATACGAAAACCAAGGAAAAAATTCCCGTTTGGTTGTCCTCCCATCTCCCCGTCTACCAAATGGAGGCCGTCTGTTTTCCAGTGCCCGAAAAACACCAAAAAAAAGCCGGACCTACCCTAAGTGGGAGAGGGTTCCTAATCTAATGGGGCAAAAGAAAGACCGGGTTGGGTGCGGTATGGGCAGTTAATAGAAGAAAATATGATTTTTATACACATGAAATTCCAAGATCTTCGACAAAAGCGGGCTTGAGAAAGGCTTGAGGTACAAAAATAGTAGGGATGGGGAAGATCTTGGAGAGTAACAAATAGATGATGGGAGCAATGACTCACAACATACTGCTAAGTTTCAAGGGGGGAAAAACTTACTTACCAGTAATGGGGTCCCGAGGGACCTGTGCCGTAGACGCCATGGGGAGGAAGAGGAGGGAAGGATGACTCCAACGTTGGGGGAATGCAGGGAAGGATGACTCCAACGGTGGGTGAATGCAGCGACCAGGCTTGCTGCATTCACCCACCTTTTTTTGAATGTTATGCGATCCAAGCGTTTTCTATCGCATCTGATTTTCACCCTAAGCTGATGCCTAAAATACAAAACCAGATCACGATGAGAAAAGTTTGCATAATCATACAATCCCTTCTTTCGCATCGTCCAAATCACCATTCTGGCTACAACTAGGATCGTGAGAAACACCACACGTGTCTCACCCTGAAACAGAGATAAAACGTTGTCTACAATGTAACCAATATCGAGCAGCACGAACTGCTTGGGTTTGATATGAACCATCCACTCCCCAAACGGGTGAACTCACTCGCAGTAGTAGAAGGCGTGCTCAGCCGTTTCTTCTAAACCACTTCTGCAGTGAGCACAATCAGGCATGTCTTCCATGCCCGCTCTGAAGTTCAAGCCGTGCAAGTCGCCAGGTGAGTGAGAACTCGAAGTGGTTCAGGAAGCTTGATCCTGGCGCCCAATTCCAGTGGGAGTGGATCTGTCCAGCCGCGCCGCTCGCTAAGAGTGTCCGAAGCAGAACCCACTACTAGCTCCCGATATAGCTCTTTCCGAGGACGGGAAAAGTCACTGGACCCAGGAAGGTTACTAAGGGCCATTCAGCATTCGCGAACAAACGGTGTTTCGGCCATCGGCTTACGTTGACCTTCAGTCTTTGGGTCTGACTTGAGGTGAGGAAAAGTCCGACTCACCTTTCGTCTCCACACCACGTCCCCCGTCAAGGATTGGCCCAAGTATGTGAGTCTTTCAGCAAGCCAGTGGCTCTCCAGATCAGGCATAGCCAGACCCCCGTTGCGCGTACGTTAGATGCAGATTTGTCAACGGACCATTGGCCTTCGACCTTCCCAGAGCAATCTGGAGAGGGATCGTTGAAGCGCCAGCTGATGTGCCTTAGGCAGTGGAAGTACAACCAATCGGTAAAGGATCAAGGGGAAGACGTACGTGGCGCACCCCCCTGGCTTTTAAGGACAACCTCTTTGAAAGTTAGATTCCCACCTGAGCATTCACCTTATCTTGTACTTCTGACCAATTTCGCTCCAGTTGGAGGTCGGGCCCGTACCACAACCCAAGGATGCGGACGGGTCCGTCACTCCTGCGGAAGGACCCTGGAAGGGTATCACTACCTTTCCAAGCACCGAGCCGCAAACCTTCACTTTTGTCAAAGTTGACCTTGGCTCCTGCAATCCGCTCGTACTCGCCAACCACCTCTATATCCTGGCGGTGGGATACAAAGATTGTGATATCATCATCGAACGCGGATACCCTTGCCAAAAGAGGGCCAGCAAAAGGGACACCGCGCAGAGTCGGATTTGCACCCTCATCCCGAAGCCTTCGGAGCAGTGGCTCCAAAGCGAGGACATAGAGAAGAGGAGACAGGGGGCAGCCCTGCTGGACTGAACAGTCAATCGCGAAAGCTCTCGAACGCCTTCTGTTCACCTTCACCACTGCCTGAGGGTTGTGGTACATCATGCTAATCCATCTGCGAAAGTCCAGCTGGAACCCGGCAGTCTCCAAAACAGACGCCAAAAACTGAAGGTCAACCCTATCAAAGGCCTTGGACTGATCTAAACTGATCAGCGCAGCTTCCGTGCCGTCCTGTATCCCCTCTAGGACCTCATGAATCAAGTGCAGATTGTCTTGGATCGATCTTCCCTTCATTGGGAAGGTCTGCTCGGGGCCGATCAGGTCGCTAATGACAACCCGTAAACGATTCGTTTAGACCTGATCCAAAATCTTTAACTCTGTGTTAAGCTGAGTTATGGGCCTGTAGTCATCTAATCTCTCCCAAACATGACTGCCACTTTTCTTCGGCAGTGTGGTCTCGCCCTTGGTAACGCTACCAGGGATGGCTCCCTGGGCGAACCAATCGTTGAACATATCCGTCAGAATAGGTACAAACATGTGCGGCAGCCTCAAGTACACTTCAGAGAGTAAACCATCTAGTCCTGGCAACTTGTTGAGGCCGACCTGCTTCAACACATCACGGACTTTGTATTCAGTAATCACACCCTCGCAGCTAGCCGCTTCAGCCGCCCCAAGGTGGAGGAAGTCGATAAGATAGCTGCGAAACTCCTGAAGCAGAAGATCAGGAAAGCGGGCAAAGCAATCACGAAAATGCGCCCGAAAGGCATCACGCATCTCGCGATTCGATCGCAGCACGTGCCCATCCGCGGACTTGACGGAATCGATATACCGATCGGCAAACCTTCACAATTCTTCCTCACGCGCAGACGCATTCGATTTCATAGCTTCGTTGAGAACTCTTTTTGACCTAGATCTAACTACGAGTCCCTTGTAGCGCTCGCTACTCTCACGCTCAAGGCCCCTCCTAGCTTGTTCTACAGTTAGGGAGTCCTCCAGCCATCGCCCGGGAAAGTCTATCGTCTATAGATTTCGCCTTCCTGGTTCTATCTAGGTTGAGCTGACGACCGTACGGCGAAATCTCTAATCCTATGTTTAAGAGAAACTCACCATCTATTCCCGGTAACCGCCCCTACTAACGCCCGCTCAATTAGGGATTCCAGCTGGTCCCAAAAGTCCCGTATCTCTAGTAAAGAGGTATTGAACTTCCAGTAGCGGGCCAGACTAGGCCCTTACATGTTCATGGTCAGTCCACGCTATCAAGTGGAACGTGGGACAACTAACCAACACTCTGTTCAAGTAGGAACCTATTTTGGCAAAGGGCGAGCTATCAGCCATAACCAGTTGGTCCCCGTCACCTGCAAAAACAACGTTAACATCAGCAACAAGGCTGCGTCCAACTAGCAAAGAAACATCAATGCTGGTGCGGCTTCCACATGCTGAGAAAACGTTAAAATCATTCTCCAGCACCCGACAGTCCTCAGCGCAAATGAAGTGAGTCTTCTAGCCGGTTCCAGAAGTCCAGTATCTTCAGTAAGGAGGTATTGAACTTCCAGTTGCCAGCCAGACTAGGCCTTTTAGCTAACCACTGACTGACCCTAACAAGTTTATGGTCAGTCCATGCTATCAAGGGGAATGTGGGACAACTTACAAAATCGCAGTCAGCTCTTCTAAATAACACTCTGTCCAAGTAGGAACCTACTTTGGCAGAGGGCGAGCTATCTAGCCATGTCCACATCTCCATTCCTGGGTGATCCAGACGAAACCTGTCGACCAAGTCATGGCTAGCCATAAGATCAACAAGGCTGCTTTCACACCTTACCAACCTACTAGCTCCCCGCCTGACCATATCTATCTTGGTATCAAGGATCGCATTCCAATCACCCATTAAGACTAGCTGCTTTAAATTGTTCAACCAACGAAAAAAGGAAACCCTCTCCATAGGGGTATTGGGTGCATAAACCACAACTAGTCGGAACTTTAAACTTTTAACGGCAACATTGGCCACAATCGACCCCTGTTACCTGCAAAAACAACGCTTACATCAGTATCAAGGCTGCGTCCAACTAGCAAAGAGACCCCAGCACAACTGCAGTTGCCATATGCTTAGAAAACGGTTAAGTCGTTCTCCAGCACCCGACAGCCCGCAGCGCAAATGAAGTGAGTCTCTTGCACTGCAGTGACGTTCACATTGAGGTTCTTGAGTTCACCAAGCAAGTGCGCACACTTGCTTGAATCCCTCAGTCCCCTCACATTCAAAGTGGCAAGATTTAAAGTCATCAGACCCACTTACCTTAATCAGTGTCGACTACGGACCGGAAATCCTCTGGGGTGAGGATGCCGACGGCCTGACACAGAGAACCGGAGCCGAGTTCATTAGTAACTTGACTGTCCCTAGAAATTCCCCCGACATCCATGGGGTACCGTAACTTTTGGGGTCTATAAAAAGACGGGTGAATATAAATTAGGACCCTGCCTGTACATTGGTGTAACAATTTTTTCAGCGAGTGGTGCTTCAATTCCACCAGTCTTATGTCCATCCAACTGGCTTCCTCAAGGAAGCACCACAGCTTCCTTGTACAGTTGCCAGCTGAACGAAGAAAGGTGGTCACCATGGGTGCACCCCTAAATAAAAACAGATTTGTAATGTCTTTATCGTTTTGAGTGATATGAGATGCTTCAAACTTTTTTCAGGTGGTGATCCATGGTTGATGTTTTAAGTGTGTCGGAGCAAAAGTAATATCCGCTTACAAGCAGTAAGCGGATATTACTGACATCATTTGAGGCTGACTTGGTCCTCTTCCTAAGCGATGATGCTAGTGTTGATGGCTGCTCTCTGGTCTACGAATGAACCCAAGGGAGCAGCTTGGGTGTTGAAATAGGTGAAAAAGAGGGCAGGAGTGATAGGGGGTTTTCAATGACTTGGGAGGGGGTATTTTTTAGTTGTGAGGATGGAATTAGTTGAGCTGGTCACTGGCATTTTGTTTTATTTTTTTCGGGCATTTGTGGCTGGGAATGTGCTGGTGATTGTGGCTGGGCAAGTGATTGTGATTGTGGCTGGGTTTTGGTTTCAGTCTGTGGTTGGGTCGTTGTCTTTTTGTATTGTTTTTTTTCACCCCTCCCTGTTGTTGAATCCCCACTGTCCCTCCTTTTTAAATTGAATGTGGTTGCCATTGCTTCAGGCTGTTCTCTATATGTTTTTTCTTTCTTTTTCTTTTGGATGTTGATGATTCTTTGGAAGGTGTTTCCGTTGTTGTTACTGGAGTTACATTCTTAGTTGGGGGATGATTTGCTTGGTAATTTCCTGTTTTTCTCTTCTGTGGTTGTTTCTATTGTATCTTCTGCTGATTTCTTTTGGAGAGATTTTTTTTCCTCTTGTTACCTGGGTCCACCCCTCTTCTCTATTGGGGTGGTCTCTAGTTTGCGTGACGTTTATTGTGATTGATTCTATTGGCTTTATGGTCATTGTCGCCGTGGTGGTTGCTTTTGAGGGGCATGAGCAAGAGAAGTGGCCTAGCTGTTTACAAAACCAGCACAATGGTCTCCTACCTTCAATGATCACCATCATTGCTTGGTCTCTGTATTTGATTGAATGGGGTATGGCATGAAACCCTCCCCTATCTAAGTTCATAATGAGTTCGTAGTCACTGTATACCGTCCCGTTGGGAGATTTAATTTGTGTGACTTGTTCCATGCCACCATATATACTCGAATAGGTGGCGAAAACATCCCCACTAAGTTTTATCAAGTCGTTACATACGGTGACCTTAATTTTCCTTTGTCCTCGATACTCCGGTTGAAGCCCGGAAGAAACGTGTGTTAATGTTACTACCAGCCAGTTTCTTAGCTGCCTCTTCTGATGGAAGCAAAACATCCCAAGTGGCAAAGCTTCTGCGACAGAAATACCTACCTGGGATGTTTGCAGTCTTTAATATCTCCTCAAAAACTTATTTTTTTAGGCCAGCCAGCCTCCTGGTCCGTAAGTCCATAACTATGAATGACAGGGTCTTTGGTTCTACGGCCTCCACAAGTTTGGGAATTGGTAAAATTTTGCCGTCTTTAAAGAACTCTGCGTACTTATTGACCCTGTCTCTTTTGTAATCACTTGCCGATTTTTTGTTGGCACATTGTGATGACCAGGAGACCGGTGTTGCTGGCAGTTTCTGTGTGGGTTGAATTATACTGGCCGATAGATCAGATGATAATTATTCCGGCTGAGGGGAGGGTCTATTTTCGAAAATATCCATTTGTGAATTATTTGGCTCCTCCATAGTTGCTTTGGGCAACTAGGAGGAGTAAATGCGAATGTTTTTGTTAAAAAAGTGATTTATAAAATGAGTGGACGGAGTGAAAAAATGAATATTCGATTTATTTTTCCAAAAAGCAATAACAATAACAGTTGAAGAAAAGTCTTTGTTTGACCCCCTCAGCAAACAAGTAACAGTTGTTTGGGGGAGGGGCACAAATTAAATTACAAAAACAATAACAGTAGTGATTTCAACAATAACAATGGTAACAATGGTAACAATAAACACCTACTGATCACTCGTAATAAAAGTATTCCAAACAAAAATGCTGGATGTTGACTTAATACCGAGATGAATATTCTCCTGGAATTCATAGTAAAAGGAAGAGTTCATTATAATCTGTAAGGTTGGGCTAGTGAGTAGAGTCTTCACCAATGGCCTGGGAGACCTGTGTTCAATGCTAGGTCGAGTCCTACCAAAGACTCAAATAATGGCACTTGATAAAATAGTTTGTACAGTATGAAAAACTGAAAAAATTGAACAAATTTTACAATATTAATAGTCTGTATAGCCTCTTATCTTGCTGCAATCCTTTTTTAAAGTTTTTGATTAGAGTTGAGCAAGTTTTTTTCTGGGGCTTTCTTCCACTCTTTAATGGTCACACATTCTAATTCCTGAAGGTTTTTTTTTAGTGAGCAACGATTTATTCAAACTCTTAATTCTTGCCCTGGATTTCCAATAGAATTCAAATCAGGACTCACGGAAGTACATGGCAGAACTGTAATCTTGTTGTTCTGAAGCCACACAGTCACTGATTTAGATAGATGTTTGGGATCATTATCTTACAGGAAAGTAAACTGTCAACTGCGATCAAGATTTTGCACTGATTGTTGTAGATTTTCATCCAGGATTTTGATATAATCTTCAGATTTCATTATTCCTCTTATTTCAATTAATTGTCCAATTCCCTTGAGTTAAAGCAACCCTAAAATAACCTGAGCCATTTCCATGTTTTAATGTTAACTCTGGGTTTTTGAGGAGGAAAGCCTCACCTTTCATGAAATGAAATGAAACCTAGCAGCAATGTCATATGGTTTGTGAAGAGGGGTTTCCATACAACCCATTTCTATATCAACAACGTTGTATTGTGCAAGTACTTGCACTGATACCCATCATATCAAAACTTTTGATGATGTCTTTCTCAACAACTCTGGGTTTTATATTGACCTCGCAGTTCATGCAGTTCTCGCTGATAATTTGAGTTTTATTCCACTCCCAGGCAAATCCTCTGTCATGTCAAACAAACTATTTAAACTTCTTTACAACTGACTGTACCATAGATCTAGAGATAGCTAAGTTTGAAATAGTGCTGTAACAATTTTCCAACTCATGGAAGTTAATAATTCTCTGTCTCCTAGGCTCCTTTATCTTCCTCATTAAAAAAATCTGGTATCATACTGGAATTGAATTCTGAGAAATGGATAAGAATATTCAAAACTGATGGGTGTATGAATAATCTTGTTGCTGGCTTTATATATATATATATACATATATATATACATATATGTAATAAGTAAATATATATTAGTTTTTATATAAGATTAATAGCATGGAAACTTGTCTGCGACCACTGGTTTCATGCCATCTTACAAACACCAATCATCAGACTGAGAATGAAAAATATTGGAAAAATCAAAAAAATCGAAAAATACTGTCAGAAGAACAGGATTGCATATAACTTTTTATGTGTGTCTGTGTGTTTGTGCTAGGGGTTTTTAGCTGGGGAGCTAGGATTGGGGAAGTGCTTGCTTATTAGATTCAGGAAGTCCCTACCGATGTTTAATGTTAGGCGGGTTGAACCAAGTTATATTTCTATTTCTGTGCTTTTTAGAGGTGTGTATTTTAGTATTTGTTTATAACCACAGTTTTTAGTGCATTGTCGTATATGGGCTTGTATTTGTTGAAAATGTTGATGTTGAAAGAATTATCGGATAGTCTGTGGCTAATTGACTTTGGTATTTGTTTGATGATTGAGGGTGGATGGTTTGAAGAAGTGTATATGTAGATGGGTGTATCATTCTCTTTTTTATAATGTGCTTTTTTTTAAGTTTAGTGTTACATTTAAGAAATTTACTACTACAGGGAAAGGATATCCAACACACTAAAATTGCTGGGATTTAAAATTACCATATGCACGAATCTAAAAATAGTAATTTCTAAATGTATATTATTTAACTAATGTTTGTATTATGAATTGATTAAAACGTTTGATAGAAAATCCAATATTATCTCATGACCTTTCAAAAATTAAAAAAACGTAAATATAACTAAAAAAATTTTTAATAAATTTGAAAATTAGAATTTTAAAATAAATTTTTAATGTTTCCTAATTTTAGTATATTTTAAGAACCTAATAGTATTTCCTTAAATCTACTTGTATTTTGATTTTAATTTAATCAAAAGTTTATTATTGATATAAAATTGCTATTATCAATTGAAATTAATAATTATACTTACATTAATTTAATTTTTGAATTTTAAAATTTTCAATAGAAACAATATAAAGGTCAGCTACTATTATAAAGTAATATATCTCAAATCGTAAAAGGCGTCAACAAAAAGAATGAAACCATCAACTGCATTACACACTCCAACAAACAATGCAACTGTAGAGATAAAGAAACATAACCCCTACTAGGAAACTGCCTACAGAAAAATGTAGTGTACAGAGCCTTTGTAAAAATCACGAACTCAATCAAGCAGTACATAGGTGCAATGGAGGGTACCATAAAACAAAGAATATACAACAACAAACTTTCCTTCGCCAGCAGAAATTACTGAACTAACTCTTCTTTATCCACACACATCTGGCACCGAAAAGACATGAACATTTCACTCACCATCACCTGGGAAATACTAAAACTAGCACCCGCCTATGGCAAGACATCAAAAAATGCCTTCTTTGCCTCCATGAGAAGCTAGCAATTATCACCATCCCATCATAAAACACCCTATTAAACACAAAATCAGAAGTTCTATCCAAATGCAGACATGAGAACAAACATCTATTCTCACATTTTGACCTATACACATAACCCATCCATCTTACCTATACCACCTCCACTACTAAAAATCCCCCCAAATAACCCCACAACACCCCCGATACACTGTAAGTACTATCTTCCTCCATTAAATCTTTATATCCATCTCCATATACTTCCACAATCTGCTGACATTATGTTAGCTATGTTTTCATGAGTGTTAGAAATACGTCTCCACATAGTATATTTAACATATCCCTCATGCACACACCATCATATATTACAATAATGTATACATAATATAAAATTAGCACAACATAGACAGCTAATAAAAATTATTATTGTCATCCAACACAACTACTCTCCTATTATCCTTATGTCCCAGATCTATCATGCTTACACGTCAAATCAAAAATTCATTTTCTTAATCATGCAATGATAATTTGCTCCTTAGTTAAAATCATCATCATGCACACTCACACACACAAAAAATGACTTTGCAAATAGAAACAATTATTGCAATGTCTTAACACAATATATTCATTAAGTTCCTTACATACATACAATCATGGATTATAATGATGCATACACAATATATCATTAACACATCATAACTAATGTAAATTATTATCACAATCTAACACAAATCATATTCCAGCATAAAATACTAATATTGCATAATACTCCATGGTATATTACAATATAACATGTCTCATCACCACGATATTTATTGTATTCTGACCAACCATACTCCTTCGTCTATTATGCTTACAAATCAAAACTTTTTCTTCGTAATGCAATGATGATAATGTTTTGTTCCTTAATTAAAATCATCACCACACATGCACACATATACACGAATATAAAAAATTTTTTTACTTGTTCAATATGTCACTAATATGGCTCTACTTCGCGCCTCATATATCCAGGAGTCAACCACAAATTTGCTGTGCGGCGCATGTATCTTCATACACACACATACCAAATATCACTTATATGACCACACACAATAATATGCAAATATAACCTATACTAACACACACACAGACATTTTAAACCCAGTTTAAGAAGGATTTTTAAGTTCGATATTATTCTTTTCTTTCTTCCCATCTTGGAAATACTTTCTTATTTGCAAAAAAAAAAAAGATTTGATTTTTGAGAAATTTACTAAAATGGTTTTCTTAATTTAGATTTATGTTTTATATATATTTCACTTTTCATGTTATGTATATTTACTAAAGTGAGCTTATTCTGGCACTAGATCATATGTTTGAGGCACCCAGTGAGTATCAAACTCTATACAATAGTAATGATCTGTGATATGAAATTAAGCAATGTGAGCTATCCATGGTAAGTGTGTTATAAATTAAAATATACAACCCACTGTTGGGGTGATCAAACTTGTTTGAAGGGATATTAACACACACACACACACACATAGATGCATACGCGCTAAAACACACACATGTATACATAAAATGCCAAATTACACATAAACACATACTCAAGCATGTACACATATTTGCAAACTCACTCATATACATACACATGCATACACACCTATACTCATATAAAGTAGTATACAGTGGCTATAAGTTTTCGCTTAACATAACAATCTGTCACCAGCAGTACAAGGCTTAACAAACTAATCTTGCAATCCATTTGCTTATGTAGTAAACTCAATTTTCAAGGGGGTGTCCTCGTGGTGTAATGGTTAAAGCGTTGGACTGCAGAATCGTAGTACGCGAGTTCGTACTCCAGTCATGCTATTATGTTCACTTTCGGGCAAATACCCTTGGGAAAGGTACGAACCCCCTTATTCTCCCCGCTATGGGTTAAATTGTACCACTACTGTTCTTCTAGGAGAATGGCTTTGGCATTAAATAACCTAAAAAGAGTTGATATGCCATTAAACAAAAAAAACAAACCAAACCATCAATCTTCAAACAGTACTCCACTATCCTGTCCTTGTGACAAACTAAGATAAGTGTTGTAAATATATGATATTTCTGGTCTTGTTAAAGATCAAAGTTCAAGCTCATTAAAAGACAGAATTTCTCATGCTATTTTTTGCAGCTGGCAGACAAGCCCTCTCTATTTGGAGGACTGGTGCAATACAATATTCCTACTCTTCTTTACTGCTGTACTCAATGAGACTAAATAATCACCTACTGACTATCAAAAGTTTGTTACTTACTAAAATTTCGCCCATCTAGCTATGAGTTAACAATAGGGGATACTGGACTCTTAAACCGTGGAATGACTGGTCTCAGAGAAGGTTAACTCTGAACTCAAACCAGCTGTATTTTGCTTAAAAATTGATCTCGTGTCATAACCCTATGGAGGAGTTAGATAAGTACATAATCTCCTGCATAAATGCATATAGAAAATTACATGAATGCATGTGATGTGAAATTATAAAAATCCTTGGAATTTAATATATGAACATTTTAGTGCAATATAAAATGTTTCTCTTATGAGTTTTCTAAAATAACTTTAAGGCATTTTGAAAAAGTAGTCCTACTACTGCTAATCAGTTGAAACAGGTAAAAAAAATTACAAGTGAACAAAAATAAATTATTTTTTTGCTTCAGTTTTCATCTTTCAGAAAATGTTTCTCCAAGAAGTAAAACTAAATTGTAAAAATGTATGGCTATTTAAGGAAGCAACTGATGAGTAATTTTAGCAGTTGGTTGATCTTTTAATGTACTTTTCTACTTTACAGACAAAAATTATTTTTTATAATTTCTACCATTATATTATCAACTTGGTACCATACACTTTTTTTCTACTTAGGAGTTGATGATTATCATACCCACTAATATACAATACTGAAAGACTTACTGACAAGATCTACTGAAACCACAGATTTTAGTTGGACCACCAAAGTTAAACAATGATGAACCTGCTTAGTTCTCAGATGGGTAACAAAAGATAGGTAACTAAGCTGGTACTGTAAGTAAACTAAAGTTAGTGTGCTAGACTATGCAAGACTTAGTCATAACAACATTTAGTACATGTCATAAGTATTTAAAACAAACAGCCAATTTGCTTCTAATAGGCTGATTTTGAGTTCGTGCATGAGTGTGTGTGTGTGTGTGTGTGTGTGTGTGTGTGCGTTACTATATCATTCAAAGGAATGGTAAAAAGTTCTTGGCCTAAGCAATTATTTATATTTTTATTGAATTTCTCTTGGTAGAGTTAAAGAAACCCAAGAGATAATGGACCAAGTGCATATAACTGTGAGATAGTTCTAAGATATTCATAGATCTTTTCAAGAACTTTTTATTACCACTTGTGCAATGAGGAATAAATGTGAAAGAATGATGTCAATAAATTTGATAATTTTATAATGAAGAATAAAAGTGCTCAAATAAAGACCAAAGCTGTTAAAAAAATGGGTTTATTTTTAATATTGCTCTAAAAAATGATTGCAACTAGAGTTTCACTCTGCAAGTAATCTTCAGGTGTTAATCTTAAAAAGGATCTCCACAGCATCTTCATGCAAGATGAGATCTTTTGTACCTCATAACAGAATTCATAAATTGGGCATTAAAAAGATAATTCATTAAAAAAACCCAGTAAAATGAAAAAATATCAAATTAATACTTAATCAATAAATAAATGAATAAAAAGATAAAAGTAAATGCACACACACACACACATGCACATATATGCACACACACATATTTTATGATTGTACAATCTATATGAAACTTACTTTTCGTCATGGAATCTAAGAGTATATAATTTAGATATTTTGGGTTATATATGTGTATCTATCTATCTATCTATATATATATATATATATGCAGTCACATACACATATCTATATATGTATATTTATACACCCCCCACACACACGTATTTATAAAGATATATGGAAATACTCACACACACACACACACACACACATATATATATATATACACACATGTTTATATAAATGTGTTTATATATATGTACACACACAAACACACAAATATATATGTATATATAAATATATATGTATATATAAATATATATGGATTATAAAAATGTATTTCTAAGAAAAAATCAAGCTGACCATGTGCAGCACTTGATTTGGCCTGGGTGGAAAAGGGAGAAGTAATCCCAGTTAATACATCACCAAAAAGCTACCTCCCACTTTTTGTCGAGAACTACTATTCAGACCCTCCGTACAAATTCTGGGACCAAACTGAAGGCACGATAACTTTAGCCGCTAGAAAGGTTTTATCACTTGCTTCTTGAATAACTGAAAAACTGAAGGCAAGAAGCTTCCCAAGAAATAAAAGTAAAATTAAACAAAAGTCAACTACTGAAATTCTACCAAGTTAAAGAACTGAAAGAAAATTCATGCAAGAATTCTGCTGAAAAGAACCTTAAAGAAGACTAGGAATTAAATGAATTCTGAAACATTTCAACAAAACAAAAAAGAAATGAAAAATACTCAAATTCAAAGAACTTCGTTTCCCCAAACACTCCCTCAGATAAGTTCCAGCAAATTGCTCTAAAATTTGCAACACTTTATCTTTTCTATCCTTTTCTTTCTTGTTTCTTTTGTATAAATTCCTTTTTAAAAAACTTTATTGTCTGTGTTATCTTTTTGAATCAGTATCCGAACTAGAAATCTGCGGAACTTACCGTTTAAACTTACCATTTGAATTTATTGTTTAATATTGCAGACTAAAGCCCCCTAAAAGCATTACCCAGTTAAATACTAAATTTGGCTTTAGTGTCATTCTCTTCATATTAAATTTTATTCCTTCAAAATTCCTTTAATATATATATGTGTGTGTGTGTGTGTGTGTTGCGGGGCCAATAAATATAGCGATCCCGCAAACTTTTGAAATATAAGTGACTGACAATGAACTAGGCAAGAATGAAAAAACAAGGTGATTGTTTCAAAAGGCCAAATTTTATTATGGCAAATTGTAAGATCGGAATAGCGTACAGCGGACAGTTGCTGCTGCTGGAAGGTGGTGGCTGGTGCAGGATTTAGTCGCTAGTGCAGGACTGGATAGTGGGTGCAAGACTGGTAGTCAGATTGGTGGTCACTGGTGCAGGACTGGTAGCTGTTGTAGGACTGGTAGTTGCAGTGGCAGGAAGGTGGTCGCTGGTGCAGGAATGGCAGTTGCTGCTGCAGGGAAGAGTCGCTAGTGCAGAAAGGTGGTTGTTACTGCAGGAAAGTGTCGCTGTTGTAGGAAAGAAGTTGCTGGTACAGGAAGTTGGTTACCAGTGCAGGAAGGTAGTGTGTTGTGCCGTCTCAGAGGGTATTAGGTTAGACTTTCAGAATTATTCCTGAAAAGGCTGTTAGATTGAGAAGCTGGTTGTCAGGACCGTTGCATTGTGCCTTCTCTGTTTGAATAGATTTTCTGAGTACCCCTGAAAAGGGCTTTTAAGCTGAGAGGCTGGCAATATTCTTGTGTTGTCTGCAGCAGTTAGTATTTCTGCATCGTCTACTGGCTGGAATCAGGATATTGGCTTTAGGGGAAGCCTTGAGTAGTGCCTCATGGGAAGTTGCTGCTTATAAGGCTTCAGTCGTAGAGTGACCTGGGAGAATCAGATTCCTCCCACACCCTCAGCTGGTGTCCAGCCAAAGCTAGCCTGACCGTTTTGATACCGCTGCTTTTATGTCTACTGTGTATTACTACTCTATATGGTCTAAGTAGTTGCTTATTATCACAAAATAGTTGTGAGAAATTTCATTCTACTTCAACAAGGTTTTTTTTTATTACTACCTATTTTGTCCATTAGTTGAGAACTGTCCATTTGAAAGACCAGCTGAATTTAATATTTTTAAAAGACATCCTATGTGGAGTGATTTGGTTCCTTGACAACTAGTCCCTAGATAGCTATTGGCTGACGACATCAGTGACTCATCACTTCTTGGAAATGAGGTTATTTGTTTTGTCTTGTTTGGTTTATGAGTAGCCGGTTGACTACGATATATATATGCATACATGCACACACATACACACATATGTTAAAAGATATAACAATGACAGACAAAAGGTTGAAAATTTGTATTAGCTTAAAAAATGTGTTTTCTCTTTTTTAATAGCAAATTGAAATCTGACTTAGAACTGAACTATTCACTTTGTGGGGGGAGTATGTAATTTGGTTATTTCTGTAGATTGCTCTCTAAATTATTCCCACCACAAATACAACACAAAACATTACAATCGCGCAAAAGAAATGGAATAGAACACAACGAACATTAAATAACAAACAATTTAATATGCATATAACAGAATATGAAAAACAAAATACATGATGTGTAAATGGCCTTTTGGAAAATAAAGTTTGAAGAAGAGAATAAATTTGTTGAAAGATGTGCGTCTGTTCATGTTATCAGAGTCCGTAAATAAGTCGTTCTTACTTACATTAAGTTTATAGCGTGTTTTATGATTGTGGCGACATCGTGTCTCGTGGATGAAAGAAAGTTTGTCGGGTTTTCCTTTTGAATATAATTCTCGGCCATTTGAAAAGAGGTCATGAACTTTAGTTGAGGAAGGAAAGGAATTGGTTGGACATAGTATCGGCTACTGGCTTAGTGGCTTGTGTTCGTCTGTGTCTTCGTTTGTGTGTAAGCTTGTGTCTTGTGTGTCTGGCTTCCTAACTCTGTGTTATTTATATCCTACAGGTGGATCAAAGAATCGCCCTAAAATCATGGCGCGTAGACATTTATTGACCAATCAGATTAGTATTTTACTATTTTATTTTCGAGCCTAAATGTTTTCTGTTAGTTCACTCCCGATCCTAATTTTCTAGAATGTTCTATTCCATGTTTTTAGCTGATTGGTTGAAAAATATAAAAATGTAATTTAAATGCTAATGCGGGTTTGATCCTAAATTTCTAGAATGTTCTTAAGTATGTTTTTATTGCTTATTTTAAGACTAGAAAAAATGTGTATCCTATATACCCCCCCACGCAGATTGATATATATTGAAAGTATTTATTAATATGTAATATAAGTCTTAAAATGTTTCGGCCAATGTACCTTTCTTCCAGATTTTGTGGTGATGTTTGCAGGTGTATTTGTCGGTGTGGAGGTTGGTTTGGATAATGTGGTTTTTGTAGGTGTAGATTGTTCGGTCATACTTTCCGTTATTGGTAAGTCCAAGTGTGACAATATTCGTCTGTGGCGGTACATGAGGGGTTAACCAAAAAGTTGAGCAGCCAAATATAATTGCCAAGAAGTGTGGAGTTGAAATTCTGGGAAAAAGAATCGAAAATGCTGTGACCGAATTTTTGTTGACAATAGCCAAAATTGAAACAAAGAAGTTGACAGGTACAGAAGATTAAGTTGTTTACAGAACTCAGGCAGAAATCGAGAAAGAAAAATATTGTGATTAAAAAGGTGAAAAGAGTAACGATACTAAGATAATTTTCGAGCCTGGAAAAAGTTAATTTTTAAAGGATTTGACAGCACAGAGATTCAGATACGGTGTGACTTGCACTCCAGTTAAAAGGTGGGACTCAGAGCAAACAAAGAAGTCTTTGTCAAGATAAAGAAGGCCACCTGGCATTTGGGGAAATACCTCAGCTAAGGGTTGAGGAAATTATCCAGAATTA
The DNA here is from genome assembly GCA_963585895.1 of Sepioteuthis lessoniana. Taxonomy (NCBI): domain Eukaryota; kingdom Metazoa; phylum Mollusca; class Cephalopoda; order Myopsida; family Loliginidae; genus Sepioteuthis; species Sepioteuthis lessoniana. The sequence continues at coordinate 59,890,263 of OY757912.1, forward strand.
CTTATCAGTGTTGAAAGAGAATTATTAATTAGCCTGAGGATAGGCCAGTCTTTTCGCCTACGTGGAATTGAAACCAGTTCCATCAAAGGTGACAGTCCAGCATATTTGGGCAAAAAGGGGTTGGACCATTTCTGACGTCATGAGCCGTAAAATTATAGAAACTATGTTGGTAGGAGGAAAGCTATCCTCCTGTAGTCCTCACTATGAGGGTAGTGAGAGGGACAACTCTGTGGAAGTAGTGAAAAGAGGGTTGGACCCTTTCTGATGACGAAAATTAAAACAAAGGCATGAAGGATGTCTAATGAGTTGAAAATGACGTTAGGGAGATCACCCCTGCCTCAGTCAGAACCTACCCCAGAATATTGGCAATTATTATATAAACAGGCTGATTTCCGAACTCAGCAGTTGGTGGCAGAGAGGCGAAGCAGTTCGGTCCCAGACGAAGTAAAGCCGACGAAGACCAGGCAGGGACCCACAGATTGGAATTGTGCTTCGCGCTACCAACTCAGATATCGCCAGTCCGCCGCTTGAATACACTGTCGTTAAGAAAACTTAGACCTTTGTAAGTTGGTGGCAGAGAGAGAGCGAAGCAGTTCGGTTCCAGACGAAGCAGACGAAGACCAGACAGGGACCAACAGATTGGAATTGTGCTTTGCGCTGCCAACTCATGTATCGCCAGTCCGCCGCCTTAGACCATTATATGTCACACCCGCAGATTTTGTCGCCATCTGTAACTTTGAAGTTCTATAAACCCTTTTCTTATCTACTGCAGAAATCGGAGTTATTATTATTTTTTTTTTGTTCTGCAATATATGTGCCCCTTTGGAGTCCAGTCTTCAGCTACCAGTAAACCCTCTTCCTTTCAGACAGGGCCATCGGCCTTACTTTTAAAGAATCCCAACGTGGGGCAGGGCTGTGCATGGTCACTTTCCCTGGAAGGAACTTTTGATCTGTTTTTTCCCACGCTGTAACAGAGAGATTGGAGGGAGGCGGACAAGGTTGTGGCAAAGAGTTACTACACTAGGTATAATCAGCGCTGTGATCGAGGACGGGGCGAAGAGGGTGGTATATTTGGTGCCGTGACCGATGATTCGACCCTGAAGAGCCATATCAGGGAAACGGAAGGAGAGAGGAAAAGAGGAAAAGAAAAGACAATCAAACCAGGACCCAAGCCGCAAGCTGCAAAGGAACTTGAACGTAGAGGCGACCCAGAACAGAAACCAGGGACGAGACAGTCAGCAGTTCAGGTAGGACACTTTTTCGGTTTTCCCCATTTGTATTATTGGTCCTGGGAGAGTTCTCGCCGTGTTGGGTGTTGTAGAAAAAAAAACAAAAAAAAAAAACATCATGAGTAGAGAAGGGTCAGTAGGTTCGGACGCCACGGGTGTGATGGAAGAGACTCATATAGAGGGGGTCAGTAAGCAATTTGTGTCCCTACTCTTAAATATAAGGATAAAACCCTTTGGGGGGGATCCCCTTGAACTAAATGAGTGGATGAAGGCCATTGATAAGAAGAAGCTGATATATGGACTAACGGATAAGGAGATCATCCTGTTGGCCTTTGAGACAGCGATAAGAGCCCCCTCGGACTTTATACAGAAAAAAATGATGGAAGGTCCGGGACTGACATGGGCTCAATTAAGGGAAGAATTACTGACGGAATACGCGGGAGAACCGTCAGCGCTAGAGGCCATGAGGAGCCTAGCGTGAAAATGAGACAGCGTGAAAATGAGACCCTCGTGAAAATGAGACCAGCGTGAAAATGAGACCCTCGTAGAGCTAGGAGAGAGAATTAGGGGGTTGTCATTGCTAGCCTATCCCCAGGAGGACATCAGATCAACGCCTGTCTTGCAGGCGCAGTTGGCGGATTGTTATATCGATGCCTTAAGGGACGAAGAGATAAAGAAAGAAGTTGTGAAGGCTGAGCCAGAAGATGTGACTAGAGCAGTACACCTGGCCAGAAGAAATAAAAACTTCCTAGAAAGGGTCAGAAAAAGACATGGTGGGCAGAAGCAAGAAAAGATAAGTCAGCCCACTAGAAGAAACCCAGGATCGGGTTGGGGGCGCAGACGACAGGAGGACTGGTCAGCGGAGGCTGACCCTAGACGGCAGGACTGGTCGATATGGAAGGGGTTTCATGATTCTCCCCATAAGCACTTAGGGGTGACGTGTTGGACGTGTCGAAAGGAGGGTCACTACTCGACGGAGTGCCCTTCTCGGAGCGACATGAGGAGGGAGAGAAGAGAGAGACCTCGGGGTAGAATGAGGGATTCCTCTCCAGCAAAGCCCCCTCCTACGTCAAGGAATCAGGGAAACGCCGAAGGGCCGCCCCCGAAAAAGTAAAAGGGAGGGTGGCCCGTTGTGTAATAGCGAGAAAATGTTGGTCATGTGGTCAGGGGGGGCACGTAGCTAAGGATTGTCAAAGGAGGAGATGTTGGCAATGTCGGGGATATGGCCACATGAATAAGGATTGCCGGGAGGGCAGGTATAGAAGGGAGTTTTTGTTGCCTGCTCCCCTGTCGGCAAGTGAGAACAAAATAATTAAAGATAAGGCTAGAGTCTGTTCGATGCTATCCGAGAAAGGTGAATTAAGTTGCGAAGCCTATGTGAAGGTAGTAAGAACGAATGCTCTAATTGATACGGGAGCAGCAGTTTCACTGATAAGGAGCGAAATTGTGAGGAAAATGAAGAATAGGCCAGCCCTTTTGGAGGCTGATTTGGTTATTAGTCAGGCTGACGGTAGTCAAATGGAGATAGAGGGAAAAATAAGGTGCCCAATAAAAGTGGGGGGGTGCAGGCAAGCCACACCTTATATGTAGCCCCAGAATTATGCACAGAGCTAATCTTAGGGGAAGATTGGTTAAAGGCAAGAAAGGCTTGCCTTGAGTTTGAACCAGCTAAGCTGATTCTGGGAGAAATAGAAGTCCCTCTAGGAAAACAAGAAAAGGATAAATTGATAGTAGTAGCGAAAGAGGATATTCAGATACCCCCGAGAAAAGTAGTATCCTGTGAGGGAAGGTTACTGAATATGGAAGTGGAAGGGGAGATCCATCAAGTAGCATCAGTAAAGAACTGTGAGGATAGCGAAGAAGGGATAACGCTATGTGAGTCAGTAGTACAGGTGAAAGAAATAATCCCTGTGTTGATAGCGAACACGTCTAATAAGACAGTGAAGGTACAGAAGGGTGAGGAGATGGGACATGCCTTCCCCTTACGTAGAATTGATCAGGTACGATTAGATCAGAGAGTGAAAGAAAACCCTGGTAAATTAAGGGAAGAAGAAATAATGGTGCCTGACAAATATAGAAGAGACATAAGAAAATTATTAAGAGACAACAAAGATAGAATAGCAAATGAAGATAAGGAATTGGGACAGACGCAAACTGTCTCAATGAAGATAGATACTGGTAATCATCCACCAATAAGGTTGAGGCCTTATAGGACTCCTGTTCATAAGAGGGGAGTGGTGGAGGAAGCTGTAAGAGATATGCTAGAGGCAGGTATAATTGAGAGATCCAAGTCACCTTGGAGCTTCCCAATAGTGATAGTCGAAAAGAAAGATGGCGGACACAGGTTTTGTGTGGACTTTAGAAAGTTGAACGCCATCACTAAGCCTATGGCAGTTCCGCTGCCCTTGATCGATGACATTTTGGCGTTGTTGGGCGGGTCTGCCTGTTTCTCGACTTTGGATTTGAGATCAGGTTATTGGCAGGTAGCCTTGGATAAAATGGACCGGGAAAAAGCAGCTTTTACCTGTCATGTAGGTCTGTTTAACTTCCGGGTGATGCCGTTCGGACTGTCCAACGCTCCGGGAGTATTTTCGCAACTAATGTCTATGGTGTTGGAGGGATTTGCCATGGCTTACCTTGACGACGTGTTAGTGTTCTCGAAGACACCTGAGGAACACTTAGCCCACTTGCAGCAAGTAATGGATAGGTTAAGGGAGCATAACCTAAAGATAAAATTACCTAAATGTCAATTCATGAAGGAAGAGACTAAATATTTAGGATTTATCATCGATAGGAAAGGCATAAAGCCAGACCTTGATAAGGTAGAAGTGATTCGAGCAATGCCTGAACCCAGAAGTGTTAGGGAAGTAAGGGGGTTCATAGGCGCCATAGGATATTACAGAAGGTTCATTCCAGCATTTTCGAGGCTGGCAGGACCTATGATAGCGCTAACAAAAAAATACGCCAGATTTAAGTGGACAGAGGACTGTCAGCGAGCTTTTGATTGCCTTAAGGAACAGTTAACGGCAATACCTCTGTTGGCCTACCCAGACCTGGGGAGGCCCATGATATTATACACTGATGCAAGTGATAAATGTGTAGGTGCTGTGTTGACACAGCCCTGTCCGGAAAGGGATGGGCCTGTGCCGAATATACCAGAGGAGATACCTGTGTATTTTTTGTCACACCGTCTCTCTGAAACTCAGCAGAGATGGCCAGTGATAGAGAAGGAAGCATACGCAATTATGTACGCAGTACAAAAGCTAGATTATTACTTAAATGGAGCTGTGTTTACGATCAAAACTGATCACAAACCCTTAAAATACCTGCTGGAGGCAGAGTGGACAAATAAAAAAATCCAGCAGTGGGCACTAAAACTAAGTGGGTACAATTGTAGAATCGAGTATCTAGCGGGTAAGGATAATACGAGTGCAGACTTATTGTCAAGAATACCAAAACAGCTAGAGGCGGAATCGATACATTTAGAGCCTGGGGTGGATGATAGGGCTTACCAGGTAAATGTATTAAATGCGCATGCCTTGGAGAACAGACCTAGCCTAGAAGAAGATAAAGCCGAAGAGCTTGTGACTCTCAGTGATCCACACTGGAGGGAGGTGATAGAGAGTGGTCAGAAGGATGAGGAATTATTGGAATTGAGAAAGAAAGTGGAGGCTGGAAAGGCGCCAAAGTATGTGATATATGAAGATATATTATATTACTTGTCTGGTGCAGATGACGAGCCTAGAATGAGGATGTTTGTCCCGAAAGCTCTTAGAACAGAGATTCTAGAGCAGTGTCATGAGAAGATGGGACATATGGGCATTGATAAGACCCATGAGTTGATAGGCCGACGATATTATTGGCCAAAACTATATGCTGAGGTTACAGCATATGTGGGTAGTTGTAGGGTGTGTCAAACTCAGAGTAGGAGACAAAAATTGGCCCCCTTGATGGAAACCGATATACCCAACTTTCCCTTCGAAAAAGTAAGTATGGACATATCAGGTCCGTATGGTGAGACTCTGAGAGGAAATCAGTATATTGTGAGTTTCGTGGATTGGTTAACTAATTGGCCTGAGGCTTATGCGATCCCAGATAAAAAGGCACAGACAGTGTCTGAATTGATATTGACAGAGATCTTTCCTCGCTATGGATCTCCGGTACAGTTGGTCACAGATAATGGACCTGAGAATGTAAATCGCATAATGAAAGAGGCTCTAGAAAGTTTAAATGTTAACCACGTGACCACTTCTCCGTATCACCCACAGAGTAATGCTAAGGTAGAAAGGTTTCATAAAACCTTAGCAGATATATTAGCTAAATTGGTAAGAGATAATGAAGAAAACTGGGACTTGTTTTTGACCCAGGCGTTGGCTGCAGTGAGGTTCTGTGAAAATGAGACCTCAAGATTCTCCCCATATTATATGATATTTGGGCGAGATGTGGTGTTGCCGGTGGATAATTTATTAAAACCCCGTAGGAAATATATGGGTGAGGACCACCATAAGTTAATAATTGAGAGGCAACATAAGATATTCGCCCAGGCGAGGCGAAGAATTGCTCGTGCACAGAAGCGGCGAAATGAGAGAATTAATAAAGAGAGAGAAGAAGTAAGTCTAGGGTTAGGAGACCCAGTCTATTATAAAGTAAACTTGAGGAAAGGCAAGTTGAGTCCAAGGTGGGAACCCTACTACAGAATCGTAGAGCAGAGGGGGCCAGCGACCTTTTTAATATGGGACCAGGTTTCAGGGAAGGTGAAACGAGCCCATGCGAATGAGTTGAAATTGGCTAAGGTAGATACTTGGGAAGGTCCTGAACCCAAGCCTAAGAGAAGAAGAATGCGAAAAGTCACTATGGCAGATTCTGAAGAGGAAGAATCAGTTGCAGAGAGTGATGTGAGTGACAGAATCAGAGCACCAGTGATTCTGGAGGATAGTGGTGGTGAGGTAAGGTTACCTGAAAACCCGAAGGTAAGGGTGAGATCTGATTACAGGCCACCACCAAGCACTGGAGAAGAAACCAGTGGGAGTGAGTGGGAGATGGAGGATGAGATACCCCTCTCCCAGCTTCGTGAAGTTTGGCAGAGGCAAGAAGATACTTCAGAGAGGATGAAGTTGCCTATAAAATTGAGATTGAGGGGAGCCAGGCAGGCTGAACCCCAGGAGTAAATTGATTAACCCGAGAATAAAGATAGATACTTGGGAAGGTCGGGGAATAGTGGTGTTCGTGCGACCGGTGTGGGGAAGGGCCCTCCGTGCATTGGGCGTGGGATATTGCGACCCCTACTTAATTCCTAGTTGGTATCTTGAGTTAGTAAATGCATGGATGCATTGAGGAATTAGGGTTAATGAAGAAAAGTGTGATTGCTACGCATAGCTGAGAGAAATTATTCTTGCATATCGTTGCAGGAATGGAACGGAGAATAATAATGATGCTGATGATCATGATGTGCACAGTGGGAGCATGGAAGAATGAGAAAAATATCATATTCAAAAAGACCAGTGAGGTGATTATAACCAGGTCGAAATGGTTGATAACAATGGTTGTTGACCTTGCTCCTTATAGAATACTGTTGGATAGATTGAAGAGTGAGATAAGTGCCTTGAGGAGAGCCAGAAATCAGGTGGCAGAGAATTATGTACACCAAGAAGGGTACATTAAGTTACTCTATTCCTTAGAACAGGAATCCAAAGTGATGGAGTCTCAATGGAAAGAGATGAATCTATATCTCAGAGGGATAGGATTATTGCAGTCCAGACCAAGAAGGGCGGTAATTCCTATAGTAGGAAAGGCCCTGAGTGTATTATTTGGTACAGTGTCTGAAGAAGATGTAAGGGTTATCCGGAGGAAGTTGTCGGATGTAGAAAGGAATCAGAAAACAATAGCTCAGGTGGCTAGGGAGAGTCTGTCGATATTAAACATTACTAGGGTAGAGTTATCTAAAAATAGAGTGAGCATTAATTGGTTGACAAGAAATTTGCATGACTTGCAGGAGGAGGTATCGAACATTACGGAGTCAGTAAAAGCGGAATTGCAAGTATTGGATAATTTCATACAACAATATTTTCAGTTATTGTCCATAACAGCTAGGGTGCGACAAACGGATCAGTCGTTAATGACCTTGTTAGAACATGTCAGAGCCCAGCTGGATTCACTATCATTAGGACATTTGTCTCCTAGTATAATGACACCGAATTATTTGAGAGAGATTTTAACCAAAATACAGACCGAACTACCTCATCATTTACGGTTGCCTGTAGACCCTACGGAAGAATTGTGGAGATACTACAGTGCATTAGGTTGTGTTACCCTGATGGAGGGTGATAAGCTATTGATACTAATGTCTGTTCCATTGTTAGATAGGGACAGTACATTTGAAATCTATCAGGTGATAAATCTGCCTATCCCTTATCCTAGAGCAGACCAGGAGGTGGGAGCTGTGGCCAGGTATAGGTTAGAAACAGAGTATATAGCATTGAATCTAGCAAGAAATAAGTTTATGATGTTGCCAGAGGGAGAAGCTAACAAATGTAAGACCGATGCTTTGAGGACTTGTACTTCCACAAGTCCAATATACGTAACGGGCAATTATAATCTCTGTGTTTTGGAATTGTTCAAGGGAGATAAAGGAGGCATAAGATGTTGTCAAGTGGAAATTTTAGCCGACGTAGTGTTGCCCCAGGCAATAAGCATATCTGATGGAGTTTGGGCAGTGGCTACCCAGAGAGAAATAGACCTATCAATGGTCTGTGAAGGAAAAACTACTCAAACAATAAAGGTAATACCCCCGTTAACAATGGTAGAGTTACCACTAGGTTGTTCCGCATTTGGAATATCGATGTCTCTTCCACCTTACTATCAGGCTGAAGAAAAATTTGAAAAAAAAAAGTCTTTTTCGAAATTAATGGAGAATAATTTAAGCAATTGGGCAGAATTGTGGGAACCAATAGTTAAACGATTTCCTACTGTAACGTTGAAGAAGATTCCTGAATTATTAAAACCCATGGAAAAGATAGGGTTCGAACAGCTGAAAGCTAAATTAGACACTGTGAGGGAAACTGGTACCCAGTGGATGATTGGTACCCAGTTGCTGATGAATTGGTCGGCAGTTATTGGAACATTAATTATTCTAGCCATGATAACATTAGTGGTACGGGCACTAATGAGGCGTAGAAAATTGAAGTTAAGAAATAAGGCAATGACGAGCGCTCTCCTAGGTGAGACTGGGGAGCCGATGGGTGTTCTATTTGAAAAGAATGCTGAAGAGACAGTTGAAATTGAACTTTTGGTGGGAAGTGTAACTACCACCAAAACACCAATTCCGGCTGAGAGAAAGGCCGTGACGAAGAAGAGAGAAAATAAATAACGAACTTATTAATTGGTAAGAGGTGCTGCGAGCCTCTAAAAAATTTGCATGAATTGAATATGTTAATTGGTAAGAGGTGTTGCGGGCCTCTAAAAATTTGCATGAATTGAATTTATTAATTGGTAAGAGGTGTTGCGAACCTCTGGTTGCATGAGAAATCATTTGATAATTCTAATTGTTGCATGAGATGTAAAATTGTGATGGAACTGTTAATCAGTAAAAGGTGTTGAGAGCCTTGATTGTGAAAACAAAATGGACAGAGGACTCGGGTGTATTGACGATATTGTCAGATCGATTTTGGTGCCAATTATGGCTAATTGACAAAAATGATAAGGGAGTAATGTGACAATATTCGTCTGTAGCGGTACGTGAGGGGTTAACCAAAAAGTTGAGCAGCCAAATATAATTGCCAAGAAGTGTGGAGTTGAAATTCTGGGAAAAAGAATCGAAAATGCTGTGATCGAATTTTTGTTGACAATAGCCAAAATTGAAACAAAGAAGTTGACAGGTACAGAAGATTAAGTTGTTTACAGAACTCAGGCAGAAATCGAGAAAGAAAAATATTGTGATTAAAAAGGTGAAAAGAGTAACGATACTAAGATAATTTTCGAGCCTGGAAAAAGTTAATTTTTAAAGGATTTGACAGCACAGAGATTCAGATACGGTGTGACTTGCACTCCAGTTAAAAGGTGGGACTCAGAGCAAACAAAGAAGTCTTTGTCAAGATAAAGAAGGCCACCTGGCATTTGGGGAAATACCTCAGCTAAGGGTTGAGAAAATTATCCAGAATTACTTATCAGTGTTGAAAGAGAATTATTAATTAGCCTGAGGATAGGCCAGTCTTTTCGCCTACGTGGAATTGAAACCAGTTCCATCAAAGGTGACAGTCCAGCATATTTGGGCAAAAAGGGGTTGGACCCTTTCTGACGTCACGAGCCGTAAAATGATAGAAACTATGTTGGTAGGAGGAAAGCTATCCTCCTGTAGTCCTCACTATGAGGGTAGTGAGAGGGACAACTCTGTGGAAGTAGTGAAAAGAGGGTTGGACCCTTTCTGATGACGAAAATTAAAACAAAGGCATGAAGGATGTCTAATGAGTTGAAAATGACGTTAGGGAGATCACCCCTGCCTCAGTCAGAACCTACCCCAGAATATTGGCAATTATTATATAAACAGGCTGATTTCCGAACTCAGCAGTTGGTGGCAGAGAGGCGAAGCAGTTTGGTCCCAGACGAAGTAAAGCCGACGAAGACCAGGCAGGGACCCACAGATTGGAATTGTGCTTCGCGCTACCAACTCAGATATCGCCAGTCCGCCGCTTGAATACACTGTCGTTAAGAAAACTTAGACCTTTGTAAGTTGGTGGCAGAGAGAGAGCGAAGCAGTTCGGTTCCAGACGAAGCAGACGAAGACCAGACAGGGACCAACAGATTGGAATTGTGCTTTGCGCTGCCAACTCATGTATCGCCAGTCCGCCGCCTTAGACCATTATATGTCACACCCGCAGATTTTGTCGCCATCTGTAACTTTGAAGTTCTATAAACCCTTTTCTTATCTACTGCAGAAATCGGAGTTATTATTATTTTTTTTTTGTTCTGCAATATATGTGCCCCTTTGGAGTCCAGTCTTCAGCTGCCAGTAAACCCTCTTCCTTTCAGACAGGGCCATCGGCCTTACTTTTAAAGAATCCCAACGTGGGGCAGGGCTGTGCATGGTCACTTTCCCTGGAAGGAACTTTTGATCTGTTTTTTCCCACGCTGTAGCAGAGAGATTGGAGGGAGGCGGACAAGGTTGTGGCAAAGAGTTACCATAATAGGTATAATCAGCGCTGTGATCGAGGACGGAGCGAAGAGGGTGGTATACAAGTACGCTGGTTTTAGTCTGTCTATGGAGACAGTATCAAATTTGCCTTTTATGGCAAGCTTAAAATATTTGGGGTGTCGTTCAACTACCTGGAAAGGTCCGGAGTAAGTAGGACATAAGGGTTTTTTGACTGCATCATTTCGATTAAAAACGTATTTACAGTCGTGAAGGTCTTTTGGTGTGTAAAGTTCTTTTGTTTGTGTTCTTGTGGGTGTGTAAACTAAATCGTTCATTTTCTGTTTAAAATTTTTGACAAATGTTGTTGTAGGTTGTAAGGAAATGTTTTTTTTTCACAAAATTGACCTGGCAGTGTTAAGGATGTTCCAAAAACCATTTCGGAAGCTGTACATCCCAGATCTTCTTTGATAACATTCCTTATTGATAATAAAACAAGAGGCAAATTATCAAACCATGTTTTGAAGTTGTTGTTAGCTGTTAAAGCTGTTTTAAGTTGTCTATGGAATCTTTCAATTAATCCATTTGCGCAGGGGTGATATGCTGTTGTTTTTATAAGTTTGACTCCCAATAACTTTGTAAACTCATCGAAAAGCGTTGATTGAAATTGGGAACCTCTATCTGTTGTTATTACTGAAGGACAACCAAAGACTGCGATCCATTCTCGTAATATGGTTTTAGAGATAGTCTCTGCTGATATATCTCTAAGTGGGACGGCAACAGGCCATCTTGTAAATCTGTCAATGATGGTGAGTATATATTGACAGTCATTTGCTATTGGCAATGGTCCGACAATATCGATGTGTAGGTTTGTGAACCTACCATCTGGTTTTTTGAATTGTCCTGGAGGAGACTTTGTGTGTCTGTTTGTTTTGCTCTTCTGACAACTCAAGCAGGTTTGAGTCCAGTTTTTTATGTCAGTGTGCATATTGGGCAAAACAAAACGGTTGCTAATTAATTTTGTGGTTGCTCGGCGTCCAGGATGTGAAAGGTTGTGTAAATGTGTAAATAACCTTTTTCTAAGTGATGGTGGTATATAAGGTCTTGAGTGACCTGTTTTAACATCGCAAAGTATTGTTTTTGTTCCAAATGGGATAGGATATTCCTTCAGCTGTAGGGAAGTGTCCTTTAGTTTGTCTAATGTGGCATCTTTTCGTTGCTCATCTGCAATGAGCTCGAAGGTGAGATCTACCGAATCAATAGACTGTATTGTGGAGCGTGAGAGTGTGTCTGCCACAATATTGTCTGAGCCTTTTATGTATTGGATATCCGAGGTAAATTGCGAGATATAGTCCAGTTGTCGAGTATCTCTGGGCGTATATTTCTCGGTATTTACATGTAAGGCGTAAGTGAGTGGTTTGTGATCAGTGAAAACGGTGAAATCTCGTCCTTCGAGTAAGTGTCGAAAGTGCCTTATTGACAAGTAAATTGCCAGTAACTCCTTTGAGAAGGTGCTGTATTTTCGCTGTGCGGTGTTCAATTTCACTGAGAAAAAGGATATTGGTTTTTCCAAGCCATTTTATTTTTGTTGTAAGACTGCTCCAATTGAGTCTCCTGAAGCATCTGTTGTTAGAGAAAGTGTACTAGTGTTCTCATTAGAGATGTAGGAGAGCTTGGTAAAATCTGCTAATGCTTTTTTAGCATTGTGAAAAGCAGTTAAAGCTTCTCCTTCAATTTGAATTTTTGCGTTTTTATTTTTTTGTTGTTGCAACATGTTTGTGAGTGGGGTTAATATTCTGGAACAACCTGGAATAAATCTACGGTAGTAATTTACCAAACCGAGAAATCTCCGAAGTTGTCGCAGTGATGTTGGTTGTGGGAAATTTTGTATAGCTGTCACTTTTTCTGGGACAGGTGTGATTCCCTGTTCATCTATCGTATGGCCTAAGAAGTTTAATTTCGAGACAGCAAACTCACATTTGCTTAAGTTGATTTTCAAGCCGAAATGTGTTAGTCTCTCGAAAACTTGTAACAAGTGGTCTTGATGTTCTTTGGTGTCACAGCTAGCAATTAGGACATCGTCGATATAGGCAAAGGCAAACGGTAACTCTCTCAATACCTCGTCAATGAGTCTCTGGAAAGTTTGGGCGGCATTACGTAATCCAAATGGCATTCTGGTGAATTCGAAAAGTCCAAAAGGAGTTGTAATAGCTGTTTTTTTTATATCTTCCTCTGCTACTGGAATTTGGTAGTAAGCCTTAACCAAATCCAGTTTTGTGAAGATCTTGGTTCCTTGCAAGCCCATGGCGAAATCGTGTAGATGTGGGATTGGATACCTATCGGGAACTGTTTTTGCGTTGAGGTTCCTGAAATCCCCACTAGGTCGCCATGCGCCTGTTTCTGGCTTTTGAACCATATGTAGGGGTGAGGAGTATGGACTACTAGAAGGGCGTATGATTCCTAATTGTAACATGTGCTGAAATTCGTCTTTTGCTGCTTTATATTTCTCTGGATGTAGTCTGCGTGGTGTTGCATGTGTAGGTGGTCCAGAGGTTGTGATATAATGTTTAGCTGTATGACGAACTTCATCAGAATGTTTAAAGGGCGTAGTGAGTGTTGGAAATTTAGTGATCAACTCTTGTAATCCATTTGTATCTGGTATTGCCGCACAAATTCCAGTTGACCGGTAGATTGAGGTGATTCCCTTAGCCGTCAGTTCGGTGTTGCAATCGACGAGAGATCGCGTAGCCATGTTCAGAGAAACGTTAAAATGGGACAAAAAATCAGCTCCAAGAATAGGTGTTTTGACTTGGGCTATGTTGAAAATCCACGGAAAAGATCGACGTAAACCCAAATTGAGCGTTAGTGTTATCTATCCGTAGGTTTCAATTCTTGATCCATTTGCCGCTTGCAGTGTGAATGAAGATAGTTGGTATTTTTTCTTGGGATCCGGTGGAATAACGCTTATTTGTGCGCCGGTGTCGACTAAAAATAAATATCCGGTATTTTTGTCCCGAATGTAAAATAGACGACTTCCTTGTTTTAAACCAGCAGCTAATGTCGTCTTTACTTGCTGCCGGTGGAACCGTTTCCCTGATTCTGTGTTGATGTAGGTGTGGTCGAATGGAAGTTGCATGGTTTTATGCACTTCCTTGCCTCACATCCAAATTTGAAATGATACCAACAGGTATCAAAGGTGCGTCGCCTTCTGGGGGGTGAGTTCGACCTATTTCGTCTTCTGTTCTGTGAGGAGGTTCTGTCAGGACAGGAATGTTGGGATGCTTTGAGCTTCACCAAATTTTGGACTTGCAGGGATAAATTTTCCATGCCCTGTAGCAGCTCAGTTAACATGTCTGGCGTGGTTGTTTGTGATGTTGTGTTTGTTGGCGTTGGTGTATTCCTTGGTGTTGCGTCATTTGTTGAGTTGTATGATGTGGCGTAAACGTTCTGGTTTTGGTTATTTTCGTGTATTCTATCAGCTATTTCCGATACTCTCTCCAAGTCTAAATCTTCAGGGAGTGATGCAAGTATCTGTGTTGTATGAGTGTGGAGTTTGTCCGTCCATAGTTTTTTAAAACTGTCTCGGACATGGTGTTGCTTCCTAACAGAGATTTTATTTTTCTCAAGAGTTGTGAGGGTGCCATATGTCCAAGGGTCAAATTGTAAAATAGATCATGTAACTTTTTTCCATCAGATGTACCCATACGTTTAATAATGGCGTTCTTTAGTGTATCATATGGTTTGTCTTCAGGCATATGATCTAGCAAATCGACCACTTCTGACGCCATGTCGGTGGGAAGTTTTTTCACGACATATGCATACTTTGAGGTTTGCGATGTAATTTTTTTAGCGCTAAAAAGTGCATTTAGCTGCGAAAACCATACTGGTATGTTAGTTGGGTTGTAGCTGGGAATGCTGGCTGATATTGTTGCTGTTGTGGGTTCAATGTCGCTGTTTTCCATTTTTACGCGTTGTAATAATTTTTTTGTGCTGTTTTTTTTTAAATGAGAGCTGTTTTTGTTTTTGTGTTTTTATGTGTGGTTGCGTGCTTTCACCCGTCAGAAGGTCACCAATTTGTGGGGGGAGTATGTAATTTGGTTATTTCTGTAGATTGCTCTCTAAATTATTCCCACCACAAATACAACACAAAATATTACAATCGCGCAAAAGAAATGGAATAGAACACAACGAACATTAAATAACAAACAATTTAATATGCATATAACAGAATATGAAAAACAAAATACATGATGTGTAAATGGCCTTTTGGAAAATAAAGTTTGAAGAAGAGAATAAATTTGTTGAAAGATGTGCGTCTGTTCATGTTATCAGAGTCCGTAAATAAGTCGTTCTTACTTACATTAAGTTTATAGCGTGTTTTATGATTGTGGCGACATCGTGTCTCGTGGATGAAAGAAAGTTTGTCGGGTTTTCCTTTTGAATATAATTCTCGGCCATTTGAAAAGAGGTCATGAACTTTAGTTGAGGAAGGAAAGGAATTGGTTGGACATAGTATCGGCTACTGGCTTAATGGCTTGTGTTCGTCTGTGTCTTCGTTTGTGTGTAAGCTTGTGTCTTGTGTGTCTGGCTTCCTAACTCTGTGTTATTTATATCCTACAGGTGGATCAAAGAATCGCCCTAAAATCATGGCGCGTAGACATTTATTGACCAATCAGATTAGTATTTTACTATTTTATTTTCGAGCCTAAATGTTTTCTGTTAGTTCACTCCCGATCCTAATTTTCTAGAATGTTCTATTCCATGTTTTTAGCTGATTGGTTGAAAAATATAAAAATGTAATTTAAATGCTAATGCGGGTTTGATCCTAAATTTCTAGAATGTTCTTAAGTATGTTTTTATTGCTTATTTTAAGACTAGAAAAAATGTGTATCCTATAACTTTCAAATTTCCTGCCAATTCCATTGAATCCAGCTAACTCCTGCTGCTTCCTGTATGCTGCTTGTGTCTTTAATTTTTTTAAAATATATACATTGTTTTACTATTGAAAATTATGTCCTTTTACCAGTTTTCACATTCTCTTTGAAAAATATATTTTCTTAAACTCCTTTCCATTGTTGTTGTTGTTTTTATTGGTATACCCTGAGATTTTCTTTCATTGGTGAAATTCACACTGACAAAGAAAAAACATGGCTAATGCTTTCAGCACACTCTTACTTTGATTTACCATTTTCAAATACTTTTTATTATTAATTTTTGTCAAATGATTTCTCTCTCTCTCTCTCTCTCTCTCTCTCTCTCTCTCTCTCTCTCTCTCCCTTTAACTTACTTTCTGTCTTTGTTTTCTTTCTTTCTATTTTTTACTTTTTCTCATCACTTCTTTCTTTCTTTCTTTTGCCAGTTTGTTTTCTTTTATCTTCTTGAGAGGAAAACATTTTTCTTGATTTTAATTTTATTTTTTATTTGCTTCTCTTCTTTTATTTTCTCTTGCTATCTTCCATTCTCTCTTTCTTTTTCTCTTTCTTTAATATATTTTTATTGCCTCCTTATATTTTACTTTGCCCTGGATTTATTCTCAACTTATGTTGGAGCATAAGCTCCATTTTTTTTATATTTGTTTCTTTTTGTTTATCAATCATATTTTGCCAGTGTTCACATAAATAAGAAGAGAAAATCATTTCCATTTATTATCAAATGTGGATGATCTATAGTCTTTTCCCACATTTCTTTCAAGTTTTTGAAAAAGTAATGATTTTTTATATATTTTTTAACAATTTTCAATTTCTAAACATTCCTATATTTCAAATCTTTATTGTTCATTGATTTAAAAGAAAAGAAATCACTAACTATATTGCTTTTTTTATCTGAGTGGACATTTTTCTTTTTTTCTTTTTTTTTTTCTTTTTTATCACATATTCTTTTTGCAAAATTGTGAATATATAGTGTTTGGGGAAACAAGTTAATTTCTCTAACACTATATATTTTAGGCAACACAAATGAATGACGAAACTTTTCTTTAACAACACAACAAAGAAAGTTTTTATTTGCAGCATGGAATATGGTTTGCTTTTGGTGCTGCAAGACTCGTGGAGTTTAGGCTTGTTAGTGTTGGAGACGAAATGGCGTGGTGAGATGTGATGGCAGCGTGTGTTGCTGGACGTGTGAGGGATTGTGTTTAAAGTCACCGTGTAGTTTTGTATCTGGTATTTGGGGGAGAGTATGCGTTATCTCCATTAATGTGGGCCAGTGGTGAAATGGTAGCTAGTGTGTCAAGAGCGGAGTTACGCTCGGATCGACATAGCCAATTTTTGGGGTGACATGAAGTGGTGCCTGTGGAAGGCATGCTGAATGCATCCAATTCATATTCAACTGGGATTCCTTGTAAGAAATCCATAAATTAGATGGTTCCCTCGTTGAGTGTCCATGTTGTTGCTGCTAGTGTTAAAGCTACAGTGAGATGTCTACACTGGGTGGCTTGTCTAGCTAAAAAGCATCACTAAGTAGGGACGGCCAGAGGAACGTCTGTTCTGGTCGCCGTCTCACGCCGAAGAGACTGGGTTCGGCCACTCACCCGTTTTGCAAGCCGGAAATGAAGGTCCAGGCTGAATAGGATAATTCATCCTGATTGGGTGAAATTAAGTGTTGAAATAAATTGAGCGCCAAACCAAAATACGAGATTTTCCTCTTCTCTACAAATATATTGACGAGGTCAATCATTCATTAAAGAAAAACTGCACATCCAGTGGGAGATAATTAAAATGAAGAAGTATTGGAAAAACAGTTAATTAGTTTCTATAGGCAATTATGCTCTAGAAAATTAGAAGCTGATTAGAACTGTTTCATTTTGCGACGGGTTTTCCTTTATAAGCATAATTACCTACAGAAACCAATTAGCTGTTTTTCCAATACTTCTTCATTTTAATTATCTCCCACTGGATGTGCAGTTTTTCTTTAATGAATGATTGACCTCGTCAATATATTCACAATTTTACAAAAAGAATATAAAAAATCAGGAAAATTTTGTTGGATTAGTTTCTTAATTTTCTGGTCACTAATTGCTCAGGAGACTGGGATTCAATCCCAGGTTGAGTCATACCAAAGACTAAAAAAATGGTACTTGATACCTCCTTGCTTAACACTTAGCATTAATAGGTACATATCAAGAATAAAGTGGAGCAATCCAATGAAAGGAGTTGCGCTCTCTTCTACACCTTGGTGTAGTAGCTATTGAAAAGGGAGCCTTCGGGTTGTCCTTGACTATGGTCGCCAACTTTACTTACCAACTTAGTTTCTTAATTTGGTGTTCTGCATTGCACAAAGTGAGAGAGAAAGCTATTTTTTTTCTTTTTCATTTTTGTCCAAATGAAAATATTTTGCCTAAATCCTTTGAATTCTTTCTGAGAATTATAACCAAATACAATGATGAAGTATTTTCTTGTGAAACTTAAACTCAGAACCAGGAATAAATATAAACTCTTATTTTTAGTTTCTTCTATTTATATATTTGTTTCCTAATTTTCTTCCTCTTATTTTGACAGGTTTTTATTCAGTTGAACATCATCACTTGTAAATTCTTCCGAAATATTCGATAATGTTGAAGTGCTTGTTATCAATATAGAGGCCAGGTTTTCAAAATCAAATGTCTTACTTAACATGTTTTTTGATTTTAAAAATGTATCCTTTTTGTCTGAATTTCTGAAAGGAGAAATTATATTAATCATTGATGCATTCATACTGGTGTTGACTTTAGGTACAAGGATTGAATAAAATGTCTGGTTCAAAATTATACATTTTTTGGCTCTAACAACCAATATAAGTACATCAGAAAATAATGTATCATTTTGTTTATTTCATTTTGTAACTTCTTAAATAAACAGAATAATATTTTTGCACAAACTATTAAATAAAAGCATTCGGAAAAGATTAATTATATTTTTCAATTTGTTTAGTAATTAGTGTATATATTAGGTTGAGTCATGAATAATTTACATCATTTTAACAGCAAGTTTTAACAACACATTTCAAAGTTCCAATGTTTTAAATGTAGCCAGGAATTACCTAATTAAAATTTGGTTTGGTTTGGTTGTGTTTTATGGCATATCAACCCTTATAGGTTATTTAATGCCGAATCCTGAGTATATATATATATATATATATATATATATATATATGTCTGTGTCTGTGTCATTTGTAAGCAAATAGTTTGTAGGTTTGTAGGTAACATTTTTAAATGAGCCAGAGTTCATTTGCTTGCATACAATTAAATGGTTTCAAGTATTGTGATTCAACATTAATAATTCAAATTGACATTATTCATTTATTTTGCACACAGTTAAATCGTTTCAAGCATTGCTATCTAATACCAATAATTCAATTTAATATCAATTATTTGTTTGTAGACAGTTAAATGCTTTCAAATATAGTAAATGATTAAATAGTTCTATTTGACCCATAGATAGGACTTAACATGTACTAACACTCTAGGTTAGAGTGAACCAGAGAGTAATGGCAATAAAGAGAACTCTACATTCTCCAAAGCTCCAGCATTTTTGAAACCTCACTATCAGACTATTTAGTGTCATATCTGGGACACTTTTTTGGAAGGTATGTATTACCCCTCTGCAGAAATGAAGTCGATGTATTCTTCAGCCCCAGCTATAACTGATTAAAGTGTACCTTTATTCTTATTTCAGTAGTGAAGGAATGCACATTATAATTTAATCTATGATCTCATACCCCTAAAATGGAGGAACTGAAAGTACATATACAACATGTAATGTTGTCAGTGTTTGAGAATAATAGAAATGCTACAAAAACAGCTAATAAAATTTGTAGTGATTATTACCAAGGTATCATTAATGATCGCCATTTTTGAGACTGCTTTTCAAAGTTTTGAAAACCAGTCTTTTGTTTCCTGGCATCTGGGGCGCCTCCATTGGGGGAATGCCGATGGGGCCGAAGGTATTTTTGGATCTTGCCGGACACATGTGGGCTGCAGCCCTGTGTCTGGACCCACTTTAAAAAAGGCCTTGTGCTGTACTTGTCAGGTGGTGGGACGGAGAATAAATAAAGTGTTCAAAGTTTTGAACTGGCGATAAGTTATTTAGTGATGAACCCAGATGAGGACACTCATCAGACCTCAATTAAGATGCTTTAAGAGAACTAGTGAAATGCAATCCACACAAAAGTAGTGGGAAATTAGCACTTTACCTCAACATATCCCAATCCACAATCTGCCACCACTTGAAAAGATAGGAAAAGTGAGTAAGTGGCATTTGTATTTTTCCTACTCTTAGTAAGAAGAATATCCATTTCCCAAGAATATCATTCCAGATGACAAAAAATGGGTCTTTTGTGACAATGTTCAATGCAAAAAGCAATGGATTTACAAATATGTATCCCCAAAATCTACCCCAAAAATAGAGCTTCATGAAAGAAAAGTTATGTATTATTCATTTTGAGTTTTTGAACCACAATCAGATAGTTCATGCAGACTTTTACTATCAACAGCTGCAACATGTACATGAAAATCTTCTTAGATAATGTTCTGCACTTTTCTTTTGGAGAAATGTTATGTTTCTCCATGATAACACAAAGCCACATACATCAAGAATCACACAGGAAAAAATTTTGGCTTTAGACCATCCACTATATTCACAAGATCTTGCAATAAGTGATTTCCATTTTTTCATTCTCTACAAAATGCTTTGAAAGACAAAAGATTTTCACAAGATCAGGTAAAAAATTTGGACAACTTGTTGAGGTCAAAACCAGCTGAATTTTACTTGAGAGGATACCTGCTAAATTGCAAGAAGTGATTCAAAATATTGATGAATATATCATTGATTGAAATTAATTCATTGTTAAATTATTCATGAATAAATTATATTTTACTAAAATGAAAATTATAACTCAGCCCAATATATTGTATAAAACATCCAACAGAATAGAAAAATTATGACTTAATAGCTAAAATGTATACAACTGTTTGAAGATCTATAAGAATTGCTATTCCTAGTTACATTGTCATGATAATCTCATTGACTGTTTAATTTTTCCAGTATTCTTTCCTAAAATTTAACATTTTTTAAAATCATTATCTGATGAAGCTTGTGATGAGTGAAACATTAAAAAAAGAAATAATTTTTGTTTTTCATATAATAATTTCTATGTATATAATCATTATCTCAACTTGGCCTCATAAATGAGGATTTTAGAGAGGATTCCATGCCAGTGATAGCTGACAATTAGTGATAGGTTAGGCTTCTAAAGTTGATTCAGAAGAAAAACTTGAGGAAATACTAAGTTTACTGCATTGATTCCTCTTCTCTATTCTGATTCTATGATTGAATTCTCTCACAGAGGCACCATATCTGTAGGTCATCAGTCTCTGCTTCCCATTTACAGTCATCAGTTCTAAAAAGATTTTCTTAGGGAATACCTGTATCTTTTTCATGGTGTGTGTGTGTGTGTGTGTGTGTGCATGTCTTTCAATCAACCTCTCACAGTATTAATGATGATATCGCTGACATTCTCATTGAATAATCTTTCTCCTCTTTCCACAAGATCTAATGTTTTACCAATTAAGTATTTTTTTTTATTTGGAACATCAATTACAAGTTCCCCAAAAAGTCATTTTGTTTTTGAATTGATTTCTGAAGTTAATCAATGATAATTGCACACAAAAAAATGCTATCTTGCACACAAATATTAGTTTGGCATGTGTCCATCTGATAAGAATTTGATTTTGGCTGGGAAACCTGGCATTGCTTTTTGTGCAGAAATTATTTAAAAAGTTACTTTTATAGATAAATTGATGTAAGGAGACCTAATATATATGGAATATCACACACACACACACACACACACACTTATTTGTATATATATTAGTTAAGATATAGTCAGCATACAATCAATGGTGCTCGTTGACTGTAAGTTTCTCACCTATGCCATCATTGGACCATATATATATATATGTGTGAACTATTTTGATATCCAAGTCCTGATAATGGTTACTAAAACCGAACTGTTAACGTCAACTTTACATCATAATACATTCATCTATTTGGATTATATTTTTTTGCTACCTTCATATATGTATAAGGTATATTATTTGTGCTTGTTAAGTATTTACACCTTATGGCTTTCATCAAGTCCCTTCAACACTCCAGCATTCTGGATGGTTATGGCTCTTCTCCAAATTTTCAGTTTTTCCACCTTTTTGCAAGTTTTTTCAGGATCATTCCAATCAGTTTAATGATAAAGAGTGCAACTCTTTCTTTCATGTCCCACTGAAAGAGATTTCAATAATTTTTTCCATTTTTCATTTTCTTTTAATCAGCTGGAATTGCAAAATTATCTTGTCTTTTAGCCAAGGACTTGAATCAGATGTCTGGTAATTGAGCAACAGAAGTCTCTAACATCTTTTTCAGTGTCCTTGCAGACTGAATGAATGTGTTGGTCTGTTCAGTCTTTAACTCTTCTTTGAACTTCAAACTCATTTAATCTTGAAAGTTTTTGATAAATTTTTGATAATGATCTAAGTACTCCTAAAATTAAGGGCACAATGCAAAATAATATATATTACTCCTGAATTATTATCCATAATATATATACACTTTAATTATTCTCTATAATTACAAAGCTCCTAGAGTGACTAGAATCCACTAGCTATATGGGACATAAAATCCATCACTCTACTGTGTTTTGAAGTGTGTGTATGTGATAAATATATATATAACCTACAAGTGACATTACTATTTGTCGACTTTACCAAGGCCTTCGATTCCATTCACAGAGGAAAGATGGAACAAATCCTACTAGCATACGGCCTACCTAAAGAAACCATAGCAGCAATAACGATTCTCTATAGAAACACCAAAGTAAAAGTACGATCACCAGATGGAGACACAGAATACTTCAACATTGTAGCAGGAGTACTACAAGGGGACACGCTAGCTCCATACCTCTTTATCATTTGTCTAGACTACGTACTTAGAACATCGATTGACAAAATCAGAGAGAACGGCTTCGAACTGACGAAGAAAAGAAGCAGAAGGTACCCCGCAACAACAATTACCGACGCCGACTATGCCGATGACGTAGCGATACTGGCAAATACACCCAACCAAGCCGAAACACTACTGCATAGTTTGGAACGATCAGCCACAGGCATAGGCCTCTATGTCAATGCACACAAAACGGAATATATGTGCTATAATCAAACAGGTGACATCTCCACTCTAAACAGAACCCCTCTTAAACTAGTAGACAAATTCACCTACCTAGGAAGCAGCGTCGCATCAACCGAAAAGGACATCGACACGAGGTTAACAAAGGCATGGACAGCTATCAATAGGCTATCGATTATATGGAAATCAGACCTAACTGATAAAATGAAATGCAGTTTTTTCCAGGCAGCGGTCACATCAATACTGCTATATGGATGCACTACATGGACTCTAACAAAACAGCTGGAGAAGAAGCTAGACGGCAATTACACAAGAATGCTGTGAGCAATATTGAACAAGTCCTGGCGGCAACACCCTACAAGACACCAACTGTATGGCCACCTGCCTCCTATTATGAAAACTATTCAAGTTAGACGAACCAGACATGCAGGACACTGCTGGAGAAGCAGGGACGAACTCATAAGTGATGTACTCTTATGGACCCCCACACATGGCCATGCAAAAGCAGGACGACCAGCACGAACATACATTCAGCAACTATGTGAGGATATGGGATGTAGTCCAGAAGACCTGCCAGAGGCGATGAATGATAGGGAAAAGTGGCGAGAGAGGATCAGGGATATCCGTGCTACCAGCTCGACATGATGATGATGATATATATATATATATATATATATAACTGAACTAATTGATCCTGGTTGCTAACTCACTTTAAAATCATCCACCCTACTTCTCATCTACCATGCTGCATCCCAAGATTTCCACAAGTAATTCTCATACAACATCCTCTCCTCCACTAGAAGTTGATATCTGTGAGAAGCCAAGGCAAGATCTCTCTGCAGACACTGGATGCCATATAGAAGGCTTATCAGGAGCAATGATTGATAGGGACAGATGCTGAGAGAGAGTCAAGGGAATCCATGCTGTCTGCATGCCTTGATGATGATGATGATGAGAGGCAGGAGGAATTAGACATCTGGTTCCAAAGGACCATTGTCCCAGGTAGAAATTCCCTATTATCTTTAAAGTTATGGGTTAGGGCATCAATCTCCGATACCTGAAGCATCTCAATGGAAATACTTAAGGAGCTGGTCTATTTTTATTTCAACTAACATCTACTAGTTCCTCCTCATTAAACTTGACCTTCTTTTGCTCTCACAAAGTGGCAAATAAATAGCATTTCCATATGTTTTCTTTACCATGACTGGATTAATCTTTGAACCTCTTCTGAAAGAAAATTCCCTTAAATAAGTGCAGAATCCAAATACTCATCTTATCAGATTGACTGCAACTGATCATCTCAGCTTTATCTTATTAATGCATAGAAGTGTCATAAACAGTGACAACATGTGCTACCCATTACCTACCCCTCTGTCAAATCCTCTTCATCTTCATCAGATCTCACTTGTTTCACTTTATACTAGACTCACTGATCCACTGTCAGTGAACAAGTAGATTTACAGGTTATATTACCTGGATGATTATTTAAGATTTTGCAATGCAAAGAGCTAAAGTGGATGGGGTTGTGGCTTTATTATCCTTGGAGTTGCCTAGGGATTAATTAATTAATCCACCTTGTTATTAGATTAAAACACAAAACCAATAATGTTGAACATTAGATGCTAACTGACATCATTTGATGGCTGCCAAACATTTTTTTGTGATTTTTACTGGAATTTCCCATTTAATTTCACTAGGCTCAAATTTGTTTTGCACAACAAATGGAGTGACTCAGTGCTTGAGATAAGAAAAGAAATTATAAGAGAATAGCATAGAAATTTTTTATTATTGTAATTCTGTTAAA
Organism: Sepioteuthis lessoniana; assembly: GCA_963585895.1. Lineage (NCBI taxonomy): Eukaryota > Metazoa > Mollusca > Cephalopoda > Myopsida > Loliginidae > Sepioteuthis > Sepioteuthis lessoniana. The sequence continues at coordinate 59,914,569 of OY757912.1, forward strand.
ATAACCTAATTTCAAGAATAAAATAATTTCCAGTCCAGTCAAGCCAATTTATGAATAATTCTTAATTAATTTTAAATTGATGAAAATTGAGATAATTCTAGGTTGATTATTTGCTAATAACAGGATTTTTTCTTGAGTACCAATAATAATAATAATAAAACATACTGATAAAGCATTAGCAAATAATTATAATATAAATTCTATAAACGGCAAGTGACTTGACATTAAGCAGAGACTATCAAAGGTAGCATTTAAAAATACTTTCTGTGCACCGCATGGTCATTATATATGAATTGATATGCTGTAAACCCACTTTTATTTGTTCATTCTAAAGAAAGGTAAGACCCTTCAGGGTTTTTAAACTGCTTCTTTAAACTGAATATCATAAAAGCAATTTTCCTTATTTTGAAATTGGTTTAAACTTTGAACAACACCTACAGTTACTAAGGCGTTGCCCACATGATTCTGACATTAGTACTTCATGGATTGCCAGGATTGAGTAGTATAACCCTGGCAGACCATGAAGAACTAATGTTTCCACAAGGAATGAGAAATGAAAAGGTGAACAACTGGTTGATCAAGCTAAAGAAAAAAAACAAGGAAAAAAACACATTATTCCAAATGTGTCCATACTTGGATTTTTTTAATGAGATTAACAGTTTTGATAAAAGTTTATATAATTATCCAATTTTTATTACTTCAGGTTATTTCCCCAGGACTAACATTTCAATACTGCTGTTTTTATCCCAATCTTTGACAAGCTTGATCATGAATGACTCTCAATTACTAAACGTGTACCTTATTCTTAAAATAGCAAAGATAAAGATATCTTACAAAAATAATATCAGACACATTTTAAAATGCAACCGGATTCAACTTGTCTTCTTAAGTCACTTATACTTCATTAATTCCTCATTAAATTAAATAAGATGCTATTTGACTTCTTCCTCAATCATTTTAATTGGGTGTTTAAATTTAATCAGATAAAGGGAATACCATAATATGAGGTGCATTCAATAAGTTTCCAGACTTTTTTGTACAGGCATTTAAAATTGTTGTAGACTCTTGAAAATTCAGTATCTTATTGCTATACATCTTATGCAATGACTGACCAATTTTTATGATTTCAGCTTCAAATCAACATCTACAGCAGCAATTGGAATACACCCTACTAAAGCCTGATTGTCACAGCTGGTGAATTTCAAGAATGCAATCTGGACATGAGGACACTTTAGAAGAACGATATACAATAAAATTCTGCTTTAAACTTGGAAAATATGCCACAGAAACGTATGGAATGCTTCAGACTGCTTTTGGAGCATCTTCCATGAATCGAGCATGAGTTTTTGAGTGGCATAAGAGATTCAAGGAAGGCAGGGAGTCTGTGAGGGATGATGAGAGGTGTGGGAGGAGTAAGGACCGTTGTGTGTCTATAGAGACAATAAGTGCACAGTTTGATGTCAGTGTGGGAACTGTACACACAATTATTTGCAAGGAACTGAAGATGCAGAAGATTTGCACAAAGTTTATCCCAAGGGTGCTCAAAGAAGATCAGAAAGAGAGACGTTGTCATGACAGCAGGTAGATGGTCGAGCTGATTAATTCAGATCCCGCAGTTCTTGATGCTCTGGTGACCTGCAATGAAATCTGGATCTACTGCTATGACTCAGAGACCAAGAGACAGAGTTCCCAGTGGAAGCATACTGGCTCTCCTAGACCCAAGAAGGCCAGATAGAGCAAATCTACCCACAAACTTTTGATGATCCCTTTTTTTGACAGCACTGGCATGATCTACATGCACTGGATTCCCACTGGGCAGACAGTCAACAAGGAATACTATGTTGAGGTTTTAAGGGAATTCAGGAAGAGATTCCACCAGAAGAGGCCAGCACTCTTCAAATCGGCTCAGTTGCATTTCCACCAGGACAATGCACCAGTCCACAACTCCATCCTTGTCACAGACTATTTGACCAAGATGGGCATCAAGACAGTTCGTCAGCCTCCCTATAGTCCAGACCTTGCTCTCTGTGAATTTCGGTTATTCCCTAAGCTCAAGGAAAAACTTAGAGGCTGTTGTTATGAGACAATTGAGGAGATGAAAGAGGCTGTGACGAAGGTCATTGACACGCTCACATAAGAGGACTTCCATGGGGCCTTCCAGAAGTTGTTGGAACAGTACAACAAGTGCATTGCAGCAGGAGGAGATTACTTTGAAGGGGACCAGAGTTTCATGTGTGTACTATCAATAAAAGTGCCCATACAAAAAAGTCTGGAAACTTATTTAATGAGCCTTGTATCTGTTCCTCCTGAGTTGAATAATTCTAAAATTCTTACCAAATGTTTAGGCCTAATTGTAAAATTATTCTATCACTATGATATTAAACTAAAACTCAATCTAAAAATCAGAAATATTGACTCAGTCAGTATCACTGAGTGGAACTCTTTAGTCATAGAGGTATGATTATCTGCTTTTAGTCAATGATTTAAAAATATATTCATTTTTTTTTCAGAGATATTTTTTGATATAATAGCAGTGGTGATTTTTAAGATCACCAGTTTGTGTGTGTGTGTGTGTGTATGTGTGTATGTGTGTGTGTGTGTGTGTGTGTGTGTGTGAAAAATTGAAAGAAAAAATATATATATCAACATTATCATGGCTTGGTTTTGTGAAGAAAGATGTAAAAATAGATTCAGTGACTAGTTCATGTTCACTAATGTCTGCACAATGGCTCTGTAGGTTCTTCTTTTTATGCCTTTCCTGGGGTTTTTTTTGCTTCAGACATATTTGTAAAATCTACCAAAAGCTTTGTCTGCCTCAGCCAATCTGATGTCAGTCTCTTTATTTAATTTGGCATCATGGGATATGACACAACCTTAGAAGGTGAAATTCTGGACTGCTTTCAATTTTGTTAGGCCAGTAGAGATGGAAGGCAAGTGATATTCTTGTTAAGGTGAAGTTGATGAAGGATGACTATTTTCTTCAGACTGACTTTAATGCTGAAGAGTTTTGTAGCCTTTACAAACCAGTATGTTACCTACAGAAGAATAATCTCTGAGCACCTGACCAAAGTTCTCTCTCTCTCTCTCTCTCTCTCTCTCTCTCTCTCTCTCTCTCTCTCTCTCGCTCTCTCTCTCTCTCTCTCTCTCTCTCTCTGCAAAGGAGGATCAAGAAACAGAGCGAGGAATGATGTGAATTTGAGTCTTACCAAGAGCTTATTTATCATAATCATTATTTGTGATATTTACTGCTTTTGCTCTTGCAGAATTGGGACTGAAGAGAGTTATAATAAAAAGCAACTAAAAATTTTAAAAATTAAATAAAATATTATTTAAAATTCATTGTAATGATTATTTTTCTTATTTTTGAAATTTTTGTTGTTCATGTTTATGAATACAGGCTCAACTGTACATAAATTGTTTTTATTTGCTAACTTGTTTGTTCAATACTGTATTTGGTTGGTTGATTGATTTTAAATGATAACTGACATGATTGATATTTGAACAATCTTGTATTGTTTTCTTTTTAATCTTCCCAGGGGGCAAGGCCTATGGAATGCTCAAAGACAAACAAGATAACCATTTATCAAGAATTAATCAGGTTAGTTTGATCATATTACTCTCTCACAACTTCCTTTCCCATATTTGCTGGTATGTCTTCACCTAGCAACTTTCAAAAGAAAAGAAAAAAGAATTGAAAATATTCTTATCCAAATCATTTCTACCAACTAAAGTATACCTTGATAGCTTTTCTGCTTTGTAATATAAGAATCTCTTCTACTTCACTGAAAATTTATTGCTGGTAATTATTTTTTCTATCTCTATACTTACTTCCCTCAATTGACTGCTTCCAACAAGCGTGTGTCTCTGAAGAACATTATCTGCAGAGAATGGTCCACCTGGTTTTGATATGTTACAAGTCTAACTTGCATTGATTATTTACTAAGCCAATACATTCAGTGTCCTTGGTTGACTGTTTGAGATAAATTTTGTCTGTCACTGTGGATAATATATTGATGAATCCAACAGTAAAAATGATAGAAAAAAAGAGAGAAAAGAAGATAATTTCTTTTCAATTTATTTATTTTTAACAAATCTTAAATAGTTTTCTTTTGATAAAAATTCTGTCTCATCTTTTCCTATCATTTTTCATTTGTTTATTTGTTTGACAAACTTATTGTCTTAGAAATTCTGAAAGTTAAAAACATGTTTAAAAAAACAGAAAAATTAACAAATATATTACATAATTTATTAAATATGTAAGTAAAGTTGGTGACAATAATCAAGGATGACCTGAAGGCACTCTTTTCAATAGCTTCTACACCACTCTCTGGATTGCTCCACTCTACCCTTGATCTGTACCTTTTAATGCTGAGTGTTAAGCAAGGTAGCATCAAGTACTATTTTTTGAGTCTACAGTATGACTCAACCTGGGATTGAACCTCGGTCTCCCGGACCATTGGTGAACACTCTACTCATTAAGCCAATGAAATGAAATATTTTTAAATCTCATGAAATAAGAATCTCAAATTGTTAGTTTTATCTATTTAAAAAAAAAAAACTATCAGTAATAAATGCCGGACCACTGACAATCCCATTTTTCCTAATTTTCAGTGCATTTCTTTAGTAAAATGATTGGCAATGCATTTGTATGATATATATTAGCTTTATTTTATCATTAATGCTTGCAATACTGACAATCCCTTTCTTTTTTATGTTCTCCGTGTTTCTATTAGCTATAAATTTACATTATACAATTCCTTTCTTCTTGATTTTCAATGAATCACATAAAATATGAATAAATAAAAATCAGTTTTAATATCTTCTGTTTAATATCTTTATATTAAACATCCTAAGTTATTTTAACTGGTCTATATAAATTTTAATATGAATCATGCTGTCCAAATATTTCAAACCATCTTTATGGAATCAGTTGAAAATTCATTAACCAATGCCCTAATTTTGATTGATCTACAGTTTATATGAATGAAAATTGAATATTAACATAAATTTTCTGGGATAATCAGCTGGTTAGATATTTGAAATAGTGATACAACCTACTGTGTGAATAGGGTTGAAATCCATCTGCTGTTATAGATGTCCATGATTACATTCATTACTTAATCTCTTATAATTTTGTTCATCTTAGTTAATAACTATGTTTATCGAGTTCTGGAGAGATGGAGCAAAAATCATGATTGCTCCAACTACTGACTATCTTGTTTGCATCATGCCCCCCAAATTTTTTTAAATAAAGATAAAAAAAAACTCTCATTGATATTAGTTAAAAGCAGCAACTTTTCACCATAAAAAACTTTTATTTGTGAGACAAGGCTAATTTTGACAGAAGGATTGTATGTTGTTTGTTTGGTTTTTTCTTTTTTAGTTTCGACCAAAAGCTAATTTTTAAATACATAAACTGAAAAAGAAAAAAAGAAAAACAAGTTGCAATTTCTTTTTCTTGTCAACTAAAAACTCAATTTATAAGGTCAGATTTAACCAACAATTTGATTTTGGAGAATCAAAACATTTCTCCTAAGTGGCCAAGCTTCTTTATGTTGTGTCCTGGGTCAGTCAAGTTATCATTTTTGTAGCTTTGCCTAAAGAAGAGAATAAGGGGTTTTAACTTGTTCCTAACAAACCAAAATATTTATAACTAGTAGGTTATATGTTTAATTTATTTTGTTGGTCCTTCTCCCAACTTCAGGGTTTGAGGAATTACATTTTTGTTTGCGTAATGGGTTTGATAGCATTTTGGTTCTTTTTCAGCAAGGAAAAAAAAGGTTTTTCTTGTTCCTTTTAGGCTTCCATATTTTAAGATTATGGACTTTAACTTTTGGTAGGAAATGGTTGTATTTTTAGTGTTTTACCCATGAATGAGCTGCCTCTCATTGTTTTGCAAAGCCAGCATACTAACTCTTCTTGTTGCCAAGAGAGTTGCTGAATTGATTCTTAACACAAATAGTAACTCAAGGAAAAAAACTGAATAGCATTTTATTTTTAAACAGTTGAATGCACATTTTTCCAATTGATTTCTAACCTTGAAAACTATTTATATATTTGAATTAAGTTTATATTTTACAAAAGGAAATAAGCAGGAGAAAATTAGAAATAAATATTCCTCCATTTCTCTGAGTTTTCTATTTTGAGGGGAAAAAAGAACAATCAAAATGGCTGCTCATTGTTCAAAATTTTATTTCTGTCATATTTATATAGGAAGATTTTTATTGAATTTTTTAAACAAATGTGCCAAGTATGTTGAATGCGGAGATGAATATGATCAAAAAATATCAAAACTGAAACTTTAAATATTTAAAAAAAATTTAAATGAAGGGTAAACAGCTGAACAATCTATATAACAAAGTGGTAATGTCTAGAAGTCTAGATTACTGTCAAGTTATGTACACAGCTGAGCAAATTAAATAATATAATAATGATGTCTGAAAGTCTGGATTACTGTCAAGACATGTGCACAGTTGAGCAACTTAATCAAAAAAAGTGAGAATGTCTGGAGGTCTAGATTACTGTTCATATGTGAGCACAATAGAACAACATATCTAATAAAATGATCATGTCTGAAGGTTTAGATTTCTATCCAGATGTGTGCACAGTTGAGCAACTTATATAACAAAGTGATGATGTCAAGATGTTTTGACAAAGTTACTGCCAAGTGTTAAAAATTATGAAGCTAGTCTCCATAATTTATGATCAACAGTTTTTTTGGCAAAATACAGGATTTTACAAATGCAGCACTCTCCATACTCACTAGATACCCAAGTTCTGTGTGACTTTTTCTTATTTCCTAAACTAAAATTTCATCTCAATGGTAAGATTTAATGGTATGGAGGACATTAAAAAATGTCATTATCAAGAAGAGATTCTGAGATACTTTGACTAAGAGAAAATTCATCAGAGTAAATGTGTGCCAAGTAGAATATCTTGACAAAAGTTAACTTTTCATTTATTGTTTATTTCTGTATTGGTTAATACATCTTCAGTCTCAATACTTTTTGAACACACCTTATAGGTGAAATAACATGATTCTTTCCCAACTTGTTTTGGCCAAGAATTTTTCAGCACCTCTTCATATTAGTTTTGGGTGTCTAAATAAAAAGTTTTGAGTGTGTATAGTTGGTCGATATGAGATTCTTCCTTTGCTGCACTCGCTACCGATCTGTTGGCAGATGCCTCTTTTGGTTTTTGGCACACTTTTCCCATGTGTCCGAATATTCCACAATTAAAGCATGCCATCTTGGCTGCAGGACAGTCCTTGCGGTTCATTGACCCATTGGGATGCGAATACCTTCTGCAAGGTTGGACATATTGTGGAGTTGGTAAGACCTTTACTTCCCAGGACTGCTTCTTGCAGTTTAATCTTTGCACGTTAGCCACCATGGTATGGTGCATGGTGCTGCTGAAGTGGGGTGCTGAATGGTCGGTCATTTCCAGGCTGACTATCGAACTTCTGTTGCAGCATAACAAGGGTTGTAGCTTCTGCTAGTATCGTGGTTTGGTGGTCAGTGTCCTGACACCATTTGCCCTGCCACCATATCATTTGAGTTGTCAACATGTTGGCTATAATCTGATTTGTTGGGCCAAGTGACTGTGAATTTACAAAATTTTGCTAGCCAAAAAGTGTGTGATTGATTCTCCTTCCTTCTATTTCATGGAGTGGAAGTTTTGCCGATGAACCTCCTTGTGGAGCTCCCTAACTGCAACAATCTTTATATACTGCAATAATTGATCTTCTGAGGTCGTGTTCAGAGCTCCCATTAGATTGAAGAGTAACCTGTTCAAATCTGGGGTGCTCGCCATTCTCAGTTCATTACAAATTGTGGATGGGTTGGTTAACTTGCACATCTCTTTATACTGGTTCCATGTGTCCATGAATAGGGCCCAGTCACCGTTGGAGGAACCTAATTCGATTACTGGCCTTTCGTGCTTCTGTACATAGTTGTCTTTGTAATGTTGGTCATTAGTCACTTGCCTCCTTAGTTCAATGTTTCTTTTTGAAGTTCTACCAGTTGATGTAATAGACTGAGGTACGACGGGACTTCTGTCATAGTCAGTGGTGTTGCAAGGTCTTCCAGGTTTTTGAATCTTATTGGTGACACCATGTATAGTTGGTCGTATCTGTGATAAGTTTCCAATAATGCAGTAGGTCAATCTGGACAGTTTATATGCGTCTTCCACCTACTCCGCCGAGACCCATTTGCATGTCTCATGCAGTTGTGGCCAACAGTGCTCTTGGTAGGATGTCCCCAACTAATGTTCTTCCATCCATTCACAGAGTGTCTATGAATAAAAAGCAAGTATAAATATACTATTAAAAATTTTATGATCTCAGGATTCTTGGGGAGATTTTGTGACCATATTATTATTGTTGTTTTCTCTGTAATTTTAATTATTATTCACATTTGCTATTTGATTGTGTTTCTATCAATCCATTTGACAAGTACAAGTCTTGTAATCCAACCAACATTTAACCAAAGCACTTTATTCGTGTTTACTACTTGTTTTTATCAATCCATCATATTTTAGGGTTACTAGTTGGGGACATATGAAGAATTAATGAATTAATGAATTTGAAAAGCTATTGGATGTTTCAAGAGATTAAACCTAAAAGAATATTCAGTAAAAAAAGTAAATTTTTGTTTTTAAAGCACCAAACTATATCCCATTCATGCAGAATTCACCCCAACCAATTGATCCTCCCCATCATCCAATCCACACAAAATCCACCCTTTGCCATCTGGTTCACACAAAACCCGTATCCACCACTCAATTTACACAAAGCCCACCCTAAATATTTAACCCAAATTATGCACACTTTCTACTATTTGATCCAATACAATATAAAAAAGTTCACAAGGAGAGAATTTTATATTTTTTTCCATTAGATTTTCTAAAGTTTTAACAAAATCTTTTATTTTTCTCTATTCAATAGCAATTCCTTGATGACATTGCATACTGCGATATTGACAACCTGGAAGAAAAATTAGCCAGTTACAAAAGTGAGTCATTATCAGCTTTTGTTTTACTCTGATTTTTTGCATCAGAAACGTTTTTATTTTCTGTCATTTTACATTTATCTAAGGATTTAGTAATCGATTTGTCAAAATTATATCAAAAATTTTTTCAATTTGTAATCAATGTTTGGCTTGGTTTTTATTTTTTCAGGACAATTTGTGCAGTTTGATGAAGATGCCTCAGGAGATCTAAGTAAGCACAAACTATTTTATTTTCATGTGAGAAATATTTTGGGAAGCTTGAAAAAGAACTCCTTTTTTTCTCTGCAAGTTATGAAAAAATCATGAACCATTAATTTGAAAGAGATTCTGGTTAAATTAATCAGGTTAAGATTATTTCGGATGAAAATTTATTAAAATACTGCATAACAAAAAGTATTTAGACTCTTGAAAAATATTCATTTAATAGACTTCAGATATTTACTTCAAACATATGCAGTTTATGTATTTTGATATGAAATTAACAATTACTCAGAAAAATACATGTTTCCAAACACAAAAGGCAAATTATAATTAAAACAAAAAGGTAGAAAAAAACTATTAAGACACATTGATTTTATATTTTAATACTTAGTTTCATTGTTTCCCTGGTTTTCAATGACTGCTCAATGTTTTGCATAACCCTTCCACCTCCATATTTTACTATTAGAATTGTGTTTTTTCTTATCATAGGTGCATCATCTGCAAATCCTTTATCCTTGATTAATGAATAATGTATTTGAATAATCTTTGAAATAACACCAACAAAATCAATAAGGTATAGGGGAATAAAAACTAAGATATTCACTCTTTTAAACCTGATTAAATAGTAAATAAGTTCTTGAGAATTAATTTTATTCTTTATATTTTAGAATTATCTAATAGTCAAGGATTGTTTATCTTAAAATTGAGTGAATTGGATGTATTTTATAACTTCCTGTTTTATAACACATTAAGCTGGAGTTGTCTTTAATTGGAATCATTTTGAGATGAGGCTTCTTAATCTGAGAATTAATTTTTATTTATTGCGGACTTTTTGTCCTCATCTTGGTAGTTTTTTGTGTTGTTTTTTCTTTCACTACGTTTCGGCCAAATTTCACCTCTGGCCTTCTTCAGGTGATTTACTGCGACCTCGGATAGGAATGCTGAGTCTTGTAACCATATCCCCCGTAATTACTGCCTTCCATAGTTGTTGTTTATCACACCATGTTTTTGACCAAGTAAACCTCTAGCCGGCTTGGGTAGGATTTGAAACCGCTATCTTCTGACAATGCTCACCTGGAATCGTAGAGACTCACCGCCTCTATCTGCTGCACCATTAAAAAATTAATTAAGCTGGAGATACCAGAGATAACCTTGTGTCACGTGGTCTACCACTGAGAGGAGAGAAATAAGGAATTTCCCCTACCTCTCCATGTTTGAATTAACAGGCCGCGCCAAAGACTGACCGTTAAAAGAGGAATAAGGAATGTAGGTCAACTTCGGCCGGCCTGTTGAAGAAAGTAAAGAATGTAGGTCAAGCTATCTGTACCCCGTAACCTCACCCAGGTCGAAGAGATAGTAGTCCGAACGAATCGCCTGACAGGGTGAAGGAAGAAGAAAGAGGCTAAATGATTGGCCAGAACCCTAAAGCGGAAGTAGCCCCCTTTTCGTCAGCGGAAATAGGAAATAAAGAATTTAGTTTTAGGACAGCAGTTGGGGTGACAAGATGTGTGGACACTGTGGCCAAGACTCCTGGTGAAGAAGCGAAAAAAAGTATCTTGGACAAGAAGAGAACTGATGCCTTCAAGCCAAGCTGTAAAAAAATCCCGCTAGCCTGTAAAAGAGAAAATACTCTCAGAAGGAACCCGTCGAAAAGCTAAATAAACCTAAAGACTATTTCTCCCTCCACCCTTCCTAAGTATTGCATTTATACTCTCTCTCTCTCTCTCTCTCTCTCTCTCTCAATTTAAAGAAGGAAGAAAGAAAAGAATAAGGAAGAAAGACATTTGTATTTTGATATTATCCGCTGATAATATGGCCGGCATGTTAAATATGTGTGTCCAACATGTATTAAAAACCTTGTTATATTTTATATCTCTCCTCGTGTTGAAATTTATTCATTGTATTGTCTGCCTATCAAGTTGTCTTTTGCATGTTCCTTTTCAGCTTCATTCGCCTCAATTTATTCTCACTAATTGTCCTATTCTTTCCTTTAAAAATATTATACGGGAAACCAGAATTGTCGAGTACGATAATTAATATTATTATATCAAATGGCACCGTCACACTTGTTTTAATTCATTTTAATCCTCATATACTTAATATTTTAAAAAATAATTCACCCTTAAAGATATCAAGAAATAAAATTATTATGTCTGTCATCCTTTCTTAAGTGACATCTTGAAAATCATTTGTGACTTAATGGTCAAGTTACAATGAAAACATCGGTTTCTGCCAGATCACCCAAGTGCTGCAATGATGAGTTTGCTCAGGATTTAGATGAGTGTCCACTTAGTAACAATGTGTTTGTAAGAAAAACTATGTGAATATCAATTTGAAAATTATTTATTCATTTCATATACTAACTTAATATTTGGGTATGGGGTGGGGGTAATAACAGTAAAGAAATAGAATCAGTGAACCAAGTTTAAATTCTAGTTGAAGCCATTTGGATTTCTTTTGTAAAAAGTTAGCGACCATAGTCGAGGGTGACCCGAAGGCTCCCTTTTCGATAGCTACAACACCAAGGTGTAGGGGAGGGCGCTACTCCATTCCCAGGATTGCTCCACTTTACCCTTGAACCGTACCTTATAATGCTGAGTGTTAAGCAAGGTGGTGTCAAGTTCCATTTTTAAAGTCTTTGGTATGACTCGACCTGGGATTGAACCCAGGTCTCCCGGGCCATTGGCGAACACTCTATTCTTTTGTACTCTCTCTCAATTGGTTAAATCAGGAATTACTCCATGTTGTTTGATCCCTAAAAATTGCTAGATAAAAAGGCAGGTGGAACCTTTGAATGCTCTGTGTAAAGCAGTTCATCTAAGATAATCTACTCTGAAAAATCTACAATTTAGCAGTTACCTCAGCTATCTCACATCGATATATGTGTGTGTGTATGTGTGTGTGTGTGTGTGTGTGTGTGTGTGTGTGTGTGTGTGCTTTTGAACTTTCTGTATTTCAGAAACTTTGCATTTATTCAATCTTATGTATCTGGTAGGGCTTTACAAGTCAAATTACTTTATGATAATTGTAATTTTAAGAATGTTATCAAGATATATTCACTATTGTTATTTCATTACTAATTTTACACCATCTTATTACTGTTACTTTTTATCCAATGCATTGGGTTGATGCACTCTTCAATGTTACTATCATTTTATTAATCTTTTTATTCCATCTTATTATTGTTTGTTTCATAATTTAGAATTATAATTTTTTTTAGTTAATAGAGAAGTTTCATTTCATGGAGCATTAAAGGAATTATAAATGTCATTTTTTTTCCAAATTTAAATCCTAAGATCTATAAAGACATCAGAATTCAAATAGTTTCTTTGTGTGTTGAGACATGTGTTCCACACAATATAAAAGCAATGTTTTGCTCACCTAATGGTGACTATTTTTTTTTTTACATTGTAGCTGGAGTTTTCCAAGAAGTCTGCCTTGATTACATTACTATAAATGCAAATTGATTTAATAAAAGAAAATGGTTTCTCCCTAAGAACAGATTCAGTTCACCAATTCCATTATGCCACTTTGCACTCCTCTACACAAAAATATAACTATTAAAGAAAGTTAGAAACAAAAAATCTGTTCATTCGTTAATTTGTTTGTTTGTTTAGGTTTTATGGCATATCAACTTTTGTAGGTTATTTAATGCCAAATCCATTCTTATATAAATGAACAGTTCTATTTCAAACAATTCAGTTTAGCATAAGTATGTACTTTGAATGTCAAAACAGTTCTATTTCAAGCAATTCAGTTAAGCATAAGTACACAGTTTAGTTCTTTTTGACACTATCAAGTGCTACCACTCTGGGCCAGAGTGAACATGGGAGCGATGGCAATGAAGGGTTACTCCACATTCCCAAAAGCTCCAGCATTACTGGAACCTCACCATCAGATTGTTTTGTGTCATATCCAGAACACTCATTGGTTGGGAGGGGTCTTACACCTCTCTAGAGATGCAGTCAGTGTATTCTAAAGCCCCAACCAACTGAGCAACAAAAAATCTTCTTCTAAAATGAAATTGAATTATAAATATTCTATTTTCATTTAGATCTCATGGATGTCAAGCGGATGATGGAAAGACTTGGACAGGCTAAAACTCATTTGGAATTAAAGAAAATGATTGCTGAAGTAGACAGAACTGGCACTGGAGTGATCACATACCAAGACTTTGTCCTCATGATGCTTGGCAAAAAATCAAGTATTTTAAAATTGTGAGTTTTGTTTCTTTATTTCTAAATGTTTTCAAAGATTTTTTACAATTCTTGCAGGAAACAAATGTCACTAATTGAATGTTTGTGGGAACTAAAACTAATTCTAATAATTAACAAGAAATGTGTCTTTTTCAGAAAAGTTATGTACATTAATTATATGTGTATATACATATTTATATATATATATGTTTTTTTTAGATATGTATGTTGTTTAATAACCCAGTTGTAATACTACAACTTAAATGACTGTCTATATATTTTGTAATTTATTATTTTTTTACCATTTTTGGGGGTATATTCTCTAAAATTAAACTATTTTATGGGCCCCTTATTTAAGGTTTAACTGGCAGTTTTGGCTGAAAATCTTGAAAAGATCCAAAAGAGAAATACAGATTATTTATTTTGACAAATTTTTTATCCTGAAAGTACTTCTTAATCCCTAGGAAGATATTTTCTCTTCATAAAATTTTACATGTGCATTCAAAGTACTTTTCAACACAACTTTTATATTCATTCTATAACTTTTGCACTGCAAGCACCAATTATAAAACCATTAGGTGCACTTGGCTGTTTATATAAGCTTTAAAAGATATTTGCATATTCAAATATAAATTTTAATGTATTCCATTTTTCAATGTCATATTATAAATCTTTGTGTTGTAATTAAGTTAAATTGATTATTCTTTATTTTTAGTTGCAATCAGCAGTGGTAAGTTTTTGATAATTATGCAATGGTGATTTCTGAATAATTCTTTTCATTTTCTTACAAAACAAACGTATGATTGGTCTTGGATAAACATGCTGAGCAGAACTTGCATCACTAGAAATGCACTTAGTGATTGAATTTCACAAAATAAAAAGATTCATGGGCAGGTTAGTAATTATGAAAATCTTACTAACAACAGAATACATATGTGTGTGTGTCCTATTCAATCAAATATATATATATATATATATATATATATATGTTTGATTGATTTGAACAGACTCTTAGCTTCTGCCTATTTTATAGTTGATCTGTTCAAGTAAGTACTTTTGGCCCCAACTGCAGCCATCTTTAGGGGATGAACAGTGTAATGACAAACTAAATGACAAGGTGTATGCATTTGTATACAGATTTGAAGGAAGAACAAGTAAAAGGGGAATTCATGGAAGAAAAGATATTTACTGGAGTTGAGAGGAAAAATTGGTGGGGAAAGTGGGAATTGTTTAAGGAAGATTTGTTAATCTTTATGTACAGAGCTCAAGAATTTACAGTTTTTGTTTGTTCTTTTCTTCGTGTTATATAGAGGTGTTTTCAGTGAGAATTTTTCTGTATTTAGAGGAGGGACACAAATATGTTTTTGGTGTTGAGAGATGGATTTAGTGTTAGATAGGTGAAGTGTTAAACATCTCAGCAGAGTCATTGTAATCATACTGATGTAGATACTTATTTTATTGGAGAAGCATTCTCTTGACATTTAAACTATTACACTATATTGGTCATACTGAGGTAACTAGTCTACATTGAATGTCTGATTGCAGTTCAAAAACTCAAAATAGATAATATGACAGTAATCCCTGTATACACATAGCATAACTTTTCTTCCTTGGAGTTGGATGTATAGAGTCATCTTTGTCAATCCACTGACTTTGGCATTGAAAATCATCATAAAAGGTCCATTTTTTGTCACCTGCAATGATAATCTTGAGAAACAGGTAATTTTTCTGCTTTGAAAGAAGACCTATCACTATGGATAAAAGATCTTCCTTATTCTTCTCATTAAGAGTATAAAGAAGCAAAATATCCTGCTTGTTTACTTTTTCTATCATTTTTAATAAGGGGCAGATTGTGGATTTGGATATGTTGAAGTAAAGTGCTAATTCTCAGCTACTTTTGCATGGATTGCATTCCACCAATTCTCAAAAAGTGTCTTGATTGAGGTCTGATGAACATCTAGGTCTGGGTTCATTTCTTAAAGACAAATCAGCTGAATGAAACATCGAAAACTATTTTTGGAATTGGTTCTCAGTAATGACACTTTGGCCATAAATGCTATAAATTTTCTTTGCTATTTCTGTAACATTTTCTAAATTTTCATATTCTCACAACATTACATGTCAAATATATACTTTTAGTTTCTCTATTTTGGGGGCATGAGATCATAGATTAAATTATACACACTTTTGGTACTGAAATAAGAATGATCAATGAGGGTGCTCTTTAATCAGGTAATTTCCAGTTGCATTTAAAACACTGGAAGTTTGAAATGTGTAAGTTATAACTTTTAAATAATAGAAACTATTTATGACTCAACCCCATATATATATATATATATTTATTTGTCATGCCATCAGCACAGATATCCATGATCCTCTCTCACCACCCCTCCCTATCTTTCATTGCTTCCAGCAGCTGTATGTAGGTTCGAGTTAGTCACCCTGCTTTTGCTCGGCCATGTGAAGGGGTCCATAGGAGTACATCACTTATGAGCTTGTCCCTACTTCTCCAGCAGTGTCCTGCATGTCTGGTTTGTCTAACTTGGATAGTTTTCATGATTTGTGGTAGGTGGCCATACAGCTGCTGCTTTGTGGGGTGTTGCCTCCAGGACTTGTTCAATATTGCTCACAGCATTCTTGTGTAGTTGCCATCAAGCTTTTTCTCCATCCGTTTAGTTAGCATCCATGTAGTGCATCCATATAGCAGTATCGACACGATCGCCGCTTGGAAGAAACTGCGTTTCATTTTATCGGTCAGGTCTGACTTCCATGACCAATAGCCTATTGATAGCTGTCCATGCCTTTGTTAGTTGCATGTCAATGTCTGTCTCAGTCAGTGAGGCACTGCTTCCTAGGTATGTGAACTTGTCTACTAGTTTCAGAGAGCAACCATTTAGTGTGGAAATGTCGCCTGTTTGATTAAAGCACATATATTCTGTTTTGTGTGCATTAACATGGAGGCCAATGCCTGCAGCAGCTCATTCCAGACTATGCAGTAAGGTTTTGGGTGGCCATATATATATATATATATATATAGGGTTGAGTCATAAATAGTTTCCATTATGATAAAATAGCTTCAAAACGGAATTTTAAATGAATTTAAAAGCAAACTTAAAGATTAATTTAAAATAAATATATTGCTGCTGGCAGTTTTACATTTGTACAATCATTAAAGAACCTTATTTCTTGATGATCATTTCATTGCTTTGTATTTGTGACTGCCAGTAGTACTGCATCTGTTTATATTTTAAATTCATTTTTTATATTTGATTTTGCAGCTATTTTGGCCATACAAGTAAGTCTACTGGAAAATTTTGGGATGACTGTAAGTTGTCATATTTATGTACGGTGTTTGTATGCGTATATATATATATATATATATATATTGTGTTTTATTTACATTCTCATAGAGGCCAATGCCTCTTGCTGCTTGCTCTAAGTTATGAAGTAGGGATTCAGCTTGGGCAGGTGTATTTACAAAAAGTGCTTCATCATCTCAAAGTCTGTGTCTGTTATAGTTTCTGCAGGATATCATTGGTTTTTTGCTTTTATTTTAGCATAAAGCCATATTATTTTATTAGGTCTACTGATATTCAAAATATACATTCTAGGCAAATTATAAACTAATATGGTGCTTATTGTGTCTCTTTGGAAAACTCCAGCAATAATATCGAAGAAGTCTATGCCTCCATCAAGTGAGCAAACCATTAGTTTTGGGTTTTTATAAGCATCATTACATCATATTTGCTCCATCTTCCCATCGTGTATGGAATCAAATGCTTTGGAGAAATCTCTGAACAAAAGAGTTGCCTCAAGATTTTTTGCACATGCTCCTTCAATGATTCAACTGATAGTTAGAATCTGTGAAGTTGTGGATTGATTTCTCTGAAAACTGTTCTGATTTTTCCTAAGAATTTTATCAGGTTTTATATTGTTCAGAATCAGAGCATGATAAACCTTTGCACCTCTAGAAGTAAGAATTATGCCTCTGCTATTCTTAGTGATTCCAAGGTCACCTTTCTTGAAAAGGAGAGGTGCAGCCTTTTGTCCATTTCTCTTGTGTATTTTGTTTAAGGACAGCATTGCATAATCAAAGAAGTATGTCATCAAATTTCCTTGCCTTCCATACTTCTGGAGATCTTTTGTCAAAGCCTGCAGCTTTTCTGTTTTTAATTATTGTCTGTCAAATAAAACAGGGTAGATGTGTTTCAAACAAGAAGGGACCATCTCCACTCTAAGTGGAAGGCCTCAGAAATTAATAGACCAGTTCACATACTTCAGCAGCAATTTACTGAAAGTGATGTCTACATACACCTAGCATAGGTGTGGACTGATTTTGAAAAGTTATCCATCATATGAAAGGCTGAGCTATCCAATAAAATAAAATTGTGATTTTTTAAGCTGTGGCTGTATCAATACTACTGTATGGATTGACCACATGAACCCTAACAAAACACATGAAGAAAAATTTGGATAGAAACTACACAATCCTGGAAGCAATACCCAACAAAACAACAGCTGTATGGCCACTTACCTAAAAAACCATTAAAGTTAGACAAATAAGATACATGGAACACTGCTGGAGAAGCAAGGACAAACATATAAGTCATGTATGGATCCCTACACAAGGATGCACAACACAACTTGATAATGATTATATGTGTGTGTTTGTGTGTGTGTGTGTGTATGTATATATATATATATGTATATAAGAGAAAAAATACTATGCATGAAATATGATTGTTTGAATAAAATGCTGAATAAATAACAATGTACTTGAGTGCCTGTAAGCAGAGCTGTACAAAAACTGGTATATCATTACTTCACAATCCTTCCAGTTTCTGTAACTAATAGATAAGACAAATTACAACCTCCTGTCTGATGATTGTATCTGTTATTTAACAAAACCAAAAGAATGGTGAAGTAATAATACAGGTATATAGATATTTCTGTGTGTATGACTGCAGTCTAAATGTATTTACCAACCCCTCCATATGAGTAAGATGAGAAACTTTTTAAGCAGAATTTAATAGGTCTGAATTCAGAGTTTTCTTTCTCCTAGACCAGTTGCCATACCTGGGTTAAAGAGCTCAGTTTACCCTAATAGCTGGAAGGAGAATAATTGGATTCATACCTTTCCCAAGGATATTTGTGCTATATGCTATACAAACATATGTATATATATTTATATATATTATTAATATCAAGTAAAACTCAGTAAGCATGTGTAGGGATTTGTAAGATCAATGGTTTGGTGAGATTTCCTGGTTTGTGGGTTTTGATTTTTCCATATATTCGTCTGGTTTTATAAGGGCTATATGAAATAGCCCTTATAAAAAACTTAATCTATAGAGTCTATCACTTACCCTTCTCTAAGACAATATTCTTCAAAGGACTAACATAAAACAAACCCTAGTTAATAATAACTTCCCTAATAAATGAATAGATCAACTAATAAAACTATATCTCCATAACATCTATAAAAATAACAATAACAACAACGACAACAATTATAATATTTATAGAATTAACTTATATTTCAGGAACAATGCATAAAAACTACAAATTAGATGAGCAAGTAATAACTAACATTATACCCAGACACATTAAACCCATGGAACAACAAAACCAAATAAAACTCATTATCAATTACACTAAATTAAAAATGGACTCATCATTAAAAATAACACAAACTCCCCCAAATCTTTCCTAAACCAAACCAATGTAATCTATAAATTTATATGTCCATTTAGAGAGTGTCTCTTAGAAAGTAGCATTAACAGCTAATACCTACATTGACAATACTACAATTACCCTCTCTTGTCCTTAAGTACCACCTCTCAGACATAAGCACCATAAAACAGCATCTAATAACAAAGCATAACAAAGACACTGACAATCTCAAATCCCCAGATATAAGAAAGATCCTCATTAATAATACAAAAATCATATATAGAAATAACAATAAAACTCGCTTACTTGAAGTAATAACCAAAAAAAATTTTTTTTAATTGGTATTAATAAAATTGCATTTAACACAGTGTTATGCTGCCATGTGCCCAGCGGGCTTGCAGGGTGCCATTCATTGCCGCCAAGTCCACCAGTTAAAGCAGGGTACACACATGGGCTGTGGTTTGCCAACACTATTTAATATTACAGATATCACCAACTCCCTAGCTGAACAACATTTTAAAGCCACTAGGTGGGTTATAGGTGAGTTATTAAAATTCAGACAGCTAACTTGCTAACTTTCCCCCTCAAATACAAGGCCTTCGACAAATACAATAGTTCAACAATAAAAGAAGACTCTGAACTGCTGTGTTTGGGTCAACAAGATTAAAATAACAATATTCTTTTATTGAACAAAAATAAAGAAACATGAAACAATTCAGGTAAAAGCCAGAAGTGAGAAAGTTTTCTTTTAAAGGACGGTTGGTAAAAAAACAGTTCATCAGCGTGGTAGGTACGGTCTGCTTTCCTTCAGACGTTGGGGTTTAATGGCAGAGACCGAATTCAAAATCTCAAGTTTATCATTCGGGGAATATTCCCTCTTCTTTTCTCCTCTATCTTATCAGAGCTATTCTTCCCTTCTGTAATTTGTCTTTTATTCACGTCAGCATGAATACAGCAAGAGAAATTGTAATATACTTCAGTTGTATGTTCACTTACTTGGGATTTTGCAGAGTCTTTTCTTTTCTCTTTTTCCTCTCATTATTGGGCTTCCATAACACGTTGATAGAAAGGTGCACATCTTATTTCAGATAAGACCAAGATTAATTATTATCTCTTTCCTCGTGGACAAGTCTCCGGCTTTGGGTATTTCATTTAACGAGGCCCACCAGACCCCGGAGTGTGAATTTATTCAAAGGAGAAGCTTTTTCTTTTCTCTCAGTGTTCTCTGTGCAACATGACTTTGGAATCTGGGTTTCCTCTGTACCCCAAATTATTTGTCTTCGCTCTCCAACAAACAAACAACAACTGGTTATTTTCTGTAGTTTGAAAAATGACCACGTATTGACTTTTTGGCAGTTTATTCCTCCGCACCAATCATGGTCACTGTCTGCCTCTCTCCACTGACGTACACATGGCTAATAGTGAATGGGATTCTCTCATGACCATGTCACCTAATGCTAATAGAGGAGAGTTGAAGAGAAACAGCCTTTCCACTGCCACTATTCTTGGTTACTACTATAGTTGGCTAACAGCCAGCATGTTGCAACTCCTTTCCCCACAACTTGGCGAATGTATGAGGGTATCGTTTTTCCTCATGATACCCTCACTATTAAAAGAAAAAAAGGGAGAGAGAACCAGTCTTTTACCAACAAATTTCTCCTTTTATTTTTATCCGGTCCGATACTATACTTTTGTGTCTCATAGAACGTTCTCTCTCTCTTTCTTTTTTTATAATTTCAGCACCTTGAAAGGGTGTTAGCTAAAATATTATCACAACCTTGGATATGCTGAATTTTAAGTTAAATTCTTGCAATGTTAAATAATATGCCTGCAGCGTTTGTTTTTTTTTTGCGCATTCTTTCCAAGAAAGTTAAAGGATTGTGGTCGGTATGAACAACTGTTGGCTGTAGCGATGCTGTGATATAGATCTTAAAATGTTGGACACTCATTACCAGGGCTAACGTTTCTTTTTTAATCGTTGAGTAAGCTACCTGGTGTTTATTCAGCTTTTTAGAAAAATAGCTGATTGACCGTAACTTTCTATCTTCATCCTCTTGCATCAGGACTGCCCCAATACCTCTATCACTAGCATCCACTGCTAGGTAGAATGTTTTTTTGAACTCAGGTGCCATTATGATTGGTTGTTCGCATAACACTCTCTTTACACATTTGAATGCTTCTTGACATTCATCTTTCCAATAGAATTTTCTTCCTTTCTTCAATAGGTCTGTTAAAGGTGCTGTCTTCTCAGAGAAATTCTTACAAAATCTCCTGTAATACCCTGCCATGCCCAGAAATCTTTTTAGGCCTTTCACATTATTGGGGATCAGGTATTCTTTTATATGAGTCTTCACTTCATTTGGGGCTATTTTTCCATAGCCAATGGTATGCCCCAAATATTTCCCTGTTGATGATCCAAATTCACTTTTTGACAGATTTATAGTTAGATTTTCCTTATCTAACCTCTCAAACACTTTTTCCAACGTGTTCATATGTTCCTTCTAGGTTTTGCTATACACAACGATATCATCGACATATGCATCGACTCCAGTCAAGCCCTCTAAACATTTATTCACCATTCTTGTAAATGTGACCTGCAAATTCCTCATGCCAAATGGCATCACTTTGTATTGGAACGGCCCGTCAGGTACCACAAAAGCTGATATTTCTTTAGCTTTTTCTGTCAATGGTATAACCCAATATCCTTTTAATAGATCACATTTTGTTATGAATCTTGCTCGACCTATCCTATCGATACAATCCTCTATCCTAGGTATAGGGTAGCAATCTGCCTTGGTCACTGCATTTATCTTTCGATAATCTGTACAGAACCTCATAGTTCTGTCTTCTTTCTCCACCAGCACACACAGTGACGCCCATGCGCTCTCACTCCATTCAATAATTCTGTGTTTTAACATATAATCCAACTCGGTGTTCATAATTTCCCTTTTCCTTGGGTTCAACCAGTATGGATACTGTTTGATCAGTGTTGTATTGATCAACTCCATGTCATGTTGTGCCAATTTTGTTGTTCTTGGTATATCAAAAAAATAAACCTTTATACTTGGTTATCAAACTTTCCACCTCTTCACGTTTGGGTTTTTCTTGGTGGGCTAACTTATTTTCCGAATTATTCAAGATAGCTAAATTCTCTAATTTTACGGGTGGATTTTCTCCCGCCTTATTTCCTTCTTTCAAGTCATCTTTCCCTTCTCCTCCATCTTCGCTCTTCATCATTAAGATAGATCTGGAGATCCACAAATTTTTTATCCTATTCACATGGCACACCTGGGTTTTCTTCCTCCTTTTGGGTGTGTTTATTTCATAATTCATCCTATTTTCTATGCTACAGTATAGGGTCCTTGAAATCTTTTCCCTATTTGGTAATAGCAACAGCACTTTATCAACCTCCTGAAATTTTTGGATTCTCGTTTTTCGATCAAATGTTTTCTTCATTTTATCCTGTGCTTTAGACAGGTTACTCTGCATTAAGTCTTGCGCTCCAGCCAAGTTTTCTCTTAATCCTTGCCTTTCAATCTGTTTCGCAGGTTGTAGCCCTTCTCTACTCCCACCGTCATCTTATCCCTTCCATTCGTGGCATTTAATTTTGTCCTTTTCCTGGGAAATGTTCTGGCTCTCACGTCGTTTCCTAGTAGTAAGGATATGCCCTTCATTGGCAGACTATCCATCACTCCTACTATAATCAGGCCAGTTTTCCACTTCAACACCAGTTCCACCTCACACAGGGGAACTTCTCTCTTCTCGCCTATTCCTTTAACAGTTATCTTTTCCTGCGTGACTTTTCACACCTCTCATGGCAATTTTTCTTTTAGAAGAATTGATTTGGAGGCTCCCATATCTCTCAATATTGTTATGGCTATTTTCTCCTTTGGCCCATATATATGACCTTTTCCTACAAATGGGCGATAAGTATCATCTATTTCCATATCAGTCGTTACAGCTCCCTGGGCCTTTCCTGTGGGTATTCAGCCTGTTTCTGGTCCTCTGCCTGTCAGACATTTTGCTGCTATATGACCGACCTTTCTGCACCGGTAACATGTTATAGCCTTATCCTCCTGTCTCGGGGTGTTTTGGTTTTCTTCTTTTATTCAACCATTTACTTGTTTTTCTCTGTCTCTAGCTCCTTTCAATCTACAATCATTTTGACTTTTCATGTCAATTCAACTTTACTCCTTTTATGAGTGATAACATATTCATCCGCCAGTGTAGCTAACTCATAACCCGTAGTTATCTTTTTGTCACTGAGATGGACCCTCAACTCCTTGGCCATGCAGTTCATAAACTCCTCTATCAAGATAAGTTGCCTTAACTTTTCAATGTCCCCATGGACATTCTTTGTGGAGCACCACTTGTCCAGTAATCCTTCCTTATCTCTTAGAAATTCAATGTATGAATGTCCATCTTCCTTTTTCTTGTCACAAAATTTCTGTCGATATGCTCCAGGCACTATTTCAATGTTTTTCAGGACCGCCATTTTGACTGCCTCATATTCTGAACATTCTTCTGGAGATAAGGTCGCATAAATTCTCTGGGCTTTACCTGTCAACACAGTCTACAGCAACATTGCCCAGCATTTTTTTGGCCAACCCAAGTTCACAGCAGTTCTTTCAAAATGCGCGAAATATTTGTCCGCATTTTCTTCCACGAACTTCGGTCTGCTTGGTTATGTCGAATGCAAGGCGTCCATCTCTTTGCCTGGTTCTCATCAATTCGAGTTCCTGCTTTCTCATTTCTTGCTCCTACCATACTTTCTCCAGTTCTAGTTTAGCCTGTATTTGACATTTTTTCTAACTCAATTTGTTCAGGTGTCATAGTCGTTGATTCAATTGGCAAATCTTCCAATATCTCTACCTCAAAAATATCTTCATCCACCATGTGCTCTGCTATAGTTCTGATGAGTCTGCTTTTCCTCATTGACCTCCATACCTAATTTCTGTCCTATCTCTATAAGTTCACTTTTCCTGAATTTTTCCAACTTTTCCATGAAAGGCTCTTCTAGAAATTTGTTTACGTTCTCTATCTCCATCATAGGTTCTTCCTAAGTTTTGACGAAGTTATTTAGTGTATTTAAGTAAGGGAATTTGTTTGTTTTTGTACTATGTTCTTGAAGCAAGACGAAGAAAAATTTTCTCAAGGCGAGTTTTTTTCTATTCTTTGAGAAAAATCACAAAAATCTTTCAGACGAAGCCCCCATTTAATAACAGGTATTAACATATTAAACATATTCAATAACTAACCCTACAACCTTCCTAATATAATGAGCCAGATATATACCATAAAAAACTAAAAAAAATACAACAAATAAATATAAGAACTCACTGCAACTTACGGCAACAAACAATCAAACATAAATCTTGTGGACAACTAGCAAAATGGTTGAAAGTGCTTGGGATAGTATGAGGTACATTCTCTCAGCACCTCAACCCAGACTTAAGCAAAATAATTAGACTTGAACATCTTCATTTAAAGATACTAAAAAGAAAATACTCTGTGGTCTTCAACAGAACATGCTTATATATATATATATATATATATATATATATATATATATATATATATATATAATATTAGGTAAAAATGAGCTGAGTTTAAATAGCAGAAAAAATTTAGATTTAGATTAAATGTCAAATTAATTTTACACAATACATTTTTTATATGGAGATAAAAATAAATGCAAAATATGATGATGAATATTAAATTCAAATTTTAGCCCTGTCATACAAATAAATATAGTTATACTACCTACATTTTTGCATATAAGGATAATTTTATGATTATTAATTAATCGTTATAAGAATTATATTATTATATTATTCTTTATAGCAAAAATTTTTCTATTAATAATTACATAAAAAACAATACAACAATACTATAGTTTTTATAAAAATATTTTTTAATTAATTCAAATTAAAGTTTCCTTTCGTGAATCAAATAACTTTAATATAGAATTTAAATAAAATTCAATTTTAACCTACACTGCTTCAAAGGAGGTAACTATTAGTGATTCACTGAGTTTTTTTTTTAAATAAAGAAATAAAATGATATATATAACTCACTAAAATGTTTTATAGATTTATATTATTATTGGTCAAAATATTATGATATCAACCGATTAACTCAATGGATATGAATTCTCATATCATCTGATAACTTTCAGAATTTAAATAAACTAGAATGTAGCTATTAAGTTACATGATCATTATTATAAGAATAATCTGATCTTTTCTATGTACAATTAAATAATTGATTAGATTTAAATTAGAATTAAGATAATACAATTAGGTTCTTGGAATTAAGTCTTTCTTTTTATTTTACACATATATATATGTGTGTGTGTGTGTGTGTATAATAAAAGATTTATATTATATAAAGAGGCAAATGCTAAGAGACATATGCTAATAGGGAGATTACAATATATGAAAAAACTTTTTTCCATATATTGCAATCTCCCTATTTGCATATGTTTCTAAGCATTTGCCTCTTTAAATTTGTATGTACCAATAATTTATCTATTCATCTATCTATCTATCTATATTAAAAAGTATAGAAAATTGAAAAAATCTTTTTAAAAGTGAAGTTTGTTCATAAATAAAAAAAGTCTTGGACAACACAGGAAATTTATGGATTAATCTCGTAAATTTCTTTTTTTTTTTCTTTTTTTTATATATTGAATAATAATTACGAACACAATGAAGAATATACACCCCTGTCTAACAGTGAAAACTCCATAAAATCTTGTATTCCATCTGAAAAAATAGTCTTGTTAAAAGATTGTTGAAATGAATTTATAATAGATCTTATCTGTTAAGTTCTACATAATATTACTGATACATTTACTCTGCACATGAGTTTTTTATATACTTATATATATTCATATATTCTTATATATTAATAGCCATGCATTGAGCACTCTATTTGAATATATTGATACTATATATTCTATATGGATTGTTCCTCTTAAGTCTATTAATAGACTTAATTTATATTAAATTATTTTATATATACATAGTGGGTAGAGTGTTCGTCAATGGCCTGGGAGAGTCATACCAAAGACTCAAAAAATGGTACTTGATATCTCCTTGCTTAACACTCAGCATTATAAGGTACGTATCAAGGGTAAAGTGGAACTGATACAGATAAATTCCATTCTATATTTTTTTTATTTTTCTTTCTGATTCTTGTTTTCCTTTTGATAAAGAACAAAAAACAACAACAAATCTCTGGGTCCAATGAATTGGCAGTTTTCTTCACTCTTTCATTATCTTTCAAATAAAGTTATAAGAACACTAATTTATAAAAATTAGAAATAAAATAATATTTTGACTGCTATGGTACACTGACAAAAATTCCTGGTTGAGATCGCAGCATATATATTTTTTCCTTTGAGTTTGGGATGATAAAGAAAAAAAAAATTTTTTGCTTCTTCCATGGGCAGCTAAGTTCCATTTTTCTCATAAAAGTCATAGCAACTTTCTTGACTATTTCCCACCCATCTCCTGCTGTGCCTAACAATAACATATACTTGAGCTATATGTTTTTTATTGCCTATTTTTATTTCTGCATTAATTTATGTTTTTTTTGTTTGTTTTTATTTTTTTGTTCTTTGTAATTGTTTAACAGAAATTTTCTGCTGGAAAATGTTAACTCCACCTGATGTACTTTTACTATATCTAGATTTTCTTTGATTTTTTTCTCTGATCTCAGCTGGTCTTTGTTTTGAAAAATGAAGAAAGGTTGCCATTTTCTGCTAATATAACCAAGTCAAAGAAATTGTTTTGATGTTTTCTTTTAAGTTTTTACTACATAATTAGTTTTTAGCTTCAGTTGATTCAATTTTCATTATCTTTGAATTCAGAGGTTACAATATTGATTAGCCAGACTATTCAGGCAGGAAAAAATTGCCAGCAGATAGTTTTCATCACTTACATCTTGAACAGCTGAAAAGTATACAAATATGCAAGAAGCTTCCGGAGAAATTCAGCTAAAAGTCAACTTAGTCAACTTTACTGAAATTCAACTAAATTAGATGAAAGATGAAAATTCAACTTGAAAATTCTGCTAAAGGACAACTTTACAGAAATCAATTAAAATTAAATGAAATTCAACTCGAGAATTCTGCCTCGCAAGCTGAAAATTCAACCTAAGAATTCTACTGAAAGACCACTTTACAGAGAACTCAACCAAATTAAATGAAAGCTGAAACTTTTCAATGAAACCACAAAAACTACTTAGATTTAAAGAATTTTGTTTTCCAGACACTCTCTCTCTCAAATTAGTCACGCAAATTACACCAAAATTTGTAATGCTTTATCCTTTCCATCTTTTCTTTCTTGTTTCTTTTGTATAAAATTCGTTTCTAAAACTTTGTATTATCTTTTGAAATAAATACCTGAACTAGAAAACTGCGGAACTTACCCATTAAAGCCTCCAAAAAACATTACTCCTTTATATTGCATATTTGGTATCTTATTGTAATCCCCTTATATTAAAATTTGTTATTTAATTATTTTTACATTGCAAGATCTAATTTAAATTCTTTTATTTTAAAGTCTAAATTTTGGTTGTTCCCAAAATTGAAAGAAACATTAAATGGTCAATGTTTTTTATCAATGCCATAAAAGTTACTGTGTGGTACAATTAAATCATAAGTCAACCCAAAAATTTCTTCCTACACAGAATAAAAATTGATGAAACTTTTTAAAAATATATGTAGCCCTATTTGAAAAATTGAATTATAATTTTTCAGAGAAATAAATTTATTTAATTTTGGTATTAGTTTTTTTACTATTCTATGGTTTAAAACATTTTATTGGTTTAAAACCCTTATTCATCAATCTTTATTTTTAAACTAGTTTCATTATTCTATCTGGTCTAGAACTTTCATTTGTTGACCTGATGAGTCAACTAACTGTCATGTCTGTAACCAAGTCCTTTAGATTTTGTTATTCTACAACAAAATCCTCATTTCAGTCTTTCTTGTTTTTCTAATTGCTATCACATTGTTTAAAACTGAATGTTTTGTTGAAACTCTATTATGGCAGCTGTTATTCATATGTCAAAGTTTTCAGTTGTCAATGTTTATGTAAATCAAAAAAAGTTGTTTTTTCTTTTCATTCTTGTCTTGTTCAAGGCTTAAGTAAAGTTTACTTTCTTTAAGTTAATTTTGATTTCCCACCTTCTGCTGATTCTCAGTCTATGTTTAACCTAAGTTTTCTTTTTGTTCCATTAAGATATCTTTTTCAAACTGCTTTGATAATTATCATTAAGGGTTTTTGGACTATTGTCTTCATCTTTATTGTTATTTCCACAACGCTTCGGCCGATATATCGTCCAGCCTTCTTCAGGTGTTTGTTGAACTCAGGAACCTTCACAGAACTTCGAACTACATCCTTTATTGAAACCACGGGGGTCGCCTGTTCTGATTCCGTTAGCCATAACCGGGTACAAGTGTTAAGTATTCCTGTATTGTTACTCGCCTGTAGGAAGTAAAATGAGTCTTGTTGGTTTATATGTTAATGTTATTTGGCCTTTCTAAAAGATAAAATTGGAAATGATTTAAAAAAAAAAAGAAACCGATTGGGCCCTAAGCATAGAAAAATGACAATGACTACTATATGTAATTTTGAATCGTAGTGAGGGGGAGAAAAAGAAAGTGAGTAAGAGGGAAACATACAAGCAGGTTACTGTGAAAAGAAAAGAAAGAAAGATGGTCCCTGCGTTAAAATGATTGACGGGTGATAGTAAACAAAATTTTTGTAAATGAAATTTTGTAGTAACTTGTCAATGCTGCCCTAGCGCATAGTAACTGGAAATTAGGATTTTAATTCAAGATCTGAGAGAATTTCGAGGCATCATTGATGCTGTCTGGAGAATGTGCATATCCATAATTAAGGCTGTGGGGTGGGTTTTGATGTTTGTAAAAGTTGTGGAAATTGGAAGTGTTTTGTGGAGTCTCCCTGGAATGGGATCGATTTTAGGTATTGGTAGAAGCATACCAGGTTTTGTGAAGGTTTGTTGATACCGAATACATTCGGGGGCACGGATGAATGCCCTGGACCTTTTTGTTGTCTTATATCTACTGGAATTGTCTCACATGATCTCACCATTTGGGGCAGAGCAACTAAGAGGCAAATATTTTTTTGTGTCTAACGAGGCAGATGGATATTTTGTGAATTTCCCCCCCCCTGGAATAGGGTTTGAGAGTTTATTGAAGGGGATATTCAGAAACAGGGGTTTGGAGACTAGAGAATTAAGTATATGCGCAAAATCTTGACAATCTTGTATGTACTGAAAAATTCATGGACTCGGTTTTGAATTGTTCTTGAGAGGGAAATGTTGTTGGCTGAATGGATGAAAGTTTGGGTTGTTTGGGAGGGAACACCCAGGGTATTTTACCTCATCTTTGGAAGTGAGAAAGAAAAAAAAAAGGGTACTCGTAAACTATTGGTGAGATCGTGCGAGACAATTCCAGTTAATATTGGACCACAAAAAGGTCCGAGGCATTCATCCATGCCCCCGAATGTATTCACTATCAACAAACCTTCACAAAACCTGATAGACCATTTGACGGTGGTCAAAAGTTGAAGAAAAAGGGGAAACATTTATCTTGGTTTGATTATGAGCTATGCTTAGTTGTAAAGGCCACTTAATGGAAAATGTTAGAGGTACGGAAAATGACAGCTTGCATTATTGAAAAAATATATATTGATTAATGACAGAGATTACTAGAGAAGCAGATATAAGGTTAGAAGCAATGAGTTATGGATGTAGAAGGAAAGCAAAAGAGAAAAAGACAGATAACAAACAATTGATCTGGAAAAAGAAAAAAATAAAGACTGAAAAAAAAATACATGCCAATTGAAAAAGTAAAATCACAAGAAAAGAAGAACCAGTAAATATTGAAAAAAAATTGAAAAAAAAAGAAAAGAAGAACCAGAAAATGTTTTTAAAAAAATGGATAACAAGAAAATGAAGGACTTTTGTTTTTTACTGACTTTGAGTTTTAGGACTGTTACATGTTTTATTGTCTTGTTTTTTATATTTGATTGTTCCAATTGTTTTTCTGTGATTTTGTTAATCAAGTACATTAGTTTGAAAAAAATAATTTGTTATCTTCTGTAACAAATGATTTTATTTTGTGGGGAGGAAATGTATGTTATATAATTACGGAAGGATTTTTTTTTATTTAATCATTTTCATTTCATTATCATTTGGTTTGGTTAGGCTTTGAACTATTCAGCTCTTAGAGCAGGTGTTCACGCTTGCACGTGGAGGATGTGACAATCACAAATATCATAATAGAAGCTCCAGATAGGAAATGGGACTGGGGTGTGAATGACGTCATGCCCCGAAGCGATGGGCTGGGAATTTTGGTGATTTTTGAAAAAAGCAGTTAGAACCTGAGCGAGGGCAGTCCAGTTGAGGGCTACGGGATGCACCGCGCATTTGTTGGGTCAGATGGAACAGTCAGCATTGTAAAAATTGTGTCGCTCTCTCCTCGTGTCGAAAAACTAAACTCAAGAAGTTAATAAACGTTTTGTGCCTGAACTAAAGAAAGTCGTCAGTGTTTCGTGATTTCTATGCATTTGAACATTTTACATATTCGTATTTTGACTATGCTACAAGGATATCTCATCTAAAACAGTTATCCAGTGCCTGCAATCAATCTTCTCTCTATGTGGAGCACCAAGCTACTTCCACTCAGACTGAGGCTTAGGTTCCCTGGCTCAGGATGTAAAAGAATACCTTCTACTGCACAAGGTGGGCACTAACTAGACAATCCCTTATCATCCTCAAGGCAATACCCAAGTGGAAAGATATCATGGTACCATATGGAAAACCATTTGTCTAACACTGAACTCATAGAATCTACCCCAACTCACTGGGAATCCATACTACCTCGAATTCTTCACAGCATCAGGTCTACTCTGTCCACTGCCACTAATGCAACACCTCAAGAAAGATTCTTCTCGTTCTTTTGGCTGTCATCTATAGGTGTATCTCTTCCATCCTGATTGCTAAAACTAGAACCTGTTTTTCTGTGACAGTTCACAAGATACTCAATGAATGGCTCCTTGGTACAAGAAGTTGAGCAATTGGGTGTAAATCCAGCCTCTGCACATATCTGATATGGTGATGGCAGTGAATCATCTGTGTCACTACACAACCTTGCTCCCTGCCCATCGCAGACACTTGTGAGCGAGAAGAGTGGGCCAGATACTACAGCAAAAGTTTGCCCCCTGACGAAAATAACTATTCCTTTATTGAAAAGAATCCTACTAAGGAGGAAAATAATACTGATATTCTGTGCTTATCTTGTGAAAACTCAGGTTTTGAAATAACTGTTAATGCACCAAGCTTGAAAGACAAACTTCATTATTCGCAGAGAATAAGACATGCACCAAACGATATGGGTGGTAAATTTATTTGGCTGGAGTGAATGTCATGATAAATGTTGTGACCTGTTAGGGGCCACAAAGAACACATGAAAGAAGAAAAAGTTGGTTGAACAAGTGTATTGAATGAACAGAACATATATACAAAATAAGACTGTTAGTACAGCAGATAGAAGTGTCCATCCAAACAGTCAGGTTTGACTGATAGAAGAAAGTCGGTATTTGTCGTTCCTCTCACCAACCAGACGAGTGTGGCACAAGCCCTTTTTCAGAAGGATCCAGGCATAAGGCTGTAGTGGTTCCAAAATGCCTCAGGCATCATCAGCATTCCCTCCAAAAAGGGCCTCTCAGACGCCAGGCGATAAACCTAGCCCCTCCAAGGAGAGTTAAAGCCTGGGAGGATGGCCCATTGAGGCTCGAGGATGCTAGCTTATCGAAATCCATGTCAGACAGCCTCGACCAGCATAGACAGGACACCCGACCAGATCCGTGTACCGACCAACCCGGCCAACCAAAGTGTGTCCCAGCCCAGAGCTGGGAGAAATTTTCTGTGAGAGTAAAATAGAGTTAGTCTTTATGAAGGAGGAAGAGTTTATTATTGTGTAGGTAGGTCACCATAATACTCCCCTCCTTAGTCTTAATTTTGCAGGAGTCTGAAGGAAAAGTTTTGTTTTTTTTTCTTATTAGATTAAAGTTCTGAGGCTGTATATGTAGCTGTAAAAAGATTTCACAAAAATTAATCCTGAGGAATTATTTTCATTCTCTGAGACGTAGTATTCCTCTGCTTGACTTACTTGTTTGATTTATAGAGAAGCAAATGTTTCCTTTTTTACAACTAGCCAGAAATTTAAAACTTGGCTGATTTGTTTTACCAAGTTCAAAGTTGAAAGGCTTTGAGAATTTTTTTTCGGTTTCAATACCTTTTACGTTTTGGATTAACAACTATTAAATCAGTTGTTTTCCTTTTTCTCTTAGAACGGCGCATTTCAGGAACCACTTGAGGGTTCGGAATATTGAAAGTGTCATAAATGACATCCATAACTGTTTCCTCAGAAGGCCTGCGATCAGCCTTGTTAGTTAGACATTTGCTAAGTTGGTTGAGATGTCTTTTATGAGTAAATTAAATTGTGGACCCTTTATAATATAAATCATGTTCCCAACTCTTTTTTCGATTGTTCCCATCTCCCTGAAAGATTTGTCGTCTTTGAAGATTCTGATAAAGACTTTTTCTGGGATTATATCGTTTAGGGGGTACGATGCATATTCTTCCAGGCTTCATCTGTTTAAGGAGTAGTTGGTCGAAATGGACCATATCCAACATGCGAACATCACCTCAGCTGGAAATTGTGAAGCTGATGTTTTGTTATTCAGTGTAATTTAGTATACTTGAAGAAATTACTGGAGGGCTTTTTCGGTTGGTGTAGCCCTTGCTTTTTTCAAAGCTCTCTCCAAAGTATCCACAAATCTTTCAGACTGTCTATTAGGCCTCGGATGGTACAGAGGGATTGTGATGTGTTCGATCTGGTATGTTTCACAGAAGTCTCTGAATTCTTCAGACGTAAACTGACTTCCATTATTAGACACTAAGACGTCCACTACTCCGATTCTGGTGCACAGCTCATGTAGAAATTTTATAGTAATTTCTGTAATTGAGTTTTTGCATCTGTGTACTTTGGGACACTTTAAGAAACTGTCAACTACAACGAGGTAGTAATATCCTTCAAGAGGGCTGGCGGAGTCAATAGGAATTCTAGACTATGCTAGATCTGTTTTTGGCCAGAAATTGAATTTAATAGATGGTGCCTTAGCTGCCAGGGCACTGCCTTTACATGATTTGACAGCGTTTTCTATATCTTTGTCAATGTTTGGCCAATGGACATAGCTATGCATCAAATTTTCATTCTAGTACTCCCTGGGTGGCCAGCATGGAAATCTTTCAAGATAAGCTTCTGGAGTATTGACAGAATCACGATGTGTTCCCTGTACAGTAACACCTCATTGCATATAGAGAAAACGTTTGTAGCTCACTGGTCCTTTTCAAAAATTTTCGCTTTTATTTGGTTGATATACTCATTGCAGAGAGCCTCTTGTTTTATTTGTTCAAGCATCACTGGAAGTTCCCTTACTGTATTACAAAGAGTAGTTTTTAATTCTCCTTCAGATTGAAGGAAGGCAATCACTGTATCTTCCAGTGATTCTTTGTACTTGGGAATTAGTCTTGACAATCCGTCCGCATGGCCGAATTTTTTCTATGGTAGGTACTCTATTTTGAATTCATAATTTAGTAGGATTGTACGCCATTTCTACAGTCTGTTGGCTGTGTGCGTAGGAAGACCTTTTTTTTGAGCCAAAGATGGTGAGTAGTGGCTTGAGGTCTGTAGAAGTGTCGACTGTAAATATAGCGGTGGAACTTTGAGACTGCGAATATAATCCCCAAGCCTCTTTTTCAATTTGGGAATAATTTTTTCTGCATGAAGCAAGGCTCCCAACGCATGAGCTATTGGTTTTAATGTACCATCAGTCATTTTGTGGAGAATGCATGTACCTACACCATACGAGCTAGCGTCGCTGGCTACTATGATTTCCAAGTCCGGGTTGTAATGTGTGAGAAAAAAGTCTGACATCAGTGTTTTTTGTTATTTTTTCAAATGCCTCCTGGTATTCTGCTGTCCAATCTCTGGGCTTGTCTTTCTTTAATAGTTCATGTATGGAGGCACACAAATCAAGCATGTTTTGTATGAATACCTGGTAATAAATTGCTAGTCCAAGGAAGCTCTGCAACAAAGCTATGTTATTGGGCGCCGGCATGTCTTTAATCACGGCAGCTTGTTCAAGATCTGGTCTCCTGCCATCCTTGTCAATCATGTGTCCTAGGTATTTGATTTTTTTCATGAAAAAATCACATTTGGTCTCTTTAACCGAAGTCTTGTATCTTAGTAAAAACTTTGTGGACGTGATCCTAATGTTCGACTACGCTTTCACTATTCATTAAAATGTCATCTAAATAAGCAACTAAGAAGTCAAGGCCTCTCAGCATAGTATCCATCACTTGCTGAAAAATTGCTGGCATGACCTTAACCTCAAATGGTAAATGTTCAAATTTATATAATCCGCAGAGCATAGTTATAGACAATAGCTTCGAATTCACCTCTTCAAGTGGAATTTGCAAATAAGTGTCGTTAAGGTCAATTTTCGAGAAAAATTTCCCACAATTTAGCTTCACAAATGTCTTCTGGACTAGCAAGGGGGTAATGACAGTCCTTCTGAGCAGCATTTAATCCTGTAGAAAAATCAACGCAAATGTGTATCACTTTAGATTTCTTTTTTATACTGACCGTTGGTGTGGCCCATTTGCTGTACTTTGATAGAACTCCAGTTTTTACTTATATGTCAAGTTCCTCGTTAATTTGTTCCAACAAGGCAAAGGGCCCATTTCACTACTTTTTGAACACTGGCTGGACGTTGTCTTTTAGTTTAGATTTTGCTATCATCTTGGTGCACCCACTAGAAAAAATTTTTGGATTGGCTTCCTTCAGTTCTTTTTTTAGTTTTTCAGCTTCAGCATCCAAATTTTCTATTTTTTTAGCAGTATGAGTTTACAGGCAGGTCCCAAAGCTGGAATTGTGTCATCCAATCAGTGCCAAATAGATTGTTAGTATTTTTCTGGACAAACAATTCTAATTTAAGAGTCTTCCCATTGAATGTTGTATTAAGAACCAATTCTCCCTCGAATTTAATTTTTCTTTTTTTACTGATCTTGCAATCTTGCTAGATTTTATCATGGTTGGCTTACCCAATCTTTTACATGTCTGCAAGTTTATTAGAGTCAAATCAGAACCCAAGTCTAGTTGAAATTTCACACTTTTATTTAACATTTTTACATGTTTACTTTCCTGGCATTAGCACTGTCTAGTTTGTGCAGCCTTGTATTTTTTATGCAGCTATTGATTTTATTTTTAGATCGGCAATGTGGATTTTTGTGTCCGTCTCAGTTACATATGAAGATCTTCTTGTTCCAGAAAGTACAATCTTTGTACCAGTGTAGGGCCCCACATCCAGAACATGGGTTAAGGAGCAAATTATTTTACTTTTTCTTTATTTCATTAGTTTTAGAGGGAGACTTTGTTTCTTTTTGTAGCATATTTTTCTGACATGAGCAATACCCGATTCTTCGATTTTGTTTAGAATCCTGTTTTACATTTACGTACCTTTGACAGTCTTCAGCGATCTGCTTTAATGTTATATTCGGCTCATTTTCCAATTTGTTTAGTATTTTTCACCTAATTTCATTTGACTAATAAGCAAAATTTGCCTATTACTGGTATTTATAATTGTAATGCAAGATAGGCATAAATAAGATAAAGAGACATAAATTATGATGATCATGAAATATTTCAATTTTAATATTTTATGCATAAAAACTAATGCTGCATTTAATCATTTATCAAAAATTCTGAGATAAAACTTGATAATTTTCATCACTTAAAATATTCAGACTAAGACTATACTCATGTTTCAACCGATATGTCCTTCAGCTTTCTTCAGGTGTTTCATGTCAAACTCAGGTGCCTACACAGAACTTCAAACTGAACCCTTTATTTACTCCATGGAGTTGACTGCTCCAATTCTGTTAACCATGACCAGGTACAAGTGTTAAGTTATAGTATGTATTCCTTGTTATTCTTTCTCATTTTGCTTAGATACGGCACAACCTCTAGATGATTTCACTCAGAAGTACTTTCCAACCAAATGCCTATTCCACTGTGACATATGTCCTTGCTGGACAATTCGGAGGGAATTTTTGGGACTTTTACACCTAATGTCTACATCAACCCATGAGATTCTCCACTCTACTATCATATCCAATTTTTTTAAATTTTTACCCAAGCTCATATAGCATTATTTTTTTTTATCGAGCCTTTTTTATTTATGGTTCCCAAATCATGCAGTGCTTTTTTCAAACATCTTATTCTCCAGTGTTCTTCTCTATCAATTATTTTAACTTCATCCCACTAGAGCAGATGGTTTTCCCTTTCTTTCCATATATGATCATCTTTTAGACCTCTCCCCAACATACTGCCTTTTGATGTTCCTCTAGCCTAAGTTTTAGTGGGTGGCATATGTTGCCTTTATATAATTTTCCACAACTGCTTGGGATGGGGTTCATACAATTCTTGGTTGGGAGCTTGATCCAGCAGAGATATTTTCAAAGTGTTATACTACTGGTGAATGTTATCCTGATATCATATGGCCTACATACCTTTTGAATCTTTCAAGTTAGTCTTTTGACATAGGGAAGACAGACTGTGATGAGTTTTTGGGTATTGTTTTCTATCATTTGATCTAAATTTCTTGGAGCTGATGTTATGCTCTCTGGGTTGTTGTTGCAATAGAGGTTGTCTCTTAAACTCTTCATTTCTTTTTAATATACATTGCTGTCACTACTGATGGATTTTGCTCGATGTTGTAGGCAATGAATGATTCCTTTCTTTACATTATATGGATGGTGGGAGTTGAAATTTAGGTACTGTTCGGATGACCTTAATCCTTGCTCTATATCTAGGAAGGCTGTCATCTTGTTCTTTCACCATTGATGGTTGGATTGAGTTCACATGATCCAGTGGTATTTGAATATCTTCCTGATGAGATCAGAGGATTAATGTATCATCTACATATCTAAGCCACAATAATGCTTTTAGTGATGTAGATCTTAATGTCATTTCCTCCGAGTATTCCATGTATATGTTCACCAATACTATGATCCTATAGCCAGTCCTTCTTGTCAGTATATGTCAGACCCCATCCCGAAGTAGTTTGTTTCCACATAGAAGGTCAATATCTCCATCAGGTTATCTTTTGAGATACAGGTGTGTTCTTCCAGTGAGAGATCTGCAGCCAACTTATCCTGTACCACTGTTAATACCTCATCAGTGGGTACCCTCATGAACAGTTTTACTACAACTAGGCTCACCATCTGGTTGGAATGAATAGGGGCCTTGCTGATTTTTTCTTCAAAGTGGGCAGAGTTTTTGACACATGATGAGGACTGATCAATTAGTGGAGTTACTATCTTCTTGAGGAAGCAGTTATAATTTACTGAGTGTTTTGCTTAGATATGGCACAAGGCTGTATGAATGGGGCGTCCAATGAGACTTGAACTCACTTGTGAAGGTTTACTAGTCTAGCTTGCTAACCATTCCTTCTCAAGGAAGCAGTTTAATGGGTGACATGCTGAAACTCTTTTGCTGACAATGGGTCTTAATGGAATGTCATCTTTAGGAATTTTTGGAAAGCTGTATATGTGTGGTAGCTTGCTGTAGTGTTGTGTTAACTGTCTGTATTTTTGTAGTATGATATCTTTGTTATTACAAAGAATCTGTAACAGCCTCTTTTTTACTTTACAGTAGCCACCATTGCCAATCAAGTCTGCCAATTTGTTAGAGTATTCCATCTTATCCATTGATAGTCACATTTTTCTGTTTGTAGGATTATGGTGTTTTCATTACTCTGTAATGATTTGAGGACCAGTCTTTCTTCCTTTAGATATTTGGCTTTGGAGGCTTATCTTACTTTTCATTTTAGCTCATCTGCCTGGGCCTTATGAATTTTCAAGGCTGCCTCCTTGACTGGGGCTATCAAATCTAAGTAGGGGATCTGCTTGATGGTTTTGGTGAAGTTAAGACTCTTGTTTAGCACAACTTGACCATCTCAAATTCTTTCTTGTAAGATTCGTCCATATATTGTTGGATTCAAGTTTTGTCTTTAATCCAGGAATGGGGCAAGCCTGCTTGAGAATTCAGATCGTTGTTGATGTTTCTTCCAATGGTTATTGATATTCTATCTTGGACCAACTCATGCCCTGCTCTTTTTGTGACCCCTTGTGCTCTCCAGGAATTGACCAGTAGTTTCAGTGGAACTAACTTGAGATCTCATCATCTACTTAGGAATGTAAGGTCGTTAATCATTCATGCCAATTTTTGATTTTGTCTTTCTAATTGTTTCCATTGATGTATAATATTAGGTCCATACTGATTGGATATTATTTGTCTAAATTTTTGAGATGAAGCTTATAAATTTTTATCACTTAGAATTTTTGGTCTATTGACCCATCTTTATTGTTATACTCATGTTTTGGCTGATATGTCCTTCAGCCTTCTTCAAATATTTCATGTCAAACTCAGGAGCCTATACTGAACTTTAAACTAAAAAAAAATGAGCTTGAATAAAAAATTTTTTTAAATCAAATATGATAATAGAGAAGAGTATCTCATGGGTTGATGGAGACATTACATTAATAAATCCCAAAAATTCCCTCTGAATTGTCTGGCAAGGACACATGTTGCAGTGGATAATGCATTTGGTTGGAAAGTACTTCTGAGTAAAATCATCTGGAGGTTGCAGGGTTTTTTTCAATCCAAAGCTAATCTTAAGTTTTTCAAATGAATAATTTCTAACCAAAAACCAATTAATGACATAAAATGTTGGTAATCATTTTTATATCTTATGTAAAATAATCTTTTGTTACACCACCACCATGCAAAAAAATATTATGATTTGTAAATTCTTTATTTCACAGCCAAGAATTCTGACAATTCCAAGCTATAAAATTCTTGCTCATCATGTCATCTCTATCCATTCTGTGACCCAAACCAAATTCCTGTGGGCTGGTCAAAATGTTGAGATATGGGTGAATGGTTTTTGTAAGCATAAAACTTCATTTTTTTTTCAGGAAATTGTCCCAGCGTGTTATTCCAAAGATGGCCATCTGGTCTTTCATCTTGTTTTTGATTTGTCTTTTGCGGGAACTCATGATTGGGAAAATTGGGATTTACAAGGTGAGAATATTCGTTGTTAGGTACCAATCATTGTCTTTAGCCAGAAGTCACATAAAAAGAATCTATATTTGAACACCAGCGTAGCTAACTTTGATCTTACTTTGCTGTATTACTCAACAAATATAAAAAATTCAGTACTAACATAAAAAAGAGTTAAATAATCTTTTCAGAATCATAAAGAACAAATAAAAAAACAAAATAAATATTTTATAAAATCCTAACTTTGGGAATTATTCAGAGACACTTATTGTTCATTTTGCTAAACATGCATCTCATTGAGAACTAATAGGAACATCTGAATGAATGGATGTTTCATAGAAATAATTCGGTTGTTTGGTATTTTTCTTCATAGCCTCTCTCAAAGCAATGAGAGTTACTTGGTAGTTCCCATATCCTCTCCAGATAACATAAAACAAATTATTTTGGGTTACATAGTATCATCAGCAAGGAATAGTCTATAACCTGACCTATATCAAAGGGACAATATATATTGTATAATTGTATAATATTAATACTAGCATAGTTCCTTTTTCATCTAAAGTAACTAATTTTGATATTAAACAATATCAATAAGTTTGTAAATTGGTAGAGTTTGTAATAGGTACAGAATATCTGAGGGCCAAGGGTTCAAGTGTTCGAAAAATTGAATCCACTAAGTTTTTTCAAAATAATTTGACTTAAAATCAAATTTTATATATATATATAATATATATATAAATATAATTTTATATATATATACTTAGGTATGTTAGGTGTGCATTATGTGAAGAGTAAAAAGGAGAATGATATTGATATATCTATGTAAGGGGAAAAAGACAGCCAATGCATATGCCTTCTGATATTCCCCACCCAATATCTGGCTTTTTGTAAGACTTAAGAAGATGCTCCTACAGACACAACATGAAATATTAAGACAGAAGTACAAATTTATTTTTCTCTAGATAACTTAACTCAAATTTACTCATTTTTCTTTCCTCAATATATTTTAACAAATTTTCTACAAAATGAATTCGTTAAAAAGACATTGAGTTAAATGAAAATGAAAAATGAATTTCAAAAGTATTGTTTATCATGAAATTATAAATGAGTAAAATATTCTTTTCAGCCTTTTTATGTATTGATTTAGTTTATTTTATCATATTATATTATATATCCAAATAAATAT
The DNA here is from genome assembly GCA_963585895.1 of Sepioteuthis lessoniana. Taxonomy (NCBI): domain Eukaryota; kingdom Metazoa; phylum Mollusca; class Cephalopoda; order Myopsida; family Loliginidae; genus Sepioteuthis; species Sepioteuthis lessoniana. Next base: position 59,955,063 of record OY757912.1, read on the forward strand.
TATATATTATTTAGATATATATTAAATTCATAAATAAAACATTAAGAATATCATATTGAACATTAATCTTCGTTCGTTGTTTCTAATAAAATAAAAATTTCTGTGAGATCAGCAAGTTAAGTAATAATATTATAAGAACTTCAAACAACAGAGGAAGGACATAGAATATATTGAAACAACAAAGATGAAGATAACTGTCTGAAAAATATATGAATTATTCAGTATACAAGGTGCATACAATAAGTTTCCAGACTTTTTTCGTATGGGCACTTTTATTGATAGTACACACATGAAACTCTAGTCCCCTTCGAAGTAATCTCCTCCAACTGCAATGCACTTGTTGTATCGTTCAAACAACTTCTGGAAGGCCCCATGGAAGTCCTCTTGTGTGAGCGTGTCAATAACCTTCATCACAGCCTCTTTCATCACCTCAATTGTCTCATAACGACAGCCTCTGAGCTTAGGGAATAACCAAAAGTCACAGGGAACAAGGTCTGGACTATAGGGAGGGTGAGGAACTTTCTTGATTCCCATCTTGGTCAAATAGTCTGTGACCAGGATGGAGTTGTGGACTGGTGGAAATGCCACTGAGCTGATTTTAAGAGTGCTGGCTTCTTCCAACGGAATATCTTTCTGAACTCCCTTAAAACCTCAACATAATATTCCTTGTTGACTGTCTGTCCAGTGGGGATCCAGTGCATGTAGATCATGCCAGTGCAGTCAAAAAAAGGCATTATCAAAAGTTTGGGGGTAGATTTGCTCTGTCTGGCCACCTTGGGTCTGGGAACTCTGTTTCTTGGTCTCTGGGTCATAGCAATAGATCCAGCTTTCATCGCATGGCATTTTTCCCAAGTTTAAAACAGAATTTTATTGCATATCATTCTTCTAAAGTCCAGATTGCATTTTTGAAATTCACCAACTGTGACAATCAGGATTTAGTAGGGTGTATTCCAATTCCTGCTGTAGCTGTTCATTCGAACCTGAAATCATAAAAATTGGTCAGTCATCTCATAAGATGTATAGCAATAACATAGTGAATTTTCAAGAGTCTACAACAATTTTAAATGCCTGTACAAAAATGGTCTGGAAACCTATTAAAGGCACCACATATTCAGCATTAAACAATTATTATTGGAAATTATTTTTCTTATTCTGAATATAGTTTGTTTTGCTATACCTTAATACATCAATAGTGCAATTAGACTGTTTCAATCAATTTGAATATACAAAATGTCAGTATTTTATATCTTAATAGAATTTCTTTAGGAGGTGGCCGTGGTGTAAGGGTTAACGTCGCAGGATATGGACACGGCAACACGAGTTCAAATCCTGGACCTGACTGATTGCATTTCACATAGCACTAATACCCTTGGGAAAGGTATGAATCCAAATATTCTCCCTCCAGCTATGGGTAAATAGTAGGGCAGATTAGGTTCTTCAGCCTTGGTGAGGCAACTAGTCTAGGAGAAGGAAAACTCTGAATTCAAACCTGTTAAACTCCGCTTAAAAAAATTGACCTTGTGTCATATCTTGCCCGAGCGGAGGGGTTGGTAAATAGGATAGAATTTCTTTAGTGAATTTAAACATTTGAGAAATCACTTGCAAAATAAAAAAGAAGAAAGGTTATAAAATTTTTATAAAATCATTGGAAATTGAATTTGAAATTAAAATTCTAAAAACCTAGAGTTCATCACTTTTCTATTGTAATGTATTTTGTGATTTTATATTAATGGAGACATTCATAACCTTTAACTTGTGTGACTATCTTTATCTCTAATGTTTAATTTTAATTCAAAATGATGAAAATTGTTCCTATCACCAATTGAACTTTTAACTTCTATTGTAGAATAAATTAAAAGAAATCATCTCTTCATATTCACAAATTATGATGCAAGTTCAATGAATACTGTAAGTTCTTATCTGATAACCATAAAAGACAATTTTGTTTTATTTTGTTTTTGTCACAGAAAATTTAGTTTAATCTATTTATTCAGAGATTTATTCATGTGGGTAAAAAAGGGGTGCGTCCTGCTGAGGTTGGAGCCCTGGCCTCAGTGTTTGAAAAATCAGCTACAGAGCTCAAACAAAAATTACTAAAATGCAAATAAACAATACAAATTGCAACATTCAACATTAAAACCTTAAATAGAATAGGACAACTACTGGAGCTGACTGCATTGGCCATAGATCATAACATAGACATAATATGCATTCAAGAACACAGATACACACATAGCAAGGATGTTAAATATCACAATCACAATGCTAGCCACTGCATCTGCATGAAAAAACTCTATCAATGCCACAATAGGAGGTGTAGGTATGCTTATAGGGCCACAATCCCTGAAATTACTAAATAGTATAGAGAAAATACAAGCTAGGATGATGGTAGCTACTTTTAATGGCAACCCCAGCACAACAATCATCTCCTGCTACAGCCCTACCAATGTTAGTGAAGAAACTGAACTCATCACTTTTTATGATGAGTTATTCTCTCTTGTTCGTAGCATCCTGAAACACAACGTTCTTGTCATTGGCAGAGACATGAATACCCAAATTGTTAAATATGTAAACCACAAATTTAGCCAACACAACTCATCAAACAGAAATGGACAACATCTAACATATTTCATGATAGAAAATAAATTAACATGCCTCAATACAAAATTTCAGAAAAGGAGGGAAAACTATGGACCTACACATATGCAACCAATACTAAAGCATAGATAGACTACGTCTTTATAAACAAGAAATGGAATAATAGCAAATTGAATTGCGAGGCTTACTCCTCATTCAAGGGCGTGTCCTTTGATCACCGAATTGTCACAGCAAAAATACAACTAAGCCTACGAAAGAATGCAACCTGAACAAAAACCACTGTGCACGATGACTGGTCCCTGCTTAACAACAGGGATATTAGAGATAAGTATGCGTTAGCACTAAGAAACAAATCCGATGCACAACAGGAGAAGAAAGAAACACATACTCTGAATGATGAATATATGAGTTTCGTCGATGCCCACTTAGAAGCGGCCGTGGAATACATACCAACTAAATAATGAACTAAACCTAGAGTCCCATGGGAAATATTAGCAGTTAGGGAAAAGCATGCAGATGTGAAAACTGCCTATAAATGCAATAGGAAGAACCCAACCAATATCAATGCCCTGAAACTTAAAAAGGCACAAAATGAATTAGCTAACATATACCTAAAAGAACAAACAGAATACATACAAAATCAGATCAGTAAGATTAGAGACTTGGTTGAAGATAGACAATCTAGGATAGCATACCAAACAGTAAACAAAGAAAGCAGAAGGAAGAGCACTATGAAAGCTAAAATGAAAGCTACCAGCCAACAAGAACAACATGGAAACAACATTTTGAGAATTTACTTGGAAACCCTCCGAAAGTTATACATGAACCAATCACAAGAATTATAAGTAAGCAATTAGACACCAAACTAGGACCGTTTACACAAGAAGAATTTGACTTGGTACTGAGAAAAATTAAAAATAGAAAAGCAGCAGAGCTTGATGAAATACCCCCAGAAGTATGGAAAACCAGACCATTCCACAACATACTGTTCCGACACAGTAATGCCATATATAATCAAAATCCTATAGACAGATGGATGAAGGGAGGCATCCTCCCCTTCCCTAAAAGGGGCGATGTCAGAGTAGCCTAGAACTACTGAAGTATAACCCTTACATCCCTAGCAGCCAAGATATGCAATGCTCTACTACGCATAGAAGCCAAAATTGAGAACATACTTAGGAAGAACCAAAATGGAATCCAGAGGAATAGATCCATGACATCACAAATTGTGACTATCCATCGAATTCTTGAAGGTGTATGAGCAAAAAACCTAGAGGCAACAATATTATTTGTCGACTTTACTAAGGCCTTTGACTCCATTCACAGAGGAAAGATGGAGCAAATTCTACTCGCCTATGGCCTACCAAAAAAAACTGTCACAGCCATAATGATGCTGTATAGAAACACAAAAGTAAAAGTCAGTTCCTCGAATGGAGATACAGACTACTTCAACATTGTAGCAGGTGTACTGCAAGGAGACACACTAGCCCCATACCTCTTTATCATCTGTCTAGACTACGTGCTTAGAACATCTATTGATAAAATGAAAGAAAATGATTTCAGGCTAACAAAGGAAAGAAGCAGAAGGTACCCTGCACAAACAATTACCAACACTGACTACGCCAATGACATAGCGCATCTGGCAAATGCACCTGCTCGAGCCGAAACCCTGCTACATAGTCTGGAATGAGCAGCTGCAGGCATAAACTTCCATGTCAATGCACACAAGACGGAATATATGTGCTGTAACCAAACACACAACATCTCCACACTAAATGGTAGCTCTCTGAAACTAGAACACAATTTCACCTACTTTGGAATCAGTCTCATCAACCGAGACAGACATCAACATGTGACTAGCAAAAGCATGGACAGCTATCGATAGACTATCGGTCATATGGAAGTCAGACCTGACCGATAAAATAAAATGCAGTTTCTTCTAAGCAGCAGTAGAGGCGACACTGCTATATGGATGCACTATTTGGACGCTAACTAAACGGATGGAGAAAAAGCTTGATGGCAACTACACAAGAATACTGCGAGCAATATTGAACAAGTCCTGGGGGCAACATCCGACAAAGCTTCGGCAGTACATATACTAAAACATCCGACAAAGCAGCAGCTATACAGCCACCAACCACCCATTACGAAAACTATCCAAGTTAGACAAACCAGACATGCAGGACATTGCTGAAAAAGTAGGGACAAGCTCATAAGTGATGTACTCCTGTGGACCACTTCACATGGACGAGCAAAGGCAGGACAACCAACTTGAACCTACATGCAGCAGCTCTGTGCCTATACGGGATGTAGCCCTGAAGACCTGCTGGAAGCAATGGACGATAGGGAGGGGTGGCGAGAGAGGGTCAGGGATATCCGTGCTGATGATGATGATGATGATGATGAATATTACTGTTAGGATGTATCAATCAAAAATATCAAAAGTTATAGTCACTTGAATTTACTGTGAAACAGCAAATTCTAAAAATATTGAAAAAAAAAAAAAAATGAAATGATTATCACTGCAGTATTTGAACATGAACTACATTTGAACTTGGTATACCTTAGTAAGGTGTCACTGAGTTTATCTTTACTCTATCATATTCCTGCTTAGCAATAGTTATTTTTTAACTAGCTAAATATTTCTGTCAGTAAAAAAGAACTGATGATTAAACACTGAATTTTGCAAAATTTGACCTAGAATTTATTTGAACAGTTTTCAGTGTTCCTCTATATCATGCATTAAAAATCTGAAAGAAATGGGTTGTCAGTGGTCATAATGATGCATTGCTAATTATTTTATAGAAATATATTGAAAAATAAAGAAGGTATTGTCAGTGGTCAGGGATTAATGCAAGTGTTACTGACTAAAATAGGACTGATGTATGCATATATCAAAATTATAGTGTGTTGGAATTAAAGTTGCTGATACATAACACTGGTGAAATAACACAATTGCGAATATTTACTAATGATAATATATATGGTATTTACAAATTTTACCCATGTTTACTACTTCTAAACAATTTTATTTTTGTTATCCAGAACATTTTTAACTAAAAAATACATAGTTAGAAATAATAAAATGGCCAGAGCAATCCTGAGGAGCCATTTGATGAAACCTATGTTGACTCACTCTTGGCTATGTAGGAATTATTTTCATTTATATGTATGTAATTTTTGTTGGTCTAATGAGAGTAAACATAAAATCTATCTCTAACACTCTAGCACATAAAATATGAACCATAGTCACTAATAAAAAACCACAGAAAAACTCACCTAAAAGAATTACACATAACCCTCCAACAGAGAGGATATACAACAGCACTGATAAATAAAGGATTTAGATTAGCAGAAAAAATACCTATAAAAGAACTACAAACCCCAAAAAACATAGCTACGAAGAAACCTTAACATATGTCACAACCTACAACAAAAACTACCCAGAACTACAGAAATAATAAAAAATCTAGAACTTAAAAACAATGACTAGGTCACAGAAATACTAGACACAACAAAAATCATTAAAAGCCAGAAACAACCCAAAAATCTTTAAAAGATACTAATCTCTACTACATTTGAAGAAAATACAACATATGAAGCCACAAAATGCAAGAATAAAAGATGAGAAGTGTGCAATATGATAATGGAATGAAAATTCTACACCTTTGAAAATCCAAAAATGACTTTCATGATAAATAAAAATTTAAGCTGCAATTCAAAAATTGTAGTTTACATGATTGAATATTACAAATGTAAATAAATATGTATAGAATCTACACAACCACTCAATACCAGAATATCCTTCACAATAGTAATATCAAGTTAGCAGAAAACAGAATATGAGTCAAAACACCTATACAAATGCGGCTGTGGGATATTCAGAACAATGCCAATATACCAGACTGACAACTACACATTACTCCAAATAAAAGAAAAATACTTCATAGAAAAATCAAACCAATATCAAATAGAACTTAACTATACACACTAAGACAGACAAATGCACACACACACACACACACACACACACATAATCACTCAGGATCAAGATTTTTCAAATTAATTAATTTTTTATGGTAAGCAATAGCAATTACATTGTTTTATTTTATATAAAAAAAACAAAAATAAGAATTCTTAACTACACAAATAAAAGATATTTTTTGAACAAATTAAATGTTCTTTTAATCCTTATAAGGATTGAAAGATTTTTTAAAGTTTGCTGCAAATTGTTGATTTTTTTAAAAACCAAGTAATTATCTCAAATAGAATAGAAATAGAAATTTTTTTGCATACTAGTTATGTTACATATGTTTAAAACTGGAGCATGACTAATGATCAGAGAAGGCTAAGAATTTTAATAAATACCCATGTGAACCTTTTAATTCAAAGTGTGTATATAAGATGAACAAAAAATGATAAGATAAATGAGAATATTGCGTTTTTATAGTTTATTTTTTGCTGGTTCCCAACAAGTTTCGACCTTAGGTCATCATTCAGAGAAAAAATTTTGTAGAAAAAAGGGAAGCATTTTTAGAAAGTTTGATTTTTTTTTTTAAATTAGAAATATTTTTTTGAAAGAAATTTTTAAAGTTTTATTCCAGGATTTTATATGCTATATGAAAAGTAATGTAAAATGTACTCGGTTATATATATATATATATATATATATTGTAAACAAAGGGATTTTGCAACATGAATTACTGTTCATAAACACTTTTGAGTATGTGTCCAGATATGTATGCATACACATTATATATATATATATATATATACATGTGTGTGTTTGTGAGGGTATGAGAGAGAGATAATTATGTTTGCTAACTTCCAACAAAAAAAAAACATAGTAAACATATAACAAATATCTGCCTATCCTAAAAAAGTTCCCGTACATCAGTTACCCAATTTTATCCACCCTATTCATCATCATCATCATGTCATGTCGCCAGCACGGATATCTGACCTTCTCTCGCCACTCCTCCCTATTATTCATCACATCTGGCAGGTCCTCAAGGCTACATCCCGTATCCTTACAGAGCTGCTGTATGTAGGTTTGAGCTGGTCATCCCACTTTTGTTCAGCCATATGACGGGGTCCATAGAAGAACATCACTTATGAGCTCATCCCTGCTTCTCCAGCAATGTCCTGCATGTCTGGTTCATCTAACTTTCTAGTTTTCATAATGGGAGGTAGATGGCTGTACAGTTGGGGCTTTGTGGGGTGTTGCCTCCAGGACTTGTTCAAAATTGCTAGCTGCATTCTTGTGTAGTTGCCATCAAGTTTTTTCTCCGTCCATTTTGTTAGCATCCATGTAGTGCAACCATATAGTAGTATCGATTTCATTTCATCGGTCAGGTCTGATTTCTATATGACTGATAGTTTATCAATAGCTGTCCATGCCTTTGTTAGCTGCGTATCAATGTCTGCCTCGGTTGATGAGACACTGCTTCCTAGGTAGGTGAACTTGTCTACAAGTTTCAGAGAGCTACTGCCGAGTGTAGAAATGTCACCTGTTTGATTAAAGCACTTGTATTCCATTTTGTTTGCATTGACTGCGGCAGCTCGTTCCAGACTATGCAGTAGTGTTTCGGCTTGGGCGGGAGTATTTGCCAGAATCGCTATGTCATCGGCGTAGTCAGTGTTGGTAATTGTTTTTGCAGGGTACCTTCTGCTTCTTTTCTTTGTCAGCTCGAAGCCATTTTCTTTGATTTTATCAATCGATGTTCTAAGCACATAGACTAGACAGATGATAAAGAGGTTTGGGGCTTGTGTGTCTCCTTGCAGTCCTCCTGCTACTATGTCGAAGTAGTCTGTGTCTCCATCCGGAGAACTTACTTTCACTTTAATGTTTCTCTAGAGAATCGTTATTGCTGCAACGGTCTCTTTTAGTAGGCCGTATGCATGTAAAATTTATTCCATCTTCCCTCTGTGAATGGAATCAAAGGCCTTGGTAAAGTCAACAAATAGTATTGTTGCCTCTAGGTTTTTTGCCTGTACACCTTCAAGGATTCGATGGATAGTCAATATTTGTGAGGTTGTGGATCTATTTCCTCGGAAGCCATTTTGGTTTTTCCTAAGAATGTTGTCAATTTTGGGTTCTATGCACTTTTGTAGTAGGGCATCCTATATTTTGGCCGCTATGGATGTAAGTGTTATACCTTGGTAGTTCTTGGCTAATCCGAGGTCCCCATATAAAAACATTAACAATTCATCTTAACTTTTGTTGCTTTTTTATCAAAATTACCCAAATCATAATTATATTTAGTAAAAAGCATAGATTGGAAATAAAGGATAAACTCTTGGCAACCTCAAGCTCAAACTCAAACTCATATGCTTTTCGCATAAAAAGCTTTTTTTCCATAATTGCTGCTCTGCCAATTGAACTGCAAGATCTTTAAAACTAAGTGAAGATCAAATAGCTTTTAAAACTCCCTTCATTTTCCTCTATTGTTACTGTAATTATTGTTGTTTTACCTAAACTAGTTGTATAATTGATAGTATTTTTTGAAAGAGATACTTGGTAAGAATGAATAATAGTAGACAATATCTCATCTAATAATAATGATAATTGAAATTCAAAATAATGTTACTGTGGTCTGATTAGGTGTAGTGAAAAATAATTAAAATTAAAATAAAAGAAATGCTAATAGAAAATCATTAATGATTGGCAATGTTCCATCAAATAAAAAATTGAAGTAAAGATTAACTGTAATATTATCATAAATACATTTCATTTATGTGACTTCTGGTCAGGCTGACCTATCATTTTTTCATATTTTTTCTATCTTTTTTTTTCAGCTGTGAACTATTTTTTCTCTATTTTATTGCTAATTATTCCATTTTAATCTCAAAGAGAATTTCAAATATTTACTCAAATATTTTCTTATAAGTTTCACCAACTGATAAAGTTGAGGTTTGGGTGTTCAATGGGTGATAAACCTTTTGTATCTGACTTGTTTTGTTTCAACTAAAATCCTGAAATAAAACTTTATTATGTTATCTTTCTTGAAGATGACCCATTAATTTAGTCAAATAAGATTTAAGGTTTTTTAGACTAAATTTTAAAATCATCAACTTAAATTACATATAAATCGTCTAAATACACCCTCACTCTCACAAAATTATTATCACATATTGCATTTATTTAAGTGTTCTATAAATATTTAATGTATTCAAAATAAACTTGGAAGGAGAGAGGATATTGGTTCTTATTTACCCAATTTTTTCAATACAAAATCTTATGATTTTGTTGCATTATTAATTTTTCCTTAGTATTTTCTCTAATTTTGATTTCTGTTGCTTTTCATTGCTACTATTCCTACTATCAGTCTATAACGATCTGGTATCAAGAAATAAAAAATAGGCTCTCAACTTGCATCACTTTTTCTTACTATAACAATTACTCTTATTCTTATCTTTATTTCTAATCAATACTTCTTACTTAATATTTGAATGTAAAATGATCTCAGTGTTTCAATAAAAAGCAACTTTAATTCTAAAAAAAAAAAAAAAACTAAATTTGGGCCCCTGAAAAGCCATATTATATGATATATATCCTATTGGAAAGCAAATTTGACTACTCAGTAAATACTTTATATCATATTCTCATATTAACATCATATTCATCATATTATATCAGTTTAAAAAAACAAGAATTCCTATAAGAAAAATGTTGATTATTAAGGAATAGAACATGTGCTTTTAATATATTAAGTACTGGTCAGTAGTGTTCAAAAATGTTTGAGATATTTACTTTTGTGATTGTGTGAGGTGCTGGTCTCCCATTGTAGAAAGTAGCATTATATTTGGGTTAAAGCAACTTTGATATCTAATTTCCATTACCAAAGATATTGGTGGAATCTTTTTTCTTGCCCAGATTAGGTGTAAAAGAATTGAGATGAGAACACTATTCTTTGTTGCACTGTCAGAATTGTTTTCTGCTCTAAAGAAAGGTCTATTCAATTCATATGAATAAATCCCATGCTGCTAACTCAAGAGCATTCAGTTTACTGCTGAACTTACTGTCAGACACCAATTCTCTGATCTTGGGTCCAATGAAAATTCTTGTTTTCAGTTTAGTATCACATTTTTTAGTTTTTGGAATCTACAACAATCATATATTATTAGTTTTATGAAGTTTTTAAAGAAGCTGAGTTCACTGTAGAGAGATGGAAAGCTGGCCATTTACTAGTATATCAATGGCATATGATATACATTTTACAAAATCCTCACTTGCAAAAATAATTCTAAACACAGATTCAGAATCAGCTCATTCACTTTAGTCTAAAACATAAATTTTTCTCAGTAGCAAACTCTTTATTGACTGATATAATAAGAGGGAAAATAAACTAGTTAAATATTAGTGATATAAAACATCTATCTCTTTTCTCCTCAGTTATTGGTAAATAGTCAGGCAGACTAGGTTCTTTAACCTTGGTTAGGCAACCAGTCTAGGAGAAGGAAAACTCTGAATTCTAATCTGTACTTTGCTTAAAAATTCATCTTGTGTTGCATCTTGTTTTGGTGGAGAGGTTGTTCTATTTGATTTATCTCCTAGTAATTCTTTTTCTAAAGAATTAAAAATATACAAAATACTTTAAAAAAAATATTTTTTACCCTTTGAATTTTAATCTATCTCTTGATAATATCACTTTTAGATTATTTTTCTTATATTTTACTAAATGATTGAAATAACATGCATGTCAAAATATTATCATAAAAGTTGTCAGATAATTTCTTGCTGTCTACTGACAACAGCTTGCAAAATATCATTTGGGTCTAATAGTTGCTATTTGTTCTGTCATATTCATAACAACTGTAAAAAGCAAAACATATGGTCAATTGAGACAAGAAAGTGTTGTCAGTGCTCAGTTCAGGTCACATATAACCTCACAAACCTTTTAATATTTTTCAAATATCATAATGACCTGCTTTTTTGCTATATATGTTACCATTATTGAGCAAAAATAGCACACCATTACAAAATTGCAAAATTTTTGTTTGTGCAATAACATTGAGTGCTCTCACATGGAAAATGAGCAGCTGCTCATCTATAAGAGTGGCTTCTATAGATGAGAATAAAAACAGCCATCGAAAGATAACCATGACGCGTACTCAAACCACATACATAAACCACATCGCTCTTCGCGCGGGTAAAAAAGGGGCGCGTCCTGCTGAGGTTGGAGCCCTGGCCTCAGTGTTCGAAAAATCAGCTACAGAGCTCAAACAAAAACTACTAAAATGCAAACAAACAATACAGATAGCGACATTTAACGTTAGAACCCTAAATAGAATAGGTCAACCATCAGAGCTAACTGCATCAGCCGTAGAACTTAAGATAGACGTAATTTGCATACAAGAGCACCAATACGCGCACACCGAAGATATCAAATATCACGAAACTGGCAATGGATGGATGCTAGTGACTGTATCGGCATGGACAAAATCTGTCAATGCATCGGTAGGAGGGGTGGGAATGCTTATAGGACCAAGGGCGTTAAAAACACTAAATAGCATTGAGAGAATACAACCTAGGATGATGGCCGCAATGTTTAATGGCAACCCCAAAGCAACAAATATCTCCTGCTACAGCCCTACCAATGTTAGCGAAGAAAACGAAATAGTCACCTTCTACAAAGAGCTATCCTCCCTAGTACATAGCATTCCGAAACACAACCTGCTAGTCATTGGCGGAGATATGAATGCACAAATCGGGAAAAACAGAAACAACAAATACAGCCTACACAACATGTCAAACAGGAATGGACAACATCTAATTGATTTCATGATAGAAAATAGATTAACATGCCTCAATACAAACTTTCAAAAAAGGGAGGGAAAATTATGGACCTACATATACGCGAATAATAGTAAAGCACAGATAGACTATGTCTTTATAAACAGGAAATGGAAAAATAGTGCGATGAATTGCGAGGCATACTCCTCTTTCGAGGGTGTGTCCTCCGATCATCGAATAGTTACGGCCAAAGTACGACTAAGCCTATGAAAAAACACCACACGAAAAGCGACAACCAAGCACTATGATTGGGCCCTACTTAACAACAGAGATATTAGAGACAAATATGCATTAGAATTAAGAAACAGATTCGAAGCACTACAAGAGAAGACAGAAAAAGGTACCCCAAATGACGAATATGAAAATTTTGTAGAAGCACACCTTGAGGCGGCATCAAAGTGTATTCAAACAAAACCTAGAACTAAATATAGAGTCCCTTGGGAAATGCTAGTGGTTAGAGAAAAACGTGCACTCGTGAAAACTGCCTCCAAAAGCTATCGGAAGAACCCAACAAACACAAATGCCCGAAAACTAGAAAAGACACAATATCAATTAGCAGGAATATATCTAAAAGAACAGGCAGAATACATACAAATTCAGATAGATAAGATTAGAGACTCGGTAGAAGATAGACAATCCAGGATAGCCTGGCAAACAATAAACGAAGTAAGTAGAAGGAAGAGCACAGCCAAAGCAAAATTGAAAGCTGCAAGCCAACAAGAAAGAGTAAAACTGTGGGAACAGCATTTCAAAAATCTACAAGGAAACCCACCGAAAATAACGGATGAACCGATCACCAGAATTATCAGTAAGCAATTAGACATTAAACTAGGTCCTTTCACCAAAGAAGAACTCGACTCAGTTCTTAGAAGAATTAAAAATAGGAAAGCTGCAGGGCTAGACGAGATCCCCCCAGAAGTGTGGAAGACTAGACAATTCATACTGCTCCGGCAGTGCAACGCAGTCTATAGTCAAAATAGGATAGAAAGATGGACGAAGGGATGCATCCTTCCTTTCCCTAAAAAAGGCGACCTCGGACTAGCCAAGAACTACCGAGGGATAACACTTACATCCATAGCAGCCAAAATCCACAATGCCCTACTACGAAACCGCATAGAACCCAAAATAGACAACATCCTTAGGAAAAACCAAAATGGCTTCCGGAGAAATAGATCCACAACCTCACAAATACTGACCATCCGTAGAATCCTTGAAGGCGTTCGGGCAAAAAACCTTTAGGCGACATTACTATTTGTCGACTTTACCAAGGCCTTCGATTCCATACACAGAGGGAAGATGGAGCAAATCCTACTAGCATACGGCCTACCAAAAGAAACTGTAGCAGCGATAATGATTCTCTACAGAAACACCAAAGTGAAAGTACATTCACCAGATGGAGACACGGAATACTTCGACATTGTTGCAGGAGTACTACAAGGAGACACGCTAGCCCCGTACCTCTTTATCATCTGTCTAGACTACATGCTTAGAACTTCGATCGACAAAATCAGAGAAAATGGCTTCGAGCTAAGAGAAGAAGCAAAAGATACCCCGCAAAAACAATCACGGACGCCGACTACTTGGCGTTACTGGCGAATATGCCTAATCAAGCAGAGACACTACTGCATAGTCTGGAACGAGCCGCAGCTGGCATTGGCCTCCATGTCAATGCACACAAAACTGAATATATGTGTTATAACCAAACAGGCAACATTGCCACACTAGACGGAGCCTTTCTGAAACTAGTAGACAAATTCACCTACCTAGGAAGTAGCGTCTCATCAACCGAAAAAGACATCGACACACGACTGACGAAGGCATGGACGGCTATCGATAGGCTCTCGATCATATGGAAATCAGACCTAACCGATAAAATGAAACGCAGTTTCTTCCAGGCAGCGGTTGTGTCGATACTGCTATATGGATGCACTACATAGACGCTAACTAAACGGCTGGAGAAAAAACTAGACGGAAATTACACAAGAATGTTGAAAGCAGTATTGAACAAGTCCTGGCGACAACACCCCACGAGACACCAACTATACGGACACTTGCCCCCCATTATGAAAACTATACAAGTTAGACGAACCAGACATGCGGGACACTGCTGGAGAAGCAAGGACGAGCTCATAAGTGATGTACTCCTATAGACCTCCACATATGGCCGTGCAAAAGCAGGATGACTAGCTCGAACTTACATACAGCAACTATGTGAGGACACAGGATGTAACCTTGAAGACCTGCCGGAGGCGATGAATGATTGGGAGAAGTGGCGAGAGAGGGTCAGGGATATCCGTGCTGGTTTGCACGACATGATGATGATGATATGTGTTCACTTTGATCCTTATAATTTCTCAAGGGAAATAACTATTAAATGCTAATTATAATACTAGTTATTTATTTTTTGGCAATCACTTATAATATGATTTATATAAAAGGATGTGACTCCCTTGAACTTTGAGTGGTTTAATAGCTGCAAAATATATTAGGATTTAAAAATGAAATTCTTCCTATCTCAAAAGTATATTGTTGACAGTTTAGTTTGTTACAAAAAAAGTTAATTTATTCTTTGAATTTTATTAATGTTTTCACACTTAACATTCTGAATATTTTACAAGTAAATTTACTCACTCAGACACTAATAATTTTACTTTACTTAATTAAGAAAAAATATATTTTAATTATTATCTGGATCTTATTTAAAAAATTCTACTAAATGAATGTAGATATTGATTATCCTTTGCATGATTACTTTATTGATATCTGCTATGATTAACTTAGTCTGGAACAAAATTGTAAATTTGAGGGAGCTGATAAGAATTATTACAATAATAATGGTCTGTGTAATGAGCTTGCTGCTTATGTTTCTTCAGAACCTATTAAGTTGTTTGGGTGTCATGCCTAGTATTTTCCTTCATGGCATCACTCTGGACAATAGGAGTAACATCTGACTGGTTGTACTGAGTTACATGTTACCAGCAGCAATGAACAATCCCTGGTCTGACTTAATTCCTTTCATTACAATAACTTTATTTTTATATTTGTTAAAATGTATGCCAAAATTTGTAATTTCAAATTGGCTCAAAAATATTTTAAAACTAAACCAGAATCTGTGACATATTATTCTGAATGAGTAAATTTTAAACATTTAGTTATTTCATGACAAGTTATCTACATGGAAAACTAATAAGTGAATTATTTTATCAAATAAAAATTGAATAAGAAACAACCAAAATATTTTTGGAATTATACTTCTTTAATATAAAAATATCTGTACTTTTAAACAGACCATCCAAATAGACAAGTATAATTAAAAGTAATAGCTACCATATTATTAGGTTTTTGAATTCATGACAAGCTATGCAACAAGAAGTTCTAAAAACAAATGGACAGACAGCCTATAAAAACTTCTTAAAATAATTCAAACAATTATTTAAGTATTTTTTCTTTTTTGAGTTTTCAGTAAATTTTTTATTGCTGCCATAGAAGATGGGTGCAACACAATCTACCAAATTCTGGTTTTTACTTTTGCTCAAACACTGACTATTGGTTCTTATGAAAAATGTGTAACAGGGCAGGTACTGGAAGATTAGTACAATACATTCTTCCTACCGACCTACAATTTTCCATCATTTGTCCTTGTATCAGACTGGGCTAAGCTTAATAAATAACTTCCCTCACTTTAGAAATGAAATTCATTAACAGTTCAGTTTAATAAATAAAACCTGGCTAATAAAAGCATTATCTAACTTTTTCAATATTGTAGCAAATTTTTAATGCTTTGTTTTATATATATATGTGTGTGTGTGTGTGTGTGTGTGTGTGTGTGTGTGTGTGTGTGTGTGTGTGTGTGTGTGTGTGTGTGTAAGTTTTTAAATCTTTGAATGTTCATAATTATATTCAGATGAAAACAAATAACAAAAAACAAAAGTAAACTTTGCTTTTCATGGGTAATCTAATCCACTTAATCCTCTCAATCAGTCATCCTGAAAATATCTCCACCCATGTTCTGAGTAGCAAATGCAAATGTTGAAAAATTATTGCCTTCATCCAAACTCAACTCATAAAAAAATTCACCATCTCAAACCCACTTCTATGTTAATCATTTCTAAATAAAATGTAATCCTCTAAGATTGACATTCAATAATCAATTTTGATATTATCAAATTCTTATTTTTAAATGATAACTGAACAAATATATGCATATAAACAGCTAGAACCCAGACCCAAACCCAGACAGATAAACAAAGTAACTTTGATGACAATATATACACTCCCTACCCCGGGGCTGAGGTTGAGCACTCTGACCAAGGAATTAATGGTTACCACTCGCAAAGCTCTGTGTATGAATTGAGCACTCTGGTATCCAGTAAGGCAAAATGTAAACAAATGAAAGCTACTACAGCTACTGAGCTGATATATGTCGACTAAGAGCTGAGTGGTATGATACTAAGTTTAACGTAAAGTTGGGCAGGTTTCAATCCCAGCTTGAAGCGTCCTACATGTCTAGCCACACTGAAGAGTTGTGATACCACAAAACAGTCAGTCTGTGGATGACAATGTGTGTGTGTGTGTGTGTGTGTGTGTGTGTGTGTGTGTGTGTGTGTGTGTGTGTGTGTGTGTGTGATATTAAATTTTTCCTTAAGCAAAGTATAGTGAATTTTGGCTTTAAAAATTATCCAAACTGACCCCCTGTTTTATATAGATGGAACATTATAGCAAATCATAAACAAATGAATTATCCTTCATTTAAAAATTAAGGAATTCTTACAGAAAACTTGATATCAAATTAAGGTGAATATTTGTATTTTGGTTTGTTTTCTTAAAAAATCATCTCATAGAATTCAAACATATCCATGAATTCTTTTACCGGTAATAACTAGTACATAATATATAAAGTGAAAATGAATTTAACCTAAAATATTTCCTAGAACATAAATTGGGTGATTACAGTATTTAACTCAAAAAATATTTCCTAGGTTTTATATTCAAATTTGATTTACCTACCTTCATATGAAATTTTGACCTGAGAACAGTTTAATGATAGGGCCTGAGCATGTCCACTTGGGTAAAACCAAAAATAGCTCTGGGACCAGTATCAAAAGGTCTAATTTGAGATATCTGATAGGCTAATGTTTACCCAGATACTATAGGCGATCAATATTTGAATGCAACCAAACTCAATAATACTGTAATATCAAATGTAAATAAGAAAATGTCTTGTCATCAATTATATTAATTTACAGCTTAATTTTAAGCAAAGTTGTTCTCTCCATGAAATATATTTAATACATTAAAAAGTATTATGTTGGTTGTATCTCATTTCTTTGAGTCATCAGTATAAAGTGGTGATCAGATCCTGAAATATAATCAGTAAACCAAGCTAAAATTCCTGGGAAAGTTATTTATGAATGTTCAAAAAGGCATGATTCCACTTCTTCCTGTACTCTGTTCTATTACATTTTAACAAAATGTCTTTTCACTAGCATGCCATTATGATGGCTGATTGCTTTTATCTGTAATTTTTTATCAGCAATTTTGTTTGAGTTACAAATAATTTTTTTCTATCATCAAAAATCCTCATTATGAAATAAATTTTTAGAGTTCCATGTTACATTTTTCACCTTTTCATTTTTTATTTCATTCTATTTGATTGTAAATCCTAGGTTATTCTTTCCCTTCTCTCAGGAAATAAAAATCATCTATTGAAAAAGTAGCCATTTTGAAGTAGAAATATTTTACTCTCATTTTCTTTTCTCATCAATCCTTTGTCTAACACAAGTGATTACTTAGAAATCAAATTTTTATTGTTCTTTCTTTATATTGTGTTAAGTTAAACCCAGAAGCACTTAATGATAAAGAACACCAGTAATTAACTTTCAAGGATCACCTGTAATTATTAACTTCTTGTTACCTGTCACTTTGTATTTCTGCCTTCTTTCTTTAAAACCAGTTAATTTCCTGTTTTTATCAAAAAGATGTGGATTTAGTATTCATGCTTCACAACCAGGTGATCAAATCCTATTAAACCAATCATTTGTAAATCAAACAATGAATCAGTTTACAATCATATGTAAAACCTATTAGTTACACTCCAAAAATTTTCTCTTTCATATGTCTGTATCTTCTCCAATAATCTCCTTTCCTTCACCTTCAATCAAAAAAATTTACAGAAATGTTGGCACGGACAAAAACCTTATTATCTACTTAAGGAACTGTGATTGAATAAATACATAGTATCAAACAGTTCTTTGCTAAAAAGTAAAGTAAAAACAATGCTAGTAAGTGAAGAATAGATTTACTTTTTTGTAAGAGCTGAGTTTGCTAAAAAATATACTCTATAATGCAAAGGCCACTTGTGGAGATAAACAATAGAGAATCTAATCTATGGTCTAACGCAACAATTACTATTCTTACTAATGAGACCAGAATGCAGAAAAATCAACTAATTAAAACAGGAACTACCTCATATAAGTATTTTTACACTTAAAAAGGATAAATGAGTTATATAAGGTACTTGGCATAGTAATGATTAGAAAACTAGTCTCAAAGACCATTTCCTAAGGTAGGAATATTCCCCTAATGTGACCTTGAAGAAGATTTTCACCTCCTGAGGCATTGACTACTACTAATAGGTAATACAAGCTGTTGACAAGGTATACATGGTGACAGTCTTTCAGGTTATTTCATATCATGAGAAAAGACAAAAAAACAGTAATGAGAAGAGGAAGATCTCTTTTAGAAGTTTTACTACAAATTCATCCTCATCCTACTTCTCAAATCTTTCAAATGCTGCAGCCTGTCCCATATTGACCTCATCAGCTAACCTGCACCTGATGTGGAATACTTTCTTAAATTTTTATTCATGAAACCAAAGCCAAACTAAAATTGTGTATTAATTGGATTTTAAAGACAAAATCTTCAAACAAATAAATGCGTATCCACTTATACACTTTGACTTGACTAACAAAAAAATTGTATCATAAAATATTCTATTTTTAAAAATCTTTTGAAAAGCTCTGGAGGAAATAATGGTTTCATTTGGTTTAATTTCTTATATGATGGAAAGGACAAAAAGCTATTCTTAGTTTAGGATATAAAAGTACTATCTGTTTCCATCCGTAAACAATGGAGACATAAAATGTATACCAAGTAATGAAAAAAAGTTTTGCAGTGCTTTCAGTAGATGATGCTCACCAACTTATATTTGACTAATATATAATAAATATTAATTAGATATGATTTTTTAAAACAATGCTGCACTAACAAGACAGAACCCAACTTCATTTGAGTCAGCCTCATTCTCAAACATCCCTAAGTAACCAGACATATTGTACTTTGTTAACCTAATTTGATATTCCATTACCTTGAAAAGCCAGGGTTAACCTATACATAAGGCATATCAGGAATTATTTCTGGCCCAAAAGTCAAGGGTCACCTATACATTAGATGGAATTATATTAGAATATATCTGGTAAATATTTGATTTACAGATAAATTGTCCTAGAAATTAGCAGTATGAATCACCTTCTATTATACTGTTATGAAAATGGTGTACTTCCTGTTTTGGATGTCATGTAATTCAAAAAGTCACATGTTCAATGTGTTGGTGCACATATGGGTGATCAACTCTTCAAATAGAGAAAAAAAAACTGTCAAATTTTCAACAGTGTTATTTACATTAAATTTTTGCTTTCAACTGCGTAACTGTACAAAAGCTAACATGGACATGAATCTAGCACACTTTTTCCTGACTTGGTTTTGAAAATCAAAACTTAGTTTAGATTATGAATATAATTCTTCTTAATAATCCCTCCAGTTAATCATATGACTAGATTTTATTACTTGATAGTGTGCAATGTGCAATGAAATCATCCTATAATTTCAAGGATTTTTAGTGATTGTAGTTCCTCCTACCGAATATCTACATGAGTTCATTTTGAAATCCTGGACCTGTTATTGATCAAAAAGACAAATATATAAATATGATTAGGAAACAGTTATGAATATTTTTCTCTAAATGCTTTCATTATTTTTCATTTTTTTCTTTACTTTTTATATAATTAACCCCCTTTTTTTAACATTCATTTAATTTGTTCTAAACTCTTATGAGAGAAATATCAAAATGTATATGACGATGGTATTGCTTTAACTGTATATAAAAACTATAACAAATATGATGCTGAGTATTTAAGAAAACAAGAAAGAATAAGTTTAAGTGTTAGATTTAATCTACCAGCAGTATTCTTCTGGTAGCTCATTTGATAGAGCATTTGGCATAGATAACCAAGGTTTCCAAGACAAAAGAGATGTAAGTTGTGAAGTCTCACAAAAAATTTCTTAAGCTTTTAATTCTTTGATTCAGTTCCTTCATCCATCCAAATAACCAAAGAGCAATCTTAAACTACTCTGCTAACCAAGATTAATAACTCATTGAATGCCCAGACAAAGCCAGTTGGTGTAATTTCCATATAATTAACCAGCAGTTCAATTTTTTTCTCAATTTGATATTATTTTCAGAGCTTCAATAATATGTTTAAAAAATGTATCAAGAAGTAATTTTATCAAATTCATTATTAACTGAAAAAAGCCACTGGGAAAAATGAAACATTTTGATAGTCACATTGGTTATGAAAATATCTTTACTGAGCTCT
Source organism: Sepioteuthis lessoniana (assembly GCA_963585895.1). NCBI lineage: Eukaryota > Metazoa > Mollusca > Cephalopoda > Myopsida > Loliginidae > Sepioteuthis > Sepioteuthis lessoniana. The sequence goes on from OY757912.1 coordinate 59,976,111, forward strand.
AACAACAACAATTTGAATTGTGATTGTCATAAATCATAGAATGTTTTTTTATGCATCTCATAAAAATATATCTGTGTTCACTTATAACATTTGTTTTCTTCATACCTAGAGGAATTTTGATTTTAATTTTTTCTCTTTCTTTTAAGTGTATCCAAATTGTGTCATCAGATTTTGTATAGAATTGAAATTTTTTTCAAACAAATCATTCATTATCAAAGTGATTCTATTTTTAATTAATTACCAAAAGTTTTTCTTTTTTTAAGTAAAAACATGTACTTTTTATACATATCATGGATATTGAAAACATGACAGTTATGTTAAGAATGTTTTGTATAATTTCAAGTGCTTACATTCTGCAAAAATAAATAGAACATAACAATGTGAGCATTTTCTTCTTTTTATACATTTTCTTAGAATTATTTCATTACATATTATCTTATTTCACTACAATTCCCTATTTTACATGGAAGTTATTTGCTTAATTTTTCTTTTTAAATCATTAAAAATGTCTTTAAAAACAGCATATATAGAAGTAAAACATTTTTGCTCATTAAAATTTTTTAAAATTAAAATTAATTCAAATAATCAATTTTATATATAGTTTGGAGCAGAAGTAATATGATAGTCAATAACAACATTATTGACTTCCCAATTCAAAAGTGTGATTTGGACTGAACATCATTAAAATATATTCAAAAATGTGTGTGTGTGTGTGTGTGTGTGTGTGTGTGTGTGTGTGTGTGTGTGTGTGTGTGTGTGTGTGATTGATTTTTATGATCTGTCCAAATCACACTTTTAACATGGTTACTAAATATAATCTAAATAAAGAAAACAAACTACTCACCTGGAGAAATGGAGAAAAAATTTAACAAAATTTTAATTCAAGATTTTGTATAAAAAAAACAGAACATTATAGTTAAAAAGGATATTTATATTTATATATTTAATACACATGTGCACACAGTACATGGTCAATGTGGGATGACTTAAGCTAAGGTAGAATTTCTGCTGCCTGTATAGTCCATTATCAGATATGATTTTGAGACATAACATGATATGTATTATATATATTGATGTTGAGAAAGCTTGTACATCTCTAAATTAAAAATAATAACTATTGACCAAATTATTGAATTTTGTCCATAATTTTATAGATAGACAATGAATAGGAAATATCTTACTTTTTATATTCACTAATTAACCCTTATAGTTTTTCTCAGTATAGGCACTAACTACTCTACTCATCCAGATATCACATCCAAGATTATGTGTGTATATCTGTATGTCTGTGCATGTATGTGCATACATGTGTGCATGTATTTGTGTGTGAGTGAATGAGAGTGCAGGATTGGACAGTTAATTTTGATTTACATTCTAAGAATTATTTGAAGAAATATTCAGTTATTTTCTTTTCTATTAATCAAATTCTAATAACCTTCAAGGATGCTTTTTACAAACGCGCGCGCACGCACACACACACACACACACACACACACACATATGAATACTTTTATGAATATATAATATACGTGGTGCCTTCAATAAGTTTCCAGACCTTTTTTGTACAGGCATTTAACATTGTTGTAGACTCTTGAAAATTCAGCATGTTATTGCTATACATCTTATGAGATGACTGACCAATTTTTATGATTTCAGGTTCAAATGAACAGCTACTGCAGGAATTGGATTACAGCCTGATTGTCACAGCTGGTGAATTTCTAAAATGCAATCTGGATATGAGGAAGAATGATATACAATAAAATTCTGTTGTAAACTTGGAAAAAATACCACAGAACGTATGGAGTGCTTCAGACTGCTTTTGGAACATCTTGCATGAATTGAGCATCAGTTTTTGAGTGGCATAAGAGATTCAAAGAAGGCAGGGAGTCTGTGAAGGATGATGAGAGTTGTGGGAGGAGTAGGGAAGTCAATAGACCAGAGTTGATTGGCCAAAGGGTTAGGGTTAGGCTTAGGGTTACTATGTTGAGGTTTTAAGGGAGTTCAGGAAGAGATTCCGTCAGAAGAGGCCAGCACTCTTCAAATCGGGTCAGTGGCATTTCCACCAGGACAATACACCAGTCTACAACTCCATCCTTGTCACAGACTATCTGACCAAGATAGGCATCAAGACAGTTTCTCACCCTCCCTATAGTCCAGACCTTGCTCCCGATGACTTTTGGTTATTCCCTAAGCTCAGAGGCTGTTGTTATGAGACAATTGAGATGAAAGAGGCAGTGACAAAGGTCATTGACACACTCACACAAGAAGACTTCCATGGGGCCTTCCAGAAGTTGTTGGAACGGAACAAGTGCATTGGTGCCAGAGGAGATTACTTCGAAGGGGACTAGAGTTTCATGTGTATACTATCAATAAAAGTGCCTGTGCAAAAAAAATCTGGAAACTTATTTAATGATCCTCGTATATACACTTTCCCCCACAATTTTACAATAGGTTCATAGCCAATTATGGAAAAAGCACTTAGTTTTTAACACAGTTACCTTTCTCATTAATGCACTTAATTCAGGTGTGAATATCAATCACATCTCATAAATCAAACATTGTATAGTAAACATTTCAACATCAAAATTCAGTGAACATGCGATATATATATATATATATATATATATATATATATATATATATATATATATACTTCCATAAGTGTTATGTTCTATTTATTTATTTTCTTGATTTGATCTTAATAAAGCATATTTACTTGTTTAGCACAAAAAGAAATGACTCACTTAAAGTCACCCTTATTCTATTCTCTAAAATAAAACAAAATTCATATTTTCTATTTTAAAAAAGAAAACTGGCCATAAAATCTTCTCACAGCGACAGTCACAATTCCAGTTTCAAATGCTCAAAGCAGTATCAAAATCTTTGAGATAAATTTACATTGTATAATGATGATAATAATAATAATAATAATAATAATTATAATTCTGCTGGTGGAGTGAGAATGCTTGATTTTTGGCCCTGCTACCAGCTTCTGTTTATTTGTAGAATGTTTCTATTTACCAGGAAGATTTTTGGAAGACAGGCCAAGGCGGGAAAGCTTTGAAGCCACAAGTCAAACGAATAGTTAGCAGACGGTGAGATTTCACTCCATGCATCCGCTTCTTGTACCCAGAGTCTCAGTTTGGCTGTAGTGGTCCCCATCTGCTTCTGTTTTGTGCTCATTTTAGTCTTCAGCAATTAAAAAAAAATGCCATCAAATACTGTTGGCCTTGAGAGATAAAACATTTTTAAAAATGATATGAATGGTTATATGATCATAAAAATATCAAACTAATCAGAGCGATTCTTAAGGTTTGAAAAATTGAACTATTTCAACCCACCATAATTTTTAAAAAAATTATCCTGTTTTGTTTTTCACTGTGTATATATATATATATATATATGTTTTATCTGAGAGAAACTGTCATTTTTTATTTTGTGGAAATTTGAAAATTATATTTTAAATTCATGGGTTTTCTTTTCTTTATTTTTAAATACAGGAAGTAAATAAAATATATCCATTGCTGACTCCATCTTTAAGAGTTTTATTTACAAAACTTTCATCACAATATTGTATTTTTTACTATCCTCTACTACATTACAGATACAATATATCTATACAACCTTCATCATGGAAATTAAATAAAAAGAGTTATCAACTCTTAAAGAGAATTGGTCAGCAATCTTAAAATTATTTACAATAAATCTAATACCTTAACTGATATTTAGTTTTAAATTATTCATAATCGGTAAAATTACTTTTTACAATCCAGCATTAATTGCTGTATGCTTTTAACAATATTAATTCATTTTATTTACAAACTCACAAGAAAAACAACCTCAGATTTTATTTAATTGTATCAGTTATTTCTTTTCATGAATCTAATTTTTTCTCTTAATGAATCATGCATATTTTTATCAAGTTTATAGAATTGATCATGATACCCTTGAAATCAGCAGCTATTAAGATTATAGATTTTATTTTTTTAACTATTAGAAATCATATTTTTCTTTTATATCAGTTTCAGTAATTCCTGGGAAATTTTTATTGGCAATAAATTCTGTTGAGAATTCATCAAAGTTAGTTTAAAATGCCTCAACACTGTCATGGTTAGCAAACTTATCTTGAGAATCAATTTATTAGTATAAGTATTCATCTCATCTCCCCACTATAGGCAGGTTTGACACAAGGTTGTTTTTATTGAGGAGATTCTCCTAAAAATGGGTTGATGGTGACAAAAATTACTTAGTTCCATTGATATTCCTCTACACCTCATGCAATGAACCTAATCTTTTTAGATCAGATTGTTGCTGTTTGGGGAAACAGTCCTCTGAAGGTAAGCTCATTTAATTTATGTATACCAGGTAGGTATCTTTAGGTTTGTATTATGAAAAGACTGGTTTGCAACCTGGTGTTGAAGATCCTTAGACAAGAGCAGATAATAAAATGTTTCTCTACAGCACTTACTTTACAGACCAATTCTCTGCTTAAAAATTGACCTCATATCACATACTGCCTATAGCAAAGAGGTTGGGTGAATACATACTTTGCAAATCAGTTTAGTAGTATAATTAAACTTTCTATGCATGTTTAATCAAATAGCCATCAAATTTGGGTAAGTAAGGATTTAATGTAGAATATAGGATTGGTACTAGCAAAAAGTTTAGCGTTTCATAGGTCAATTTATAACTATGTTAATTTTCTTTTAGAATTAAGTAGCATAATTATTGAATAATTTAAAAGCAAAAATTATTCACAAATGAGTACATATATATGCATGTAAGATGGTAAGAATAACAAAATAAAAAAATAAATTAATGGATGTGATATTACCATATCAGTTTGTACATGATTATTTGAACCACTTCAAAGTATGCAAATTTCTTATCACTAAAGATTACTGGAGAAATGGCAAGTAAAAGTATTGTCTGATGAAAAACAATGATGTAAAGGATAATTTTGTGTATGTTTGATCAACTATGTTGAATATCTTAATTGAATCAAAGATTCCAGATCTCTTTTAAATAAATAATCTTTTCAGAAATTAAATAAATTTATTTTTAAAAAGTAAAAATTCATGTTCCTCTTATTTATTTGCAAATAAATATAATATAGCTTCAATAGATTGTATGGGATTCAACATTGAGTTAAACAAAGCACCTTAATAAAATAAACTTCTTAGTATTCATATTTGTTCCACTCAAGGTTCAAATGTTTGTCTTGCCAATCATAATTGTTTATGATGACTTCATATTTCACTGTAATTGTACAAATTACAATTTACTTACTTTTGTACTTAGCTTCTGTACTGTATTTATTATTTCTTGTGATCAGTGGTGCATCAACAAAGACAAGACTTCACCTAAAAGTTCTTTTTTTTATTTACTATTTATTTCATATACTTATTTTAATTTTTTGTTTGTTTTTTCCTTATAGCTATTACACAAAATTATTGACAACATTGTATATTTTAGGAAGTACCAATTGTAAAATAAATAAAACTAATATACACAATATACTAATCTATTGATGTCATCAGAAAATTACAGAATTATGTTTTTGATATTTTATAAATAGACTGTTATTACAAAATTATTCCTCTTTTATATGTGAGCTAGAAAGATAATCTTGTAGCTAGAATAGATGTAAGACTTAAATAAATTAGAGTATTTTATTTATCAAGTTTAAAATAATATAAAAATTGTATATCATGTCATTAAAATATTCTACGTTTGCCATTTAACACTTAGCATATCATAAATTTTTATTTTTGCTATATCATTACATAGAGAGAGTGGTTTGGAGAAAGCATTGTGAAAGAAAGATTTACACACACATACATTCACAGAAGCACATTACATTTTATAAATGTCAGTACATAATAATGATAATAAATAAAATTATATTTTATCTGACTTCATTTTCTGGATACACTTTTTCAAAAAATATTTTTAATATCATAAAAAACAATATTTGAATTTAAAAGCAATTTTCAAACTCACCAGCAAGAAAATTATAAAGGTCAGAGAATGCAACAAGCTGTTCTCTCACTATGAATTATGAAAACATCACCTAAGATAGTGTGTATTAAAAAGAGTTTAAACTCAAAATATCATCAAACAATTTTCCTGTATTTTCTATTTTCATAAATTATCTGTGTGAATTTCTTTTAAAATAATAAATAATGTCAAACATTTTAAACAGGAAGTATCCTAAAATGTAGAGTTAAGCTAGAATTATAATTAATCTTCTAAAACATTTTGAAAGGAAAGGAAAATCAAGTTTTTCTCTTGTAGGAATAAGTAGGCTAAAAATTTGATGTTCTGGAAGTTCTGATACTTTCAATGAATTTTGGGTTTTCATCACCTTTCAACAACAACAAAACAAAAAAGAAAAACAATACACCGATAAACTTATTTTTGTTGTTTTTCCCCCTTAAGCCATGAGATAATCGAAATTTTTAAGCCAATATTGATCTTAATATTGTTGTTGGTAAAAACCTTGTCTACAATTCAATTATATTTTTTTCTGCATTCACTTTGAGATGAATTTTGCTGGCTGATCAAAAAATCTTGGATTCAGTAAGAATGTCTAAACTAATAAAAAAATTTTGGCTATCAAGGATACAATTTTGATTTTGTTTTTTGTAAACAAAATGAAACAATTTTATTCTTAAATATTTAACAAGGTTCTTCATCAGAAAAATGAAACAGGATAAAAGGTTGGAGAATAATATGATCTCATTCATCATAATGAATTCAAACAAGGCCAATGCCACACAAGTGGGTTATGTTTTTATATAGTTTTGATTGCCTCACAGCAAAATTTCTGGTTTGCTATTGACTGGAAATAAATTTCATTCCTTTTGCCCTTAGATTCAAAAGCATATAGATAATTGGTCACTACATTGGCAATTAAATGTTGTTCAAAGTTTTAAAAATTAAAGAAAATTGAAAATATTCTCTGAAGAATCATTTCAAACAAATGTGAAAAATGCATGGCTTGAATCTTATGTTCCTTTTCAATGCAAAAAATAACTAAATCATAAATTCTTTCAATATTGAGAGGTTTATAACAAATGATATTATTGTTGGTTGTCTTTCTACTATTGGTTATGTTATTCCTATAATTTAATTTAAATTCAACAAATTCTCATAGAAAAAACAAACTTTTATTACAGTTTCTTTGGTTTCTTTGTTTAATGGCACCTTTCTAGGATATTTAATACTAAAGTCATCCTTGTAGAAAAACTACAGTGACACTATTTAACCCATAGCTTTGGAAAATTTTTTGTTGCTTTTTATCATAATTAATCAGGTTGTCATTCTACAACCATCAATAAACAGTGAAGATAAGAAATGAACAAATAAGCTTTTTATCACTTAAAGTATTCAGACTATTGTTTCATCTTCATAGTTATATTCATAATGTTTCTGCTGATGCAACTTTCAGCTTTTTCAGGTGTTTCATGTCAAACTCAGGAACCCACACAGAACTTCAAGCCAAACCCTTTATTTAACTGATGGCGGGGGGGGGTAGATTGTTCTAATTCTGTTTACCAGGACTGGGTAAAAGTGTTAAGCTATAGTAAGTATTCTTTATTATTTACCAACTGTTGGGATTGAACCTGCAACCTCCAGATGATCACACTTAGAAGCTGTGGGGATTGATTTTATCAATAAATAATGATAAAATATAAAATAAAAAATAAAATGAAATAAATTCAAAATATGTAGCAGTTCCCCGAAGCCTCAGACAGGAAATGAAATCCACACATGCCTGAAAGATAGACTTCCTGGCACCAAAGAGAAATTTGTTCTCACTTCAACCATACCACTGGCACTGAAAGGACCCTTTTCCTCTCAGTTGCTGGCAAGGTAAACACATATGCATGCAAAACCCTAGGATTAGCTAGTAAGCTGCCCCTAAAAGTATACCAGACTAAAAAGCCTTACTGTACATAAACTCATCACCCACCAAAAATGACTCTAGTGTGTTTTAACACCTTGTCTGGGAGATGTGACTATTTCTACTGGTTTCAGAAAAAATTTCTTACCCACTGAATTAAACCCTAAAATAAAGTTTCAGTTAAAAGGCATCTTTGTCTCTTTCTTTTCCTTTCTTCCTTAAATTCTCTTGCAGCTTTTCACAGACAAAGAAGACGACAAGTTAATGGGGTAAGAAGAACAAAAGAGTCAGATACTTAAACTCAAAATCAACTAGTGCCAACCAACCAAACCAATCTTCACATGCTCCATTAAAGCACTTTTCAACTAAAATGCCTATACTTGTTCCACTATGTGACCTACCAAACAATTCAGATTGAATTTTTTGGACTTATACACCTAATGTTTCTATCAAACCATGAGGTACTACTCACTACTATAATGTACGATTTTTTACCATATTTTTTACCATTTTTTTTACCATATTTTTTAACATATTGCAACTTTGTTTTAATCTACTCGTATGGATTAAATAAATGTTTGAATTCTGTGTGGGCACCCAAGTTCAACATGAAACTCATGAAGAAGGCCAAAGTACACATCAGCCAAAACATTGTGCATATAACCATGAAGATGAAAACAATAAACCAAATATTGTAAGTGATAGAAATTATCAAGCTTCATCTCAGAAATTTAGACAAATAAAAAATAAGCTGTTGACAAGAGTCAAATTCGCAACTCTTTCCCCACTGGAAACCCTATCTTAAATATTATTACTGCTTTTTTTATTTGAGCCACAATAACCTTATTGAAGAATGAGCTTATATCCCTACATTTCGAATATACTGTACTGTATACTAGCTTTTATTTCATTATTTATTTAATAAACTCAATAACTATGATAAGAAAAAGAATTTAAATCATTTTCAGGTGAAGTTTTCCTTTGATTTATCAATGAGTGTTATCTTGTCTGCTTTTTCTAATTTTAGTTTATATTATTTTGCTTTGGCTGGGTGACTGTCAACATAAAAATAATGACTCTTTTGTTAATATTCTACTTTTCTTGTTTATTTTCTTTTGCTGAGAAAATGTACCATTTTTATTTCAGGAAACATGTAATTGCAAGGAGACATATTTATTGCATATTCAACATTAAACTTGATTGTGGGTTTGTGTGGGCCACTCCCACTCTTAATGCTCCTTACAACCATCATTTTCACTTTATTTTTTCTGTTAAGTTGTTCTTTGACAATCAATGTCTTTATTTGCAGGAATGTTTTATGTACCATGGGAGACATTTTCTCATAATTCTATTGCTTAGTTGTTGCATGAAAGCAGAAGTTTGATCCTTTCATTCTTGAATCAGAGATTATCTAAGAAATCATCTGAGAACAAATCAATTTGAATGAAACAGGAAATAAATAGTTCAAAGATTTCTCATAAAAATATGTACACCTGGCACCCATCTTGTGTGCAATGTAGATTTATACTTCTTCCCATACTTTACTTCAAAGAGTCTTAGTTACTTCTTGGATTTTGACTGACTGAAGATAATTTAATAAACAAAAATTATCAAAGATTTTATATTCATTCAGAAATTATCTTGCTATTATGGATTTGGAAAAAATTTCACTGATTATTTTTAAGGTCAGAAACTTTATTCTATATTCGCTAATCATGGCTGAGAGTGCCCAAAGGTCTTGTAAATTTCTTTGTATTGTCAGGAGAGTGTGCAGAGGAGAAAATCATATGATACAGTTGGCTCTTCATACCTGCAGATTTTGTACCAATGAATTGAAAGAAAATAGTTTTTTAAATTATGGAAAACAGTTTTTTTAATTACAGATAAGTTCCAAAAAGCAAATTTTGATTTTGTTGTATACTAAATCCAAGAGAATGGAGTAATGCCTTAGTCTTGCTACAGCACTCATTGTTTGAGCATTGTTCACCTTGTGTTTCATTTCTTTGCAACTTTTATTGTGAGCACTCTTTTTTTTCAAATTTGAAATGGAAACATTTTTTAAAACAAATTTCACTATATCAAATAAGTACTGAAAATTTTATCAAAATCTTATCATTACTTGGTTTTTGGTGGATTTTTAAAATCCAAATATTTTTCAACAAAATTTTTCTAGTACTTGTAATTACAAATTTTTGTATTTGTTTACAGGTTAGCAAAATTTTTCACTATCCCATTTTTCCAGTTCTAAAGATTGTACACAAATTTTGTATCAGAATTTTCTCCAATCTTTATTCTCACTAATGGCACAAGGATTTTAATAAATTTTACAGTTTAAATTCTTTTAAACCATAGGTGTTGATTTCTTAATAAAATTTTTTGTTCATGCCTGTAGTTTAACAACTATTTACATAACATTTACATTGTATTAAGTCTTATAAATAATCTACAGATGATTTAAAGTAAATAGTTTATATGCAATACTATGTTTATTTTATATAAAGGAAAGGTTTTGGCATCAATCCTCTGTGAATATTGACAGATATAGCTGAAGAACTTGTTTCTCTCAAATGCAGATCCTGAATAATAAATATAATTCGTACTGTCTTTTCTACCTTGTAATTGATGGAAACTATAAAATCACATTATTACATTTATTCAAACTGTTATCTTTATCATTGTTGTTATAATCACATTTCAACCATTATAACATTTGGCCATCTTTAAGTACCGGTCATATTTGGTAATATTCTCAGAATTTCAAACCAAATCTTTATAGAGGTAAAAACTTCTCATTTCACTGCCCATTTCACAGGATTTAATCATAAAACTAATCACTCTATAAGCTCTCATAATTAATCAGAAAGCTGCTAAGAACTTTGAAATGATTTGGGTTGTGAATCAAAACTGTCTTAAGGATTCATTACCCAACAATTGTTTCTTGCATGATATATATATATATTTACCAACCCCTCCGCTCGGGCAGGATATGACACAAGGTCAGTTTTTAAGTGGAGTTTAACAGGTTTGAATTCAGAGTTGTCCTTCTCCAAGACTAGTTGCTGAAGAACACAGTCTGCCCTACTATTTACCCATAGCTGGAGGGAGAATAATTGGATTCATACCTTTCCCAAGGGTATTAGTGCTATGTGAAATGCAATCAGTCTTGTCCAGGATTTGAACTCGTGTCATCATGTCCATTTCCTACGACAATAACCATTACACTACGGGCACCTCCCACCTCCTTCTTGCATGATATATAGCTGAGCATCTTTTTGTTAATACATCTTACACTCTTGTAATTCTATGTGACATACCAAACAGATTTCTTTAAATTCTGCTCAAATCAATTAGCCTGAATGTCTTTTCAGAAAATTTGAGCAGTAAAATAATCAATTACTTTCATATTTAAAAAGTGTGGGAAAGAATGTTTCATAATTTCTAATTTATTATTGAGGATTGTGATAGATAATTTTTGGTTTGGTTTGTTTGTACAATTTTATTCATGATAACATGTATCATCACTTGCAATTTGCTTTTGGAGGGTGGTTAGTTTTAACATTCATAAAATGTTAATTAACATTTGTCAAATGCTCAGTAATAATTTGTTGTCATCAAAACTTAAACTGAAGAAATTTGAATATTGGGGGTTTATGTTTTATTTTTGTCTGATTTGGAAATGTATAAAGAAATATTAAATGTTCTTATTACCTTTAAGATACAAAGTAAAAAATAAAATGATCTTTTGTTCACATAATCATATGTGGCGATTTAGGAATTACCAAAGAACTCCCAACCGGATGTTGACTCGTCGGCTGCCTGATACAAAATGTATAAATGCGTCGCCACGCATAAGGCTCCACGCATCCATCCGGTTAAAATCAGAAAAAAGAAAAATAATAAAATGTAAAGTAGCCAATGAGAAGCGGTCGCGCCAAAATTAGAAGGATTTTGGCGTAGCGAATTTGGAGCCGGTGAAAAGACATAAATACTCAGGTTTTCTGTGAACCGACCTCTTTTCGGGTAGTGACGTTGAACCGACAACACCGTTTTTACTATCTGGTGTTTTGGGCACCACGCTATGTCTTTAGACGTAGCGTTGGTTAGTCCATTCACCAGGTAAATAAAGGAAGTCTGAAAGAAAAGTTTTTCGTCTCCTGTCTGTTCCTATCTTCTCTTTTTATATTTCTTATGGACCTTCTTTGGGCAAGGCATTGCACCGGCCAAGTCAACGTGGGGTAAAACTAAATAACCAAAATATGGAGTCAGATATCTTACGGTAACACAGCCTTGCTCTCAGCCACTGACCTCCTTAAAAGCCTGTCAAACCCCACATTGGTGACCCCGACGCGAAAAACCTTTTAAACCCCACATTGGTGACCTCGACGTGATAAACCTTTAAGAACCACATTGGTTAACCCCGAACACGTGAATGAACACCCGGAATAAAGAAGACATCCCAACAAGAAATTTTAAAAGGAGAAGGAGAAAAAAACATCATAAACTGGAGACAGACGACTTTCCACGTGACACAAAAAAAAAAAAAACAAAACAAAAAAAGAACAAAAAAACTCATGGATAAAAAAATTAAAAAATAAATAAAAATTACTCCCGGATATTAAAAAAAAAAAAAAAGTTCCAAAGAAAAAGCAAAAGAGTTAATGAAGAATAATCCTCTCAAATCAGACGAATACATTCAAAAACTCTATGTATTACCGGAATTAATGCACATAAGAAAAAAAAATGGAAAAAAAAACTGTCATATCCAACGAGTCCTAGTTTTCCAGCCACCCTAAACAAATTACCAAAATTATTGAACATTTGCAAATAAGATACAAGAATTTGATAAATAATCCTCCTAGAAAATAGGACAATTAAAAATCAATTCAGTCTTTTTGCAAAAAAAAAGCGGGTTGGCTGGACACACCAAAAAAAAAAAGAATTTTTTTAATTTAAAAAATTTTAAAGGGAACCGTGACAACCTTACAAATATTCATTTTTTCTCTAAGAATCCTCCAAGCTCCGCTTTTCGGATGGCGATGTATTGTGGCGATTTAGGAATTACCAAAGAACTCCCAACCGGATGTTGACTCGTCAGCTGCCTGATACAAAATGTATAAATGCGTCGCCACGCATAAGGCTCCACGCATCCATCCGGTTAAAATCCCAAAAAAAGAAAAATAATAAAATGTAAAGTAGCCAATGAGAAGCGGTCGCGCCAAAATTAGAAGGATTTTGGCGTAGCGAATTTGGAGCCGGTGAAAAGACATAAATACTCAGGTTTTCTGTGAACCGACCTCTTTTCGGGTAGTGACGTTGAACCGACAACACCGTTTTTACTATCTGGTGTTTTGGGCACCACGCTATGTCTTTAGACGTAGCGTTGGTTAGTCCATTCACCAGGTAAATAAAGGAAAGTATGAAAGAAATGTTTTCGTCTTTTATCTGCTTCTATCTTTCTCTTTTTGTATATTTCTTATGGACCTTCTTTGGGCAAGGCATTGCACCGGCCAGTCAACGTGGGGTAAAACAAAATAACCAAAATATGGAGTCAGATATCTTACGGCAACACAGCCTTACCCTTAGCCACTGACTACCATAAAAATCTTTAAACCCCACATTGGTAACCCCGACGCGAAAAAATACCTTTAAACACCACATTGGTAACCCCGACGCGAAAAACCTTTTAAACCCCACACATATACACCTTTTCTACCCAGGAATAATAAGAAAATTCAGAAATCAATAAACAAAAAGAGGTTTTATGGTCATCTCTTTTTGATACAAATGAATATTTGTAAAATTTGTAGAAAGCTATCAAAACTTTTTCATTTAGTAAATAAAATGTACAATGATTCAAGGGATTTTTATAGACATTCATCAGGATTCTAGTGACCAGCTATCTATATAATAAAAAATGTTACTTTTTCTTTCATCATCTATTTGTAATTTTCACTGCACAGGAAGTGTAAAATCTGTGCATCCTATTTAGGATCTAAGCTCTAGTCTCTGGACTTCCATCAGGGATCGGAATATATCACTTCCCCTTATTCACCCATGTTCTTGTCTTCAGGTAGGATGCAGCAAAAAACAAGTTAAACTTGGCTTTCAGGGTTTCAACCTTGAAATTGAGAATCTGATTATTCTGACACCTTTGGGGGACTGAGCAATTTTTGTTTTTGTTGGTATGTTTGCATGTAGGCCCCATTGATCCACTATTGAACCACTTCCTCACGGAAGTGGTTCAATAGTGGATCAACATATCATTTGAAAATCTAATTAAATATGTTACCTTAATTAAAAGATTATAAGAACATATTCTGTTATTTAAAAGATTGAAAAATTCAAATAATCTTTAATATATATGTAGTTTTTCTTCTTTTTTTTTTTAAATTTATTCTCCAGGCAGTATTGAATTTTACACTTTTCAAAATAATAACTGTTTTCATCAGCATATTGTTTTTATATACAAGTGTATGGTTGCAAGAGACAACAGACAAGAGGAATGAATTTAATTTCATTTATTTTAAATAAATAAAAGTTGGTATGTCAGAAGAAATACATGTTATAAAATAGCCGAGGGATTTTGGTTCATGCCTTTGAGTTTAGTTACGCTGAGAACCTTTCGGCTCAGCACATGGGTTAGTTAGGTACAACATTGAAGCAGGTGTTAACACGGGTGCACACGAGTGGATGGAGGTGTCACTCAGATGTCATAATTGTCCGAAACGAACCAAGGTGACAGGGTGTGGGTGATGTCACGCACCGGAAGCACGCGGAGGTTTGTGTGAGAATTTGAAGAGTGAGAGAGAGTCAGGTACTAGACGCCAAACGAGAAGGATCGACTTTTGGAGCTAGCAGGTGCGAGGCGAATGTGCGCCCTATGGTGGCCGCTCAAGTTGGGGGCCAAATGAATAAGACAGCATAGAAGATTGCGTCTCTCCTCCTTCCGTCGAAACCTTTAACTCAAAGTTAATAAAAAGGTTTCGTACCTGAACAAGAAGTCGTTACGTGTTATCGAATTCCGAGATTCCAATGTTCTATCATTATGAACATTATATGTCCATTTCGCACATAGTGTTAATTGTGAATATGGTATATATGATTATTTGGTGCCAGAACTTGGGCATATCTTTCATGATTTGGTTTACGACTGGGTTACCATGGTTCCATGGAGACGATCAGAGAAGCGGCTAAGAACAATGAGGAATCTATTTCGGAGCGGCTTGTTCAGGCGATCGAAGGAGAGAGAGAAAACACAAGGCCTCCAGAAAATAAGAAACAAGGAAAAGAGACCAAAAACAAGAAGAACAAATTCGGTACCCCTCAGAAAAGGAGAAAAGTCCAACACCGAAAAGAGAAGAAGAAAAAAAAACAGCGCAACTCCAAAAGAAAAAAGAAAAAAAAGGCGTGAAAAGAAAAGAAAAAAAAGAAGTAACACAACTCAACTCCAAGAAAAAAAAAAAGGGCATGAAGAAAAGAAAAAGAATAAGAAGGTATTTGCTCATTTATGTCTGTCATAGTTTAATTTACGAATAGAGTTTGAATGGTTGTGGATTTGGAAATAATCTTAAAATTTAAAAAAAGAAAAGAAAAAATCGTTGGTAGCATAGAAAATTATGATTACTACTGTATGTGACTTTGTACCATGGTGGGAGGAGAGAAAGAAAGAGTAACAGAGAAATAAGCTCGCAGTGACAGAGAAGAAGAAAGAAGGGTGGTCGCTGTGTGGACAGAGGATTGTGTCGCGCACATGATGGACAGCCTTAATAAACAATATTTTTATGAATGAATTTTATGATAGACGGGGTCATTGTGGGTGAAGTTTGTAGTAAATAATGTTTTTTATGAATGAAAATTTGTAGTAACTTGTTGGTGGTCTGGGCTAATAATATTCGGAGATTAGAATTTTGATTCGAGACCTTGGAGATTTCGCTCATCGATGGGATTGCCGGAAGAATTTCGCATATCTGTCGTTAGGGCCTTTGGGACAGGTTTCGATGTTGGAGAATCGATATTTTGGGCGCTGAAGAAATCAGGCCGGGTTTTTGTTTAAGTGGTCGAGTCCAACTAATCGGAGGCACGGTGGAATGCTTTGGATGTTTCGTTGTCCGTATCGACTGAAAAATTGTCTCAGATATCTTGCCATAGAGGCAGAACAATGAAGAGACGGATGCTTTTTGTGTCTGACAGGGCAGACGGTTATTTTGTGAGTTCCCCCCTGGAGTGGGACTGTGAGGTTTTGTTGAGGAAGATGTTCAGAAAAACATGGGTTTGGAGATTAGTTATTTAAGATATGCACAGAGTTCTGGTGATCTCATTGGATGTGTTTGGAAAATTCGCGGACTCGATTTTGAGTTGTGTCGAGGGAGAAATTTTATTGAGTGAGCTAATAAAAGGTTTGGGTGGTTTAGAAAAGAACACCCGGTATTTTAAGCGCAAAAGAAAGAAAGAAGATAAGAAAGAAGGGTACTCGTAAGCTGTTGAAAAGATGTGAGATAGACCGTTTGACGGTGGTCAAAAGTTGGAAAAAACGGGGAAACGTGTATCTTGGTTTGATTACAAGCTATGTTTGGTTGTGGAAGGTTAAAATGTGTACATTAATTAATGACAGAGATTATGAGAGAAGGAGATATAAAGTTAGAAGTAATGAGTACGGACGTAGAATGAAAGCAAAAGACATAATGAGCAATTGACCTGAGATTTAAAAAAATAAAAAATAAAAAATATGAAAATAAGAGAACAAATTAAAGACTGAAAAAATATACATGCCAAACGAGTGACTGTTGAAAAAATAAAAAATTTAAAAAAAAAGAGAAAAAAAAAGAACCAGAAAATGTGGTCGGAAAAAGAAAAAAAAAATGAAAAAAAAACAAAAAACGAAAGACAATACAAACACTTTTTATTTTTATTTTGTTTTTTGAGCTTGGAACTGACTCATGTTTTTTGTTGTATTATTTTGTTGAAATTGTATTGCTGAAGGTATTGTTGCTCAGTTCGACGTGAGGAGGAGCGGCACAATAGTTTAAGAAAATAATTTGTCATCATCGATGACAAATTATTTTATTGTGGTTGGATAGGTATGTTATAAAATAGCTGAGGGATTTCGGTTCATGCCTTTGGGTTTAGTTACACAGAGAACCTTTCAGCTCAGTACATGGGTTAGTTAGGTACAACATTGAAGCAGGTGTTAACACGGGTGCACGCAGGTGGATGGATGTCATAATAGTCTGAAACGAACCGAGGTGACAGGGTGCGGGTGATGTCCCGCACCAGAAGCGCATAGAGGTTTGTGTGAGAATTTGAAGAGAAAGAGAGAGTCGGGTACTAGACGCCAAACGAGAAGGATCGACTTTTGGAGCTAGCAGGCGTGAGGCGAACGTGCGCCCTATGGGGGCCGCTCGAGTTGGGAGCCAAATGAATAAGACAGCATAGAAGTTTGTGTCTCTCCTCCTTACGTCGAAACCTTTAACTCAAAGTTAATAAAAAGGTTTCATACCTGAACAAGAAGTCGTTACATGTTTTTGAATTACAAGATTCCTATGTTCTTTATATATTCTATAGTAATGAACATTATATGTCCATTTTGCACATACCGTTAATTGTGAATATGGTACATACAGGTTCTCTTCTTCCACCAGATATGGGTCTGGAGGTGAGCAGGTGTAAGTCATTTTTGGGTGGCTGGTTGTTATTGTGGCATGATGTATGATGTGGGCTGGTAAGCTATAAGCAATCTTGGTCTAGTGTTGGAATGCAGGGCTTGATTGGTAGGGTGTCAGCATTCTTTGATCTTGTTCAAAAAACGATGTGATGCATGAAGTCACCCAAAGTCAATTGACTTTTTTAAAACTTTTGTTGACTGTTTTATAGCTATGTTTGGGGTTGAATCAGCCAAAAAAAATCTTTGGAGGAGAAAGTTTATGGTTGGTTGAAAAAAAGACCTATTTAATTGTAAATTTATTTTTGAATTTCAACTGGATGGATGCTCAGAGCCTACCTGCATAGTGACATGTTTTATTTGTTTTGGTCTCAATCATCGTCTGGTTAATTTTAACTTTCTTCGACTGAAATGTTGACTTGTGTTTGTTTTTGTTTGTTTATTTATTCATTTTGCCAGTGAGTTAGTTTGGAATGCATTAAGAATGCATAAGAGATTTCTGTATATAATATTGTATATCTTATAGTTTTTAAAATAACCATGTGATTTTATTGGGTACAGATACTATAGGCTGATCTTAGGCAGAGTGCCTGGGGAGTGATGCTTTAATCCTAGACAGGAGTTCTGAGGAGAAATACTTTGATCATTAGCAGAGCACATAATTACTACATTTTGATCCATTTGTAAACAATACTATCATTTTTATAGGAATTGTACTAATTAAACTTTTTACAAGCAAACCTTTCCAGTGGTGTTTGAAAAACACCACTGGAAAGGTTTAGAAATACTGAAAATGATACTGATATTGTGATCTATTCCTGTGATCTATTATGAGCAGGTCATGATGTTATATGAATGTTTTGAGACATTAAAAGTTTTAAAGAAGTCTTTTTTATTGAAATTTCTTAAACTTGATTATGAAGTTTAAAAGATTTCAATTACACAAGATTCTTTTAATGTCTTAACACATTCACATAATATGATAACAGGCTTACTTATGATAAATAGAACAAACTTATCAGTATCATTTTCAGTTTTTCAAAACTTTTACAGTTGTGTTGAAAATTTCTCAATTATGAATTACATAGGAAATTTATAATTAAAAATGGGTCCCTAAAAATCCCTGTTATTTAAAATCCTGAATGAATTCTCAAAATGATGGTACCCTCCCACAACTGATTTGGTGCCCAGAAATGTACCTCATTTGTATCAGTCTAATTAACCCACAGTATTAACTCATTTTTTAAAATCTTATTTAAATTTGATTGTCAGCTTTCTCTGATTATATTAAATGATGAACTGGTGAAATAAATTAGAAATAACAACCAGTTATAAAAGAATTATTTTCATTCACTTTTTTCTCTTTTAATTGATCATTAAAATTCATCAAAGGTTTGTAATATTATAATAATAATAGTATATATTTGTTTATCCTTTCAGAATTTTGATGTTTGAGGAGAAGAACAAACCCAAGGAAATACCAAAGGGCCCACCTCCAAAGCGTGACCTCAGCGCCTTACCTTGAATGGCACCAACTTCAGAGGGCCTCAGTCACCTACCAAGTGGCTTGCACTGACATCATTCGTCAACAAATCTATTTCTGACAGTCTCAGCCTGCTCTATTGGAAATTTCTTTTAGGAAGATGAGCATATTTTTTAATGAGGAGCAAATCATATTTGTTCAGTCATTAGTCAATCATTTTCTCTCTCTCTCTCTCTCTCTCTCTCTCTCTCTCTCTCTCTCTCTCTCTCTTCAGTCTTTCTTTTTAGACTTCAAAGTGGAAGAAATGTGTTACAACTTCTATTATTATTTTTATTATGATTTGATTCAGTCAAATTTTCTGGATTTCAACTTTGAATTCTGGATATTAATAAATTTTTTAAGAATGCTAAAATAAGTTCCAAGGCATTAACTGAAGAATTTTCCAAAGAGACATTTGATCCTTGTGAGTATCAATGGTGCCATTTGATATTTATTCAAAACTTTAAATCCCTTCAACACTTCCCATTTACTTGCTTCTTTGTCTTGATGTATTTCGAAGAAGAAAAAATATATTTTTATGAGAAACAGTAGTGCCACTTCTGTCAGATAGTGCTAAATTGTGTTTTATATGACATGAAAATGTATTGTTAATTCTTTTACAAGATGCATTGAAAATGAAATCTGAAAATAAAAAACATCAATTACTTTTAATGATCAGTTATTTTCAAAATTTTTCATTAATACCGAAGCCATAAAGATGTTTTAAAGTGATGCTCACCCCAGTTTTCTTATCTCCATAAACTAACAACTATCCAATTGAAAATTATCTAAAAGCATTTAACCAATAAAACTGTTTTATTTCTGTTCTTTATATTAAGCATAGAATTAAATGATCACCAATGGAGAATCTGAAAAAAAAAGGGGCGATTTTGGACAACTTCAAATAAAAGTAATCCTGACTTAAATTGTTATCTAACAATCCTGGCAATAATATCTGTTAGACAATGACTAAGTGTGACTTGCGTCAGATTAATGTTTGGCCTAATCGTACCGTCAAGGCAGTAGAACAGCAAGTAATAATTATCAGGCATTGTTTGTTTTTTTAAACTTATTTTTGTCTTAGGAATCTTTTTTTTTTTTTTTTATCTTTCTTGCTCTGTCTGTCTCTTTTTTTTTTTCTTAATTCTTTTCAAATTTGTCTCTTTGCAATTGTTGAACAACATATCCATTTATCAGCATTCACTACTTAACTTTGGTATAGTTTACTCCACTTTACCAAAAGCAAATTTCATTGGTGTTATATTTTTGTGCATTATATACAAAACGCACAAGGTACTAAAAAAATCAAAAGTTAAATAAAGAACTCGAATTTGTATTTTCCAGTCTCAGAATGTTGGTGTGAATATTTCTTGTTTTTTATCTAAATTATATGCCAGATTTTCACTCCAGCTTGTTTAGATATCTGACACAAACACAAGAATATTTTCACCCACAAAATGAATTACCCATGAAATGATAAAAGGGAAAATATATTATTTGTGTCATTTTGGCAATATCATTACAATCAACTTTTGCCAAGACCTACAAGCAGCTTTTCATACATTTTTAAAAAAAAGTTTATTATGGCAATTTTAGAAGAGTATTTTTTTATATTGTTTTTCGGTTTTTTTAAAAAAAAGAATGAAAAAAAATTTCATTCTTTTTTATATTTTATGTGATTATTTTCCATAAGAGATTAAGAAAAAAATAGAAATAGCCATTTCAGTAAACAGTGAATGACTGATGTTAGTCCTCATTTTTAACTGAGGCCATTGCAAGAGTTTCCAATATCTTAAAAAAAAAGAAAAGAAAAAAGTAATCAAGGGATTATATATCTGTCATTATATATCTGTCATTATAAATCTCAGCTCTAAGGATTTTAAGCAGAATAATGTACCATTACTGTTATATTTACAAATTTATTTATTACCATTATTATTAAAGGAATCTTTGGAAAATCTTAACATAAAAATGCAGGATTTCATGATTTGACATTTTTATTTGCTCTGTACAAACATGTAACACTAAAAGTTTAATAACTTGCTTCTAATTGAGTATTGGTATAGTCCAATTGAACAGAACATACAATGCATTATATATATATATATGTGTGTGTGTGTGTGTGTGTGTGTGTGTGTGTGTGTGTGTGTGTGTGTGTGTGTGTGTGTGTGTGTGTATTGTTCACTTCATTTTTTTTGTGCTAAATGATTATTTTTGCATGTATTTAATTTTTTTCGAATCTTCTAGGATTTTTCTTTATAACTGCAAAAAAGCACTTTGATTACAAGATCCAGAAATATTCATATTATTTCATGACAAACATAAACACACTCAAATGTCAGATCTTCTCTAATAATCTTATCTCTGGGATTTTTTAGACAAATATCATTTATTACACATCAAACTCTTTAAAGCATTTTTAAAATGTTAATTTTTCTACTGTTAATTCATAGAATAAAAAATGTTTAACTGAAATGAGTTCAAACCAACTTTTTATAATAAAAGTAATTTTTATTGATATTGTTAATTCTTGATATTGTTAGTTGCTGATATCATATATAATTCAGTTATGATATTATTAACAAAGTTGGTTTTCCGGTGTAAACAAAGCAACTAATTTGATATTCATAAGATGCTTTCCATTTTATCCAACCAAAATTTTAAAAATGTGATTTTAAATATTCATTTCAATGCTCTGAACCCAGGAAATTTAATTAAGAGATAAATAAGATTTTGTTTTTCTTAATTTTAGGTTGGATAGTGTATTATTACAGTTTCTCCTTTTTTTTCTTTTTTTTTTTTAGATTTCCTTTAAATCTTTAAATCAGTTCTTTTTTACATATGTCTTTTGATAAAATAAAAAGGCATGAAATGATATGTAGAATCATTCTTTAAGTTTATTTAAATTACTTTAAGTTACATTCTGGAGATTAAATTTTAGAGGATTTGTAATCTAAATTATGACTTTAAGTACTTAATATAAATAATTCTATCGATAGTCTATTTATCTTATAACCCAATATATTCCAGCTCTGCATATCTGAAATAAAATCACTTTTTAAAAAGTTTTTGCTAATATTATTCTAATTATCTATAGAATAAACCCTCTCTGTTAATTGCTGGTAATAATCAAATAGATTTCAAATAGTTAACTCCCCTTTGTCAATATCCCTAGTTATTTACGCTTTCTTAGGATATCTTTCAAACCTATGATAGTTGTTTTTCATCTCTTAAAGCCTGGAGGACATATAAGTATTTACTTAATTTACAACAGAACCAATGTGATTTTTTTAATTCTATATATCTAAAACAAATGCAGATATTTATGCATAAAAGCTACGATCTACAAAAATGTTTTTATTGAATATTATAAAAACAGGATTTAAGCAATATTTCTTCTTCTCTGATGATAAAGGATCATTAGTTTGAGTTTGTAAAACTATCACAGAGAAATGATTTTTAATTCATGGTTTGATCTGATAAAAATATTTGTACACTTCAAATCAATACCATTTTAATAAAGGATCTAAATATTCTATAAAAATCTTTTCATCTGCTTTCTTATGACTCTTTTTACCTAACTTTCTAAACTGAGCTAATCACATTTCTAAAGACTTCCTTTTACTAACTGAGCTAATCACATTTCTAAAGACTTTCGTTTTACTGATAATAATCTTCAGAATTGTTTATGAAATTAAAAGTCACTGTAGAATAAATTCATTTATGGATGCAATTGTCATAAATGTCTTTTCCAATCACATCACTCTGTCAAAAAAGTGTTGTCTGCAAATTCAGCTTTATTTATGCACAAAACATATAACAAAAATTAAATTGTTTTCAATGCACATAAATATTGTCACTTCTTTTGCATATTCAATGTTGCAAGTTGAGACACCCAACACCTAACAGTTTCATTATGTTCTATAGATGCTTACAGATGGATTTAGGTCTGTAATAATTATCCTTCTATCAAATGACATTTTCAGTATAATCATCAAAGAAATGGAATAGTCAGTGATCAATTTGAGCTCATAGAAAATTCCGTTTATTTGTCAAACAAAAGTTAAAACAAACTTGTTATTATTGATTATAATTATTAATTGATTATTATAGGTAAGAAAACCATCAATCTTTGAGTATAAGTAAAAAAATTTATTTATAAATTCAAGTTTTATTTGTTTTTTATATTAAAACAAAATGGCTATTTTTTCTTTGATTGTTTTTACAATTTCATTTTAGATTTTTTTTAATGTCTGTGTCTAAAAATGTGCTTTATCAAGATGGCAGCATGGTAAGAATGGAAATTCACTGACAGTGGATATAAATTTTAAAAGAATAATAAACCCCCAATCAATCATATAATAATTTCAACCAACTGACAAGATCTGCCTCATTTACCCACGATTCATCATCCACTCAAACAAGATGAGGCAAGTAAATTTGACAAAAACAGCAGACATGATTTTAAAATCATGTTATTTATATCAGGTTTACCAATTTCCATCCTTTCAACATCAGCTTGAAAAACTGTCCCATGTGCTTCCATATTGCAAACCAGGTATAAATAATCAAACTATCTTACATTTCTACAAGAATTGATGAAGAATTTCTTTTTACTTTTAAATTTCTGTAGACTCTGAAGAAACCTTTGAAGTGATTGGTCCCTTTTCCTAAAAAAAGAAAAAGTAAATTAATTGTCCACTTTTTTGGTGCCATGTCAATACAGTGGGGCCTTTTATATTGCTAAAACCAATATATCTTCTCTACTTAAGTGGGGATGGTATTGTTACTGTGTACCTATTCACCTGGTTTAATTGTGATGTACATAACACTGTTAATCAATGTTGATGGTATTAAAATTTGTTATGAAACAGCCATAAAATATTGTTTGTTGTTTCTTTTATATTAACTTTATTTTCTTCTTTTGGGAAATACTTTTTTCTGCTTGGTAGAAAATTCAAGACTTTTCTCCTGTTCTAAAGGAATTTTTAGTCAACAAAGCCTAGTGGTACAGAAATGGTATTTGAGACTGGAGGAGACTGAAACTGAAACTGGTTCGAGTCAGTTGACCTACGTCATCCTGAATTTTTAATCACCATAGACATTCTAAAAGGATTATGATTTTTCTGAAGTTCTGAGATGAAATATTGTCATTATATCATTTGTTATTTTGATCTTTGTTACTATTTACACATTCCAGACCATAGAGTCTTTGACCTTCTGCAAGTATATGTTCAATATTTATAATTTATTTAGTATTTCTTATATATATATATATATATATATATATATATATATATATATATTCATTCTTATATTATCCAATGCCAAGTCAGCTGATGGTGGGAACAATTCTATTTTCAGATTTGCTATCTACAATATCCACCTAATTCAAAATCCAAAAGAGAGCTCAATGTAAAGTAATGATAAAATAAATTACAGAACAAATAATTACATATAAAAGAGAAACCTTTAAAAATTACTCATATTTTTTGTAATAAATATTAATATTTATTTCAGCAAAACTCCATTTTCAAAAATGTTAGATCTGCATTTTCAGACAAAGAAATAATGAGAAATTTCTTATGAAAGTTTTGAAAAACCCACAAAATTCAGCTCAATGTTCGGAGCCAAAAAAAAAAAGAAATTCACTTCTTTGGTGTCATTATAAATTTATTTCAAGTCTATGATGAACCTCATCAGATGTTAAAAGAAAAAAATTATATTGCTTCCGGCGAGAATAGAATTTGAAAAAAATTTTCAGTCAAAATACTATCTTAATATGATTTTTTATAGATATTTTTTTATATATTTTTAATCAAGAAAAATTTTTAAGGTGGAGATATCATATTTATTATTAATTGATACAATGTTTATACATTCCTTTAAAAAAACATTACCTCTAATATACTACTGAAAATTAAAAAAAACGTAAATCCAGAAAAATGAAATTGTGGCTTGTGACTAATTTAAAATTATAGATAAGATATGTATTCATACTTCTGTTGAAACTATTATGAATTATAAACATTAAATAATATAATTTGTGTTATCAGGAAATAATAATTCAAGGCTAATGTTAATTTAAAAAAATTCTATTTCTAATATTGAAAACTATCGTAAAAAATCCATGTTATTTATATTAGAAAGAAATTAACATTTTGATTGTTAAGTTAATCATAATAAGTAAAGAATTAATATGTGATTAATATTTTATTAATGTAACTGATAATTACTAACTTATAAATGAATTAAATATTAGTTTCTTAAATTTTTGTTTACATATAGAAATATGGTGTAATCAAAATGGTGTAGTACAGGAATTGTTCTTTCTGGTTATAAGGTTATATTAATAAGTTTTAAAAATTTTAACAACAATATATTATCTTTTACTTTTTATTTTACCTTTTTATAAAAAAAAGGAAGTATATTTATACTTTATCCTTTAAATTTTAATGTATTCTTTATTGGAAAAATATATTTGAAATTGTTTCATTATTAAATCCATTTTTTTAAAATTATGGATGAGTATATAGAATTAAAAAATATAAATCACCTAATTAATGGTAGTTAAATATATTTGATATTATCAATATATAAAGTTAAATTATACTAAGAATTTATTTCTATGTCTACATGTAGATATCATTTAATTCCTGGTATTTAGTAAATTTCCATTCATATATTTCAATATACATATTTTCTCTTCTAAGCATAAATTACGCTTATTATGTTTATCGATGAGGATCTTTTTATTATTCAAAATTAGCTAGGTACATGAACTTGTCCACTAATTTCAGAGAACAGCCATTTAGAGTGGAGATGTCTCTTTTTTGATTAAAACTCTTGTACTCCATTTTATCTACATTTACATGGAGGCCAATGCCTACAGCTGCCTGCACCAGACTATGTTTGGGTTAGTGTATTTGCAAGAAGTGCTTTGTCATCTTGCATAGTCTGCATCCATAATAGTTTCTGCTGGATATCATCAGCTCTTTGCCTTTTTAATGTAAAACTATTTTCTTTTATTAGATTTATTGATGTTCAAAGTATATAGTTTAGGCAGATTATAAACAGATATTGGGCTAATTTATCTCCTTGTAGAACACCTGCTAATAATGTTATAGAAGTCTGTGTCTCCATCCAGTGAGCAAAGCTTAACTTTCATGTGCCTATAGAATATTATTATGGCTGTGACAGTTTCTTTGGGGAGATTATACACTAGTAGTATTTGTGCAATCTTCCATCTGTGTATGATATCAAATTCCTTGGAGAAATCTATGAGTGTCACCTCAAGGTTTTAGCACAAACTCCTTATATGACTTGACAGAATCTGTGATGTGGATTGCCTTCTCCAAAAACTATCTTGATTCTTTCTAAGAATTTTCTCAATTTCTGGTTCAATGTGATTTAGAAGCAGAGCATTATAAACCTTAACCACAATAGAAGTAAGGGTTATGCCTCGATAGTTCTTGGTGATTTTGAGGTCACCTTTTTTGGAGAAGGGGAGGATGCAGTCTTTTGTCCATCTCTCTATTGTGTTCTTGTTATAAAGGGCATTGCAATATCAGAGCAGTAAGTCATCAAATTTTCTTGTCTTCCATACTTCTGGGGATATTTCATTGAGATTGGCAGTTTTCTGTTTTTAAATGTTGTTAAAACTACATTGAGTTCTTGTATAAACTGTCTTAGTTTGATGTCAAGTTGGTTATGAATAATTTTCATTTTAGAGTTGTCTGTGATTTTGGGAGATTTTCAAAACGGATTTTTGAAATGTTTTTTCCACATCTGTATTCGTTCTTCTTGACCAGCAGCTTTACTTAGTTCATTTACTGTCTGCCAAACTATTTTAGATTGTTCCAAATTTTATTGATCTGATCTTGAATGTATTCTACTTGTTTTTTTTTTTTTTTGGTATGTGTCGATTAGTTCTCTTTGTGCCTACTTAAATTTCAGAGCATTGGCATTAATTGGGATTCTTTTATTACTTAGAGATACTGTTTTCATGTTATCTCATTTTTTCCTAACTGCTTGTGTCTCCCATGGAACTCTATTTTTGGCTCTTAGTTTGAGTGGTATACATTCTGCTGCTGCTTCCATGATGAAGTTCTCATATTTGTCACTCGGAGTAAGTGTTTCAGATATTTCCTGAAGAGCATTGAATTTGTTTCTAAGTGTTATTGCATTTTTATTATTAATTTCTCTGTTGTTAATTTAGGACCAGTCATAGTGTGTGGTTTTGGCTGTTTTTTTCGTATTCCTGCATAGGCTCAAATGTATCTTTGCTGTGACAATTCTTTGATTGGAAGATAATCCTTCAAAAGAGGAATATGCTTCATAGTTCAGAGTGCTATAAATCCATTTCTTATTTATGAGTAAAGCTTTAATCTATCTAAGCTTTAGCTTTATTTGCATAGATGTTGGTCCTTAGTTTTCCTTCTCTTTTCTGGAATTTAGTATTAAGACATATTAATCTGTTTTCAAGTGAGAATTCTGTTAGATGTTCCCCCATTTCTGTTTGACAAGTTGTGTAAGCAGAATTTGTTGTTTTTGTCTTTACCTATTTGAGCATTCATGTCTCTACTGATGATTAGAATGTTGTGTTTGGGAATGCTAGGGACAAGGGAGGATAGAAGGTGATGATGTCACTAGCATTGACAGGACTGTAGCAGGAGATGATTGTTGCGCTGGGGTTGCCACTAAATGTAGCTATCATCATTCTTGGTAGTATTTTCTTGATACCAATAAGTGGTTTTTGGACATGAGGACTGAGAAGCATTACTATTCCTCCTATGACAGCATTGGCAGAGTTTTTCCATGCAGATGCTGAGATAAATGTCCATCCATTGCTAGAATCATGGTACTTAATTTCTATTTTGCTATGATAGTATCTATGATAGTATGCATACTATGTCTCTATTATGCTCTACCATAGACACTATCAGCTCAGGAACCCGGCTTATTCAATATAGAGTTCTAGTATTGTGTCACTATGTGTACTGTGCTTTTGCATATAATTGCATAATATAATTGTATATATATATATATATATATATATAATATTTTGATATATATATAAGATATACATATATATAAATTCTAAACTAAAAGCCTCAAAAATCTACAAATGCACATCATTTAATAAGACTAAAGGCTCCTAACTAATACCAAATTCAAATATCTCAATAAAAAAAGAACATATAGTTCAACTTCAGAATTCCACAATCTCTATTATCAAAGGAATATGAACTACTAACAAATAAAAATAATCACACAAACTTCCAAAACAATCAAACAATTGTTAAGAAACAATAATAACAATAAAAAAAAGTCTTATTCTCACGCAGATATCTATAGGATTTGCTGCTGAGACTGCATGAGATCTTATATAGGAGAAACAAGCAGATATTTACCCAAACAAATCAATGAACACAGAAGGGACTTTAAATTCAGGCAATTTTTCGACTCTTTGGTTATTCATCACATCTCAACCAACCACACATTCGACTTCCACATTCTAACATCATCGCATTTATTCATGATAAAAACAAACCTAGAATTATTGAATCATTCACCATTTTATATAACAAAACCATACAACAGAGACTTGGGTTTTATAAAATATCACCTTATTGAGCTAGAATGATGAAAGTGAAACAGATATCTCTATCTGCCTTCCAAGTAAATATACTGACTCCGTCTATCTACAGTATTTCTCCTTTTCTTCACACTATTTCTTTTTCCCTCTTCCTCTTATTCATTCTTTTTTTCCCCCCTTATTTTTTCTATCTTTCATTCTCTGCCAATACTCAGAAATTTTCATAGACACTGTGTTTTTTCTATAACTTTTTAAAAAGTTTACTTTTCATGACATGATCTATTTCTTGAATATTTTCAGTATTGTTAGACCATGATTTTAAATTCAAAATTCCCAACCAGAGGATGACCTAAAATATTTTCTCCAGATAAACCTTCCACCATAAATTTTCATAATTTCATATCTTGGAACATTTCTATTACAGGTCAAAATCTGTTGGTGAACATAGACTAATATTATTAAAATTTTCTTGTCCGTTTATATGTATTTTTCTTTCCATTTCTTCTTTTTACAACATATATATATATATATATATATCTAATATATCTACATACATATTTATACTATATATTATTAAAAAAATATATTGTTACGCTGCCATGTGCCCAGCGGGCTTGCAGAGTACTGTTCATTCCCGCCAAGTTCACCAGTTAAAACAGGGCACACACGTGGGCTGTGGTTTGCCAATGCTATTTAATATTACAGATATCACCAACTCCCTTGCTGAACAACATTTTAAAGCCACAAGGTAGCTTTCCCTCTCAAATACAAGTCCTTCAACAAATACAATACTTCAACAACAAAAGAAGACTCTGAACTGCTGTGTTTAGGTTAACAAGATTAATAACAATATTCAGGTAAAATCCGGGATCAAGAAAGTTTTCTTTTAAAGGATGGCAGGTAAAAACACAGTTCGTCGGCACAGTAGGTATGGTCCACTTTCCTTCAGACTTTGGGGTTTAATGGTAGAGCCTGAATTAGAATCTCAAGTTTATCATTTGGGGATATTTCCTCTTCTTTTCTCATCTATCTTATCAGAGATATTTTTTCCTTTCATAATTTGTCTTTTATTCACGTCAGCATGAATACAGCAAGAGAAATTTAGATATACTTCAATTGTATGTTCACTTACTTGGGATTTTGCAGAATCTTTTCTTTTCTCTTTTTCCTCTTGTTATTGGGCTTCCATAACACGTTCATTGAAAGATACACGTCTTATTTCAGATAAGACCAAGATTAATTATTATCTCTTTCCTCGTGGACAGGTCTCCGACTTTGGGTATTTCATTTAACGAGGCCCACCAGACCCCAGAGTGCTAATTCATTCAAAGGAGAAGCTTTTTCTTTTCTCTTAGTGTTCTCTGCACGGCATGACTTTGGAATCTGGGTTTCTTCTGTATCCCAAATTATGTGTCTTCGCTCTCCAACGAACAAACAGCAACTGGTTATTTTCTGTAGTATGAAAAATGACCACGTTTTAACTTTTTGGTGGTTTATTCCTCCGCACCAATCATGGTCGCTATCTGCCTCTCTCCGCTGACGCATACATTGCTAATAGTGAGTGGGATTCTCTCATGACCATGTCCCCTAATGCTAATTGAAGAGAGGTGAAGAGAAACGGCCTTTCCACTAGCACTATTCTTGGTTACTACTAACGGCCAGCGTGTCGCAACTCCTTTTTCTACAACCCGGTGAATGTATGAGGGTGTCGTATTTCCACGTCACAATATATAATACATATATATATATATTGTTACGAACCGACTTTCACTGGGACTGCGAAAACAGGCACGTAACGAGAATAAAAAAATATATATATAAAATTGCGAGAATGTTCCAAGATTCGATAAAAAAAAAGGTGAACTATGGGAAGGGAATTTCTCCAATATAAGACTCACGGTAAATCACAGCTGAATAAGCGACAAGCACTCACAAAACCAACACAACACAATTTGAAGATTTAACAACAAAATTTTATTACAACAATAACAACGTATTTAGGGAAGAATAAGAATATATAAAAAAAGGCTTTAAGAACAAAAGGGGATGGAACACTATTGTTACTATGTATATATAGAAGTCCGAGACGAATCTTAACTCAAACAGATTTGCATGATAGACACATAGAGGCAAAAGAAATATTACACTCACTGAGGGTTTAGGACTGGTTAATAATCTCTTTTTTTTTTCGTTCTTTTTCTCTTTCGTTCTCTCTTTTTTCTTTCTTTCCTTTTTCTCGAAGAAGCTTGCCACAAGGATTTAGTTTTCTGCTGTCTTTTTTCTTAGTCACATTTCGGGTGTAGTGAAACAGAACCCAGGGATGAATGTCGACGCCTTGAAGTCAAAACCGCTACTGCTATATATTCACTTTTCCAGTCAAAAACCAAAAGTCCTCCCTTGACTCTTAGGGCCGAACACGTGGATGATAAGGTCACCCAAAGTTCACTCCAAGAGTTCAAGGCTAGCTAAGATGGGTAAAAAGTGGAAAGGGGTTGACTTGTAATTCCATTTCTTGCTGTCGTCCTTTTTTTTCTTCCTCCTTTAGCCTCGAATCATGCGTGATTAGAAAAGGTTCATTTGGCGCCTCCTTTTCCAATTTTATTCTT
This sequence comes from Sepioteuthis lessoniana, assembly GCA_963585895.1. NCBI lineage: Eukaryota > Metazoa > Mollusca > Cephalopoda > Myopsida > Loliginidae > Sepioteuthis > Sepioteuthis lessoniana. Next base: position 60,007,404 of record OY757912.1, read on the forward strand.
CGTCTTGGAATAATACGGGTGAATGAAACACACCTTGTAATGTACATAGAAAATATATTTCTTCTATTTTTCTACCCCACGTAACAATATATACATATTTATATGATATATGAATATATATATACACATACATATGTATATACATATATAATATACTTATATATATGATACATATAATATATATATATATATATATATATAAACTTACTTATGAAATATATAAATATATATTTATACATACATATAAATGCATATATAATATATAAATATATATATATATATATATACATATAATACATATATACATATATATCATAATACATATACAATACACACACACACACACACACACATATATATACATATATATGATATATGATATATATACATAATATGATATTATATATATTATATATTAATATATAATATATCAATATAACATATATATATATATATATATATATATATATATATATATATATATATCTTTGTTCGGAAGCGAAATCTCTGCATGCCTGAAAACAGACTTACTGGCACGAGAAAGAAACTCTTTCTTATTCAGCCGTGACTACTTGGACTGGAAAAACCTACTTATCTCCTGGTTCTGGTGGGGAAAACTGTATATCCACTGAGTGCACGCTTGCTCACTCTCTCGCTAGTAAACCTCCAAATTCACTTGAGCTAGAAGGACCTTCTTTCTCTCGTCTGCTGGCAGACAGCGCACATGTTTACCCAAGTCTCGTACTTGGCGTAAGATCATGTCTCCTCTAGCAGCAACCTATATAAATAACACCCACTGGACATAACCAGACCGAATTTGCGCATATCAACCAACAAAAACGATTAATTCATTTCAACGCCTTATTTGGAAAATGCACCTGTCCTCTGATAGTTCAGGAAGATATCACCTAACAATAGAGTAGCCGTATGAAACCCAAAAATTAATTTGATATTTAAAGGTAAAAATAATTAGATGAATTAAGTAAATAAAACAATAAAATGAAATAAATTCAAAACCGACTACTACAAAACTAAACTAAACAGATAACCAACAAAAATCTTCTAGCCCCATGATGGTGACCTCCGATGTGTTTTGAACACCCATGATAAAAGACATCCCGACGTGAAACGGGCAGCTTCCACGTGGTGCAAAAAAAGTCAACGTGGATATGAACAACATTCCGACATGAGACGAATAGCCTCAACGTAACAAACATACACACGCAAAAAAAGAAAAAGGGGAAAATCTTCAAAGAACACCAGAGAATTTGTTCCGCTACTAACGACTAAAGGTGGAGGATGACAACTATCAAGTACACTACATCAAGTCGTCAGCATATTTTCCCCACTACCACTGGTCACATTGCTTGACTGCTCAAGCAAAATCAAAAACCTGTGTGAGAAGGCTGGAAAATGCCTGCTGCTACTGACACTAAAAACGTGGTAGAAGTTGTCATGCTAAGTCATTTTACAATTTCTTCCATCACTTTCAAAGGATGGCTAACTGCTAAAAGAATAAACACGCTACTAGCGAATGAATTCAACAAAACAAAAACCAAGAAAAAAAGAAAAAACGTGAGTAACAAATTTCACTATTTTGTTCGTTTTGGCTCTATTCACCCATATTGATAGAAAAATATTTATATACATGATCTAAACAAGACAAAACAAGAATATCCAAAGAAATGCAAGAGTTTAAACAAAATGACGCTCCTTAGCAGGACTGCCACATAGAAAACTCAAAAAATCCATCATACTCAGAAAATTCCGACATCCACGAAAAGAAAAAAATGTCACACACAAAAAAGGAAAATAACAAAGAAATTAAAGAGTCAGATGAATTATACTCCTTTTATAAAGGAGCGTCACACACTGCTTGAAAACTTAGAAAAATTAAAAACAAAATTCTTCATATCCAAAGAACCTCTAAACCCAACCACCTTAAAAAAGAAAGAAAAACCAAGCAAAAACGACATTAAAAAATTGCCAAGAAGATAAAAGAGTTCGATAGATTACCCTCCAAAAAAGAAAAAAAACTGGATACATTGGAAAAACACAAAATGAATAAAATTAAAAAATCAAAGCGAAAAACAACCAGCCAATTCAAGAGTTATGGGGATTTTTATAAGCCCCAAAAAGCCCGGTTTATTCCTACGTTTTGTAAAAAAATAAACCGTACTTCAACAGCAGTAGGGAATTGGTGGCAGCTTTTGAAGAAAGGAGACGAACGACGTTTAGTGCAACAAAATTTATATACAACAACAATAAACAGGGTTTTACACCAAATGAAACAAACAACGAATATGTAAAAGTTCACAAAAGAGATCAAGATTCCGATAGGTGGTAGGGTTTTGTAAGGTTTGTAAGGTTTAGTTGTAAGGTTGTTATAAGGTAAAGTTATAAGGTAAAAGTTTAAGGTAAGGTAGGTTATGTGAAGGTAAGGTTGTAAGGTTTGGTAGGTTTGCAGATAAAATGCCTGCTGGAACTTAGCTGTATGCCCTGTTCCTTTTAACTCAGCACGTGCGTTCGTCGCTCTTGTGTCCTGGCTGGTGGAAGAAGGTACCAAATACATTTGCCGTCAAGGGCTGCTATGAATGGACTTGTTGTTAACAGCGGTGGGTGTGGAAAATAGAGGAAGAATCTCCAGTGGAGCTCTTTTTTATAATGGACGCCACGTGACCCCAAGGGGCTGCTGATGTTCGGTGAAACAGGATCACCAGTTCCTTAACAAATTTTCTACAGAGTAACTATTTAAATGCAAAGCGTAACAAACAAGAATTCACCCCTGACATGCTTCACCCCATTTCAACTTTAAACCTGACGTAGTTGAAATAGTACCTCAGACAAGCAATTCCCATATCCACAGTCACCGAAATCTTCACCAAATTATACGACTGGGTTTGTTTCTGTTTTTTTGACTCCAACTCTGCCAACACACACACACACACACATACACACCTTATAAGAGACCATTTTCTTCTGTTTCCTTTCTTGCATATCCCTAAAATAGCTACTCTGTCTGGGTTGGGACGTGTGTAAGAATTAGAAAAAATAAAAATAAAATAAAATAAATCCAAAGTGAAGCTGTTCCCAGAAACTTCAGACAGGAAGCAGGAACTGCGCTTGCCTAAAAACAGACTTACTGACACGAGAAAGAAACTCTTCCTTATTCAGCAGTGACTACTTGGACGGAAAAAACCCTACTTATCTCCTACTGCTGGCGAGGAAAACCACATGTCCACTGAGTGGCACGCTGGTTCACTCTCCCACTAGCAGACCTCCAAACTCACATGAGCATTATCTTTGATACTAGATGGACCTTCTTTCCCTCGTCTGCTGCCAGACAGCGCACGTGTTCACCCAAGTCTCGTACCTGGCGTAAGACAGCGTCTCCTCTAGCAACAGCCTATATTAAAAACACCCACTGGACATGACCACATCGAATTTGGGCATAATAACCACCGAAAACGACTAGTGCATTTCAACATCTTATTTGGAAACGCGACTGTTCTCTAATAATCCAGGAAGATATCTCCTTGCAACAGAGTAGTTGTATGAAACCCAAAAATAAAGTTGAAATTTAAACGGTATCTTAGTCTCCTTCCTTCCTTCCTTCCTTCCGTAATTCTTTTGCAGCTTTCATTGAGGAAGAGATGCCAACGAATTGGATGGGGAAAAGAAGAAAGAAAACAATGAAGTAAGATATCTATACCCTAATAACCACAACCAACGAAACAAAAAACGAATAACCAAGTATCAAATCTTCTGGATCCCCATATTTATATATATATATTTGTAGTATATACATCTATGTAAGTTCTGGCCTTAATCGAGGGCAACACAAAAGCTTCCTTTGCAATTGCTAATCACTGAGGTGTAGGGGAGGACGCTATTCCTTATAAGGAATAGCGTCCTTTAACAAGGAAGCATCAAGTACCATTTCTAAGTCTGTTATATGGTTGCAAGGAAAGAAATAAACACAGTTGCAAAAACAAAGAATACGAAGGCGCGTAAAAATTTTTACAATTGTATTGCAAGTAAAAAGTTCAAATAACTGGGTTTGTAAAAACGTGTTCATAGGGAATTAAAAAGTAAAAAAATGTCCTATGTTGGACTTAGGTGCACGTGATCAATTAGATGTTACAGGTGCGGAGAGGAGAGGGGTGTTTGGTGATTTTACGGGTTAGTCGCTTCCTTCAAAGCGGAGAAGCCAGTGTGGGTGATGCGTGGTTTCGAGTCACCCCCCTCTCTCTCTCTCTCAGTTGGATTCTGGTCTGCGGACTGTCATCTGCCTTCTTTTGATCTGCTCCGCTGACGACAAATTTGTCTTTTATATCGTTTTTCTCTTTTGATCGAATCAAGCTGGGTTTTCTTTGGATTTTTTTTTTTTACCGCGAAGGTCACCGATTGACCGAAAAATTACGTTTAATTATTTTTAGTTTTTGACAAATTTCATCGACATTTCGCTATGCACAGATCCTATGCGTAGAAACCCCTTTTTCCGTTTTGAAGAAAGTCTCAGCATCGATAAAATCTGGTGAATGCTCTCGTGGGCACTTGTTGCAATCATTATTTTGTGTGTACGATAAATTAGAAGAGATCTTGTTCGGTCATATAAGTCTTAGGTATAACTCGATGTGGGATTGAACCCGGGTGAATGGTCTAAATTATCTCTATATTGTATATATGGTCCAATTGTCCAAATTATTTATATGTTGTATATATCGATATTATATATATATACATATATTATATGTAGAAGTAAATAATGGAGTGTAATTCGACAATATATAAATAAAATTGATAACAAGGTAATCCAAGTAGGAGAGATTTATTGAGAAGCAATGTCGACACTATAGCGTTTCGGTTATAATGAACCATCATCAGAACTATGAAGGATGATATTAGTGATGTTAAATCAACGATGGATGTTTAAAAGTGCAAAATACAAAAAAAAAAAAAAAATTGTATAAGAAAAAGTTGGTCGTTTAATTAGTGAACCAGCGTTTGTTTGTTTTAAATTACGTCATTTGACTTAGAAATATTGAGTAGAATTTATGTTCCGTTTGTTTACCGAGAAAGCTTTCGAATAAAAAAAAAAGACAAAAAGAAAGAGAAAGTATAAAACTATGATATATGTGGAATATATTAACTGAAGATGAAATATATTGTAGCTATTTAAAATTACCGATAAACTATTCTCTTACAAATCATATATGTATATCTGTTGCGGAGCCGATAAGCACGTCGATCCCGAAAATGTTTTTTAGTTAAAGCGTGCGAGTAATGACAGCCAAAGACAATGAAGGAAACAAAGACGAGGTGATAAATATAACAAAAGTGACAATTTATTGTCGGAATTACAAACGTGTTTGTAAAGTTCGTGGTAGTAGTATTTGAGTCTTTTGCTAGACGGGTGATGTCGGTAGCTGGTATGGTCGAGTCGTAGAAGTGCAGCTAGACGTTCGTTGCAGGTAGTTGATGTTGGTCGAGTTGTTGATTGCAGCTGGACGAATGTTGCGGGTAGCTGATGTCGGTTGAGATTGGCGTCCCGGTTTTGATAGTTGAGATAACCGGAAGTGTGTCGAAGTAGTTGCTAGCCCGTACAGCGAGTCGTATGTAGACTATGTGCTGCTATGCAGGGCAGCTATGTGTGTCGTACGTGGACCGGATGCTGCATTGCTGGTGCGTCGTGGTCGAAGTCGGTGTTGACAGCTTGGTCACGTACAGTTGAGCGAGCGTGGTTGCTAAGACTTAATCGCGTCTTAGTACTGCGGACCAAGTGAACGGACAGGGAAACGATGGCTAAGGTTTGTCAGGCCTTAGCAAATACGAGGTCGACCGAGCGAATCGGTAAACCTAGGGCTTTGTCGTGCCCCTAGTTGTGCGGACATATCGGAGACGATGGCTATTGCTTTGCCGTGTCAAAGCTGAGCGGACGTATCGAGATGGTAGCTATGGCTTTGCCGTGCCAAAGTCCTGCGGACGTATCGGGCGGTAACTATGGCTTTACTGCGCCAAAGCTGTACGGACGAATCGGACGATAGCTAAGGCTTTGCCGCGTCAAAGCCGTGCGGATGTATCGGACGGTAGCAATGGCTTTAGCGTGCCAAAGCTGTACGGACGTATCATACGATAGCTAAGGCTTTGTCACGCCAAAGCCGTGCGGGCGGTCGAGACAGTAGCTATGGCTTTGCCGTGCCAAAGCTGTGCAGACGGTCGGGACGGGAGCTAAGACTTTGCGGTGCCAAAGCTCTGCGCTGTCGAGCGAACAGGTCAGGAGACCGCAGCTAAGATTGGCGTTATCTTAGCGCTGCGCAGATAGTGAAGCGGTAGCTAAAGGCTAACCCGTGCCTTTAGCGCGGCGCAGCCAAACGGACGAGCGGAACCGATCAAAATGGTTAAGACCGGATGGTCTTCGAGTCCTCTTCGTGTTTGCTTTCGGGCCGTCTACTTCGACTGGTCAAAGACCGTCAGAGATGCCCCAACCCGCAGAAGGAGACTTCTAATGGTCCTTAAAAGGACCTTTAGTGCATATCAATGAGATGGAAAAAAGGGGTGAATCTATCACTAGAAGTGGTGGTAAGGTGAATGCAACCACGATACGTAGGATTCGACTTTAAATGAGCTTCGCAACGAACGTGCCGCCGAAAGTGGTAAAAGGATTGTTGACATTAAGGAGATGCTATGACACTCCCCAGCCGCGTAAATAGAAAGTTCTTCTATAAAAAATGGGTGTAGAAATAAAGTACTTCTTTAGCTAGACGGGTGATGTCGGTAGCTGGTTTTAGGCTAGTGATGATAATTAATTCCATTTTTATAGAGTTATTTCTGGCAGAAGTGTTTTGTAAATATTGTTAATTTTAATTTATCCCCCCCTTTTTTTTAGCTGTAACGGAAGGTCAAGGTCGTAAAAAGGACTTCGTCATTTCCGGCAGTATCCGGATGTATTTTTTCTAAGGCGAGCGAGTAATCCGATCTGTTTATGTTTGTGAGCAGGTCGCAGCATATCCATTTGAATGTGTGCAAACAAATGACTGATGTTAAATTGCTTCTGTTACACAGCAATAGTTGAAATAATTTAACTTTGGACAAATAAATGATTAATAGTAAATAAAATGAAGATCTACGACTGGCTATAGATTCTCACATTGAAAGACTTTATACTTTGGAACATTTGTTGCGGAGTCGATAAGTACGTCGACACCGCAAATGATTTATAAGGTTAAACGTGCGAGTAATGAGAGCCAAAAGACAATGAAGGAAACAAATGCGAGGTAACAATAAGATAAAGATGACAATTTATTTGTCGTATTTACAAGGGCGTATATAGAGTTCGTGATAGTTATATTGTGTCTTCAGGTAGATGGTTGGTGTCAGTAGATGGTATGGTCGAAGTCGTTGATAGGTGCAGCTAGACATTCGATGCGAGGAGCTGATGTTGGTCGAGTCGTAGAGGTGCAACTAGACGTTCGATGTGGGTAGCTGATGTTGGTCAAGTCATAGAGGTGCAGCCAGAGGTTCAATGCGGGTACCTGATGTTGGTCGAGTCGTAGAGGTGCAGCTAGACGTTCGATGCGGGTAGCTGATGTTGGTCGAGTCGTAGAGGAGCAGCTAGACGTTCATTGCAGGTAGTTGATGTTGGTCGAGTTGTAGAAGTACAGCTAGACGTTCGATGCGGGTAGCTGATGTTGGGCGAGTCGTAGAGGTGCAGCTAAACCTTCGATGCGAGTAGCTGATGTTGGTCGGGGTCGAAGTTGATAGTATCAAAATCGTCGTGCCTTTGCTGTGCTAAGGCAATCGAACGGCTGGGTGAATCGACGGCTAAAGCTAACCGTGCTTTAGCGCTGTGCAGCCGTGTAAACGGACAAGGGAACCGACAGCTAAAGCTAAACCGTGCTTTCGTGCTGTGCAGCCGTGCAAACGGACAAGGGAACCGACAGCTAAAGCTAACCCGTGCTTTAGCGCTGTGCAGCCGTGCAAACGGACAAGGGAACCAACAGCTAAAGTTAACCCGTGCTTTAGCGCTGCGCAGCTAAGCGGACGAACGGACAACGAACAGACGGTGGGGTTAAGACAGGATGGTCTTAGAGTCCTCTTCGTGTGTGCCGCCTGACCGTCTGCTTCGACGAGTCCGTAAGAACTGTCAGAGATACTGCGACCCACAGGTCCTTAAAAGGACCTTTTCGCATATCTAGGCGATGGGAGGCAAATGCAACCACGAGATGCGGGATTCAGCCTCCGAAGTAAGGCAAATGCGACCACGAGCCTTGAGAGCTTCGCCGTAAAAAGCTAGCCCGATATTTGCCAATGTCTCCCACCAGACAAGGCTTAACACAAGGTCAATGGCCCGAAGGCCGATTAAAGTGGGGTTAAAAGGAAGGGGAAGGTCAGAAACGAGCCGAGGCTCGAACTCTGCTGGTCTCTGTTACTCATTGACCCACTAAGTGCAATGTGAGCATTTTTACCAACCCAAATGTGGGTCCGGGCACAGATGCCAGGTTATAGCTTGAACTAGACAGCAAGGTTTTGTGCTATACATAGGGTACAAAGGAGTCAATGTCGCAGCTCGCCCACCCGGAGGTAGCCCAGCCGAAATTGGCAGCCTTACGGCCTCAAGTCTACCATTGTACCTTTTATGTTTTTATAACGCCAAAGTATCCCAACCACAAAACAAATAGCTACATTTTGTTTTTTTATGGTTTTATGTCAGGTTGGGTCTTCTCTACATCATACTAAAAGTTGGACAAGATTGTATGGGAAAGTTTCAAATTTCGAAGTAGAACATTTTCGACTTACAAGTCATTTTCCATTAGGTTTTAAAGCACTAACTCGGTCAGTTTTCATGATAAACCAATAAATCTAGCATTTTTACCCATGTTTTCAGGGTCAATCTTTCACATGAAATGGTTGCCAGTAATGTTGAATCACCCCTTATACCATATCTCGCGAGCGAGTAATCCGATCTGTTTATGTTTGTGAGCAGGTCGCGGCAAATTCTAGTTTCTAAAATTTCAAATATGGAGAGGATTTTTTTACCACTGACTGTGTTGTTTTTACCGTATTCATCATGAGAATGATTACATGCTCACGTGAATACACGCGCACAAACACACTAACACACACAAACTCATATACACGCCGATATACACTTACGAGATTTTTGGCATATATATATATGTGTGTGTGTGTGTGTGTGTGTGATGGGAAGGGTGTGATAGGCGTGTGTGAGGGTGTATTTTCCCAACCCTTCAGTAGGCATTAGTTCGAGGTTGATTCTTATTGTGGATTTTGAGGGTTTTAGATTTAGCAAAGTATATAAAAGATTTGAGGTATAGAATGTTAAGGAAGGAGTTTTCTGTGGTTGAATTTTTAGTGAGGGAAATGTTTGTTATTATTATTGGGCGAAGAAATGTATTCTTGCGCGTGTGTTGTTCCCTCGCTAATTGTTGTTGTTGATAAAGGGAGGACGAAGAAGTAAGAAGACGAAGAAAAACGTTAGTTTTTACATGAAGGTTTTAATAGCATCATGGAGTTTGCGTTTGTGCTACGAGCCTCGTGGGAAAGGAAAGAAGTAAAGAGACGAAATGGAGTTATGAGAGAGTGGAGAAAGCAGCGCGTGTCGTTGGACGTGCGAGGGATTATGTTCGCTGTAGTTTAGCAAAAGTCGTGTTTGCTGTTTGAGGAAATAGATGTTGAAGTCACCGTTAGTTTGAGCTTCTGGTTGTTCGTGGGGAAGCGTGAATGTCTCCAGAAAATGTTGCCCAGAGGTGAAGTAGTCGCTAGGTGCCGGAGCAACAACCACTCATGCTCCGGCGACCACTTCCCTGCAAAAGCAGCTACCAGTCCTGCACCAGCGACCAACTTCATGTAGCAGCGATCACCTTCCTGCACCAGCAGCTACCAGTCCTGAACCAACGACCACTTTCCTGCACCAGCAACTACCAGCAGCTACCAGTCCTGATCCAGCGACCACCTTCTTGCACCAACAGCTACCAGTCCTGAACCAGCGACCACCTTCTTGCACCAGCAGCTACCAGTCCTGAACCAGCAACCACCTTCCTGCACCAGCAGCTACCAGTCCTGAACCAGCGACCACCTATCCAACGACTTGTACCAGCTATCCAGACCTGCTCCAGCGACTAAATCCTGCTCCAACGATCACCATCCGACCGCGGCGACTGTTCGCCGTACACTATTCCGATTTACGATTCGCCATAATAAAGTTTGGCCTTTCGAAGCAACACCCTTGTTTTGTCATTTTTGCTTTGTTCGTTGACAATCACTTATATTTCAAAACTTTGCGGGGGACTGGTATATTTATCGGCCTCCGCAACATACATATATGTATGTATGAATGTATATGGAGTGACCAGCTGAAATAGATTTATAGATTTAATCGCCAAGTGACAGTTTAAGTTTTTTCTAATTATATGTGATAGTTGTAAAGGTCTGGTATTGTGTTCCCAGGCAAGTCCTAGGTCACTCTCTCAAGGACAAATAATAACTGTTTATATAGTGTCCATTCTCCTGCTGCTGTTACTGTTTGGAACAGTCCATTTATTTTAGAAGAGGGAACAACTATATTAGTTTTAATAGTTAAAAATCCTTTCATTTTTCTGTCATCTCTCGATTATTCAAACAGTCAATCATGTAGTTAAGTGGGGCACTTCTTTTAATTTGCAAATTGATCATTAGACTTGAGCTATGTCATTGAACAGATTTCTCCCTTATCTAACATTTCCTTGATAATTGCTATTTCAATTCTCAATCTCTTATCTGCAACAAGTTTAGCTGATTTGATCGCTTCGACCAAATCACCGTTATCTCCAAACCATTTTATAAGAATGGTCTTTTGGTGATCATTTCTTAACAACTCAGCATTGAGATACTGAATGCATTGTCAATCCCTTCTGATAAAGCTAGTGTCTCACTGGCAAACGTACTTTTTACTACTCTTTTTTTATTTTGCATGATTGCCATGATATTGGATTAATTTTCTGGTTATCTCCTTTATTGACCTTAAAATGTCCCCCATGGCAGTTACCATCATGTAAATTTCCAAATAAACGTATTTCTAGGTTCTTGCCCAAACTTCAAAGAAACATGGTCAGGTTTTACTTTCTTGATAACTTATTCAACCCCTTCAAATCTTCAACAGTACTTGTGTTGATTCTCTCAGCCAGATCTGTCACATCAAAAGCAATATCAGAGCGTGATTGTTTGGAAATCCACAAGAGCTGACCAAGCTAAGCACTTAACATAGTTATGACCCAGTTGCCGTGATGGTTGATTGTATTAATTATTTTATTATCTGGTTTGGTTGGGCTGCGAGTTTTTCAGCTAGCTGTTAAGTTAGCTAAAATCTTTGAGTAGAAGTCAAATTGGAAAGTTCAAGCGAGTGCATCAGCAACTAACACAGGAAAACCAAATGTAAACAAAATGGGTTCATGTCTTGTCACGGGTTTGATTAGGGAAATGAAACACAGTAAAATTGACGACACGTGAGAGATGATGCAATAACTTAGTGAGATGACATCACTAACGATATCCTGAATTTAGATATATCAAAATTAGCGAATTTTGAAAAAGTTGTCAGAAGTTGAGGTTAGTCGTCGGTCAGGGTGGAGGGTATCTCTTTGTGTCTCTGTTCATAGACCCTTGTTGTGGTTTTGGATATTATAGAATTTTTGATGCGCGTATCTTTTTAGAATATTTTATTTTAATCGTATACTGAGATATTACAAATCCTCAAAATACAAGAAAACCAATCGTTGTTAAATAGAACAAATTAGGTTGTAAGAAGTACCATGACCTTTTGCTAAACATGCAAAAATAGTAATAAAAGAAATCACTCAAACAAACAAGCAAACAAACAAACAACGAGAAAAAGATTTTGTGTGTGTATATATATATATATATATAAAGGCAAAAGAGATGTAATTCTTTTACAAACAATATACTCACGAACTGAGGTGAATTCTTTCTTTTAGTTTTTAAATGTGTTGTTTCAAAATTTGTTTAGTACTTACAAGTGTCCGTTTAAGTGAATTAAAGTCCTTGTAGGGAATAGAAAAATAAAAAATAAAAATTCAAATAGAATTAAAAATGATTATCAAAATATGCAGAAACTCCCAGAGGCCTCTGACAGGAAGAAGGGCGACGCATGCGCAAAGAAAAGAAACCGTCCCGACAAAAGGAGGAATATCACTCTCGTTCAGCAGCAACCAGCGGAGTTACGACACCTAGATTGTTCTTGCTAACTGGTGGAGGACGCCATGCGTCCATCTTTAGACGATGCATTGGCTGACCCACTCCACTGGTTGTAGTCGTCTCTTTTACCACCAACCCATGACTAAAACACCGGATTTAGATCAACTCCCAAAAGCGACTAACACGTCGCTAAAGCTTTACATAACGAACACGCTGTTAAAGCTTTAAATACCGAATTTGGACACATATATACCCAAGAAACGACTAACGCCTTTTTAACACCTTGACTGGGAGATTTAACCATTTCATTAGTATTCAGGAAGGATTTCCTCACCCACTGAATGGTTGTTGAACCCAGAAATAAAGGCAAAATATAAAAGATATCTTCGTCTCCTATCTTTTACTATCTTCTTCTTTCATATAATTCCTTTACAGCCTTCATATCCAAGAAGTTAAACCAGCAAGACAACGTGGGGTAAGAATAGAATAACGGAAACACAGCTTGCCTTGAGACCCCATATCTTGTGGATTTGTGTATTTATCGAGCAGGTATCTTCATTTAAATTTTTTTTTGTTTTGGGTCCTTTTACTTGTTGTCTTTTTTTTTAATGTTCACATGTCCGGAGTAGGAATTTACCTAATAAAAGTAGGAGAAAATTAAAGATGTTAGAGCCAGTGACAGGGTATCATCAATCAAAATTTTGTTCTGACAGTTTTCTGGTCCTTTTAGGAAAGCTAAATAGGTATCAAGCGAGATAAAGGTTTTCTTAGTAGCAATTAGACGAACAAAATGAACATAAAAGGTAGTGGCAAAGAAAACAGGACACGACACTTCAACAAAACGGTATATTATCAACAATAACAATTACAAACGTAATACAAAAAGCAAGGTGAAAAAATTAATGAAGAGTTAGAGCTGTTAAGTGAACTTAATAAGTGAACCTAATAAGTTGCAAAATCCAACGTGGGCACTGAAGTGATTAATAAACAGACTACCAGGAAACGCATTTGGCACTGTTATCAGGATAAGAACAATTATTATTATTCTTACATTTGGTACTACAAATGTTGTCGTGCACAATGGTATTACATTTGGCTCTGGTATCGGGGACCGTGCCCTGGGCATAGTGCTAACCGGACTAAGCGATAGTGTTATACAGTCTTCTCATCCTCAGATAAATATGCCATTTTCTCCATTTTGTCTAAGTTCACTTGTTTGTATACTATGTTGTTAATGTAATCCTTTTGTGTTAACAGGATACACATCTCTTCTCGACTCAGATTCAATCCAATATATTTGAATGGACTTATTACTTATTTTCCTACTTTAAATATACTTCTGATTCTTAATATTATGTCTTGGAATTTATTGATTCCTGCCCATATAAATCATCAATATGCATGGCAAGTATTCCATACAGGCATTCCTTATCAAACCAATGAAATATTGATGAATTAATTGTAGATACCTGTCCTTCTAGTCTTAACATAGTTATTTTTACTTGCTGATACCATTGCAATGATGTATCAGTTAAACTATCGATACATTGCCTTAATTTCTAAATCTTTTTTTATATATGCCTCTGGTGGTGATCTAATGTAGACATTTTGTTCAAATTCTTCACCTTACAAGAATACAGTCTTTGCGGCAACAGTACTGATAGACCAATTATGTTGTGCGAAAACTGACAACACTGCTCTTAGAAATGACTTGTCGATTGTTAGTGAATATTTTAGTATTTCTTCCTGACAATCTTCCTCAAATTCTTTTGCTACCAACCTAGATTTTAACTTCATCTTGTTACCCTCCATTTTCACTGTATGTACCCAGATGACACACATTTTGGTCCTTTATCCTCTACTTCTAAATAAACTTTCAGCTCTTTCGATTCTCTCAGTTTATCTTTTTCTTCTGAAAAATCAAGTTTTGTTGATATGTATAACTCATCTGCTTGTATTTCTATTTATTTGATCTTTGGATTCTTTACAGTTGACAAATCAATAGACATACTTGTTCCTTTTATGTCATCTGGTTTTATTTTTTTAATATTGTACCAGTTCATTATCTTTGTTGATGCTTTTCCAGCCTGTCCAAGAATTTTAGCTTCATGCTCTTTCCTATTTTCTGCAAGTTGGAACTGAATTATTTGATCTTTCTGAACTGTAATGACATTAGGATTCATTTGTCTTGTAGATGCTGATCTACCCTGGTCTATATTGGCAGTAGCTATAAAATCTTCATCTTTTGTTTCGCCATGTTGATGTACATCGTTTGGAAAGTCATCATTATTCTCCGAACCATATCCTGCAACACCAGTATTTTCCTTATCTTTTTCACTGTCATCACTTTCTATATAATCAGTTGTTTTGTTGTTCTCAAGAGTCTACTTTTAAGCACACAAACATCTGACTTTCACAACTACATTGTCTTTTCTTATAATCCAACCAGATCCTTTCCATTCCCCATCCCTTTAAAAGAATATCATTTCACCTTGTTTAAATTCTTCTCCTTTTGGTCTTATTTCTTTTCTCAGTGCTCTTTGAACTCTTTCTGATGATTCTGCTGCCAAGTATGCTTTTCGTGTTTCTTGTAAACCTGTGAGATGCCTTTTCATCACTTCACCAATGTTATATAACATATGAAATGGATTTTCGGTTCGTTCCTAGTGACCCCGTGTGATTTGACAAGTTGTCACATTGTTATTAATAAACAGAGCAGTCGGATCCACACATGCGTGTAACCGGAAGGAGACCACGTGATGAGAACCATGCGGTCAGATTAGGACAGAGTGCAGAGAATTGCAGTCGAGCACAGGGACTCATAGCCGAACAGAGGCGTCTCTGACTAGCTTGCAAGGGGGTGCAAGCGTTGGCACCCTCTGGCTCCCGGTAGAAGATATGGGAAGAAGAAGTCCTCTCTCTGAGTATATGTCTCTCCATCAATCTCTCAACTAACAACAAAAGATGGGCCCCTTTTCGGGAATAAAACGAGAGATATATTTTTTATCAAGAAGTGTGTTCGTTCGTCCATTGAAGTTCGTAAATTATGTTTGATTATGTTTCCGCTTGTATTTGTATGACGGCTATACAACAAGTAATACTTTTATCTTCCAGAGCAGGTGGTTTGTTGATAATATTAGTAAGTTTGGATTCCTGCCATACACTATCTGATATGGACTAAATCCATGTACAGTTCTTTGCATTCACGGAACAACTTGTAGCAGTTTCCCTTGAAATAACATTTTCTTCTTTAACCTTCAAAAATGATTTCCGTCAGGATTGCATTATGGCGCTATTTGACCATAGGCTGCAGTTGTTTTGAGTGATATATTCAACTTTTCAGCCATTTCTTGAAACGGTCAGTTGTTAAATTTAAGACAATTATATGCGAAAAGACAATTTTTCGGTGCACTGTAACACTATGTAGGTGCTCCGCCAAGCAGGCGATCCCTTTGTCTGTTTTGGTGCGAAACCAAACAAAGGCCTGAGCCCGCGATCTCGACGTGACCGGAAGTAGGCAAGGGAACACCAGAAGGAGTTGGACAAAGGAACTCTGAGAAGGCAGTTGGCGAAAGGTGATACGAGTAGCCAGTCGACACCGGACAGCAAAAGTGACCAGTTGGCATGAGAGAGAGTCCAGACCAGTGAAAGAAGACCGGTCAAGATGGGTTGGCATTCCTAGTAGCTTTGTAGAAATTTCGTTAGAAATCCACGCTAGCGTTAGTCTACATATGCACACAGGAAATGCAGAATGTTACATAACACCCTTTCTGCACTTGAGTTAACCCAATAGCATATTGTTCGTTTGTTCTTTTTCTCTCACTCCCTTGATTGTATTTCTTGTAGCTATGAAGAAATGTGCGATGCCCCTATCGGAACCACTAGTTGATCACCGGCCGTAAAGAGAAATGGTTTCGAAGAAGATGACATATTCGGGCGGGGGCTGAGGGGGCATCGTCACATATGGCGCCGTTGACCAGGATAAAAAGAAAGAAAACCTGATGAAAAAATAGGAAAGAATCGAGGGATGGGGGAGTCGAGAAGCGAACGGACGAAGGAAAAAGAAAAAAATGCAATAAGGACCCTGCGAGAAAAGAAAAGAAGAAAGGAAAAACAAACCGAAAAAACAGAAAGAAAGAAAAAAAGATGGAAAAGAAAGAAAGAAAGAAAAGATGGAAAAGAAAGAAATCTACAAAGGTAGGAGTACACATACACTTGAAATCTACAAAGGTAGGAGTACACATACACTTGAAAATAAGAACAAAAAACTTTTCGATTAAGGAAATTTTAAGATGTAGAAAAAAAAACCCAAGTAATCTATTTCGTTTTGTGTGTGTGTGTGTGTATGTTTAACCCCTTAACTGCTGATAATTTTTGTTGTATTTTTGTTAGAAGGGAAGAGAAGATTGTATTCCCTTACCCTCTACGAACACTTAGCTTGACCGTTAGTATTCAAAATGCTTGTTTGTTTTTGTCTAATAGTTTTCATAGTATTTTTATACTTAAGTGGCTAAAAAAAAAAAAGTTAGTCCCTTCTGGGAAGTTTTATAGTATATTTTTTTATCCTAGAGAGGTGATGGGTCACCGATTAAAAAAAATGTAAAATTAAAAAATGAAAAAAAAAAAAAAATGTAAAATTTAAACAAAGAAAGAGAAGGAAGAACAGGTAAAGAAATGATAAAAAGAAAATGTAAAATTGTAAAAAATGGCGGAAAATTTGAACAAAGAAAGAGAAGGAGGAACAGATTTAAAAAAAAATAGAAAATTAAAAAAAAAGGAAAATGGAAAATTTATACAAAGAAAGAGAAGGAAGAACAGATAAAGTAATGAAAAAAAAAAAAGAAAAGGAAAAGAGAATGAAAGGAGAAAGAAAGAGAGTTTGCTAAGGAGTTTTTGTCACTGCATCCATGCCTGTCTCAGTTAAAGAAGAAAAAAAAAAAGAAGTAAACTTTGGATTTTAAGAAGAAAAGAAAGTTTTCGTTTTTCGTTTGTTTTTTTTTGTCGATTTAAAAAAAAACGGTTGGAAGCAAATGCTGTCGCCTCCACCCATCCATCCAACCCAGACCACCCCTGGTAGAGGGAAGAAGTCAAGTGGACAGGAGAGAAGGAAAGAAAGAAGCAAAGAGAAACGGTAGAAGCGGGCAGAGGTCCCAAGAAATAGAGAGACAAATAGGGGGTGCGTGACAGACGCCTTGAGAACAATTATTTTTATATATATTGGCAATTGGAGTTGTTTTATTTTTATTTATTTTTTCTTGTTGGTGTGTGAATTTTTTTTGTGTTGTTTAGTTAGTGTAGATTTTTTGTTATCCTTTTTGTTATACTTTACCTTGTTTTGTTTTGTTTTTTGTTAATTTTTGGAGATTGAGCTTGCCTTATCATTTGCTTTGTTGTTTATTGTTTGTTTGTTTTTTGTTGTTTGTTTTTATTTTTTTCCTTCATGGATTTTCTGTTTTTTTACCTTCATGTGTTTTCTGGGTTTTTTTGTAAGTTTAATTGCTCTTGGCACTTCTTCACTTCGTCTGATCATGTCCCCCCTGGGATTTGGTTGCACAGCGCCTCCATTTCGAGGACGGGTATCGAAGGGTAGTAAGTTATACAATTGATGATTTGGGAAAGCGAGAGGTCTGATTGACAAGATTTGATGAATATGCTACTTTGAAGAGACGGTTGACGACGGGGTTGGGAGGACGATGCCTGGGCGCGGGGCGGTGTCCGTTTGCCCCCCCCGGCTGGTCATGGCTGGCTGATCTGGGAGATGGTGTCAATTGCTTTGTTTTTTATCTTTTGAAAATCCATGGAGATTGCTGGCAGGGTGCTGGAATGGCGAAAAGTTCCTAGCTCAACTGTTACTGGGTTGGAATTACGGGGCCAGGGGCCACATATGCTGTGATCCCCCCATGAGGCTTTCTCCCGATGCAACACATAAACAACTGCTGAGATTGATGATGCTCACAATTGCAGGGAGCCTTCTGAGTAAGGAATATTGTTGAGGGTTATATTAAAAAAAAATGGAGGTGATTTGAAAGTCCTCCAAGGTTCCGTATATGAAGTATTGTTGGTGGGTAGAATGCGAAATAGACGTGTTTAAAAGTCCTCTGAGATAAAATGTAGCAGCAAGGTGGTGAGGGTCGGATATGTTTAGGTCCTGAGGGCGTACAGGTCCTGACATAGCATTTGGCTAACCACAGAGACTATAATGCCCTTGACCCGTAAAGAGAAATGGTTAGCAGTTCTTCTCGACCAATTGGTTGAGAGTGGACAAAAGCTCTCATTGAGAGTGATTTTGGGGAGCGGGGGAGCATGTCATCCCAGCACATTGCAGTTTTGTTGTAATTTTGTGGAGTAACCTCTATTGCGTGTGTTTTTGTGAAAGAAGCAAAGAAGGATCCGTTTGAATCGTGAAAATTATGTCTGTATTATATATTATGTCTGTATTGTACATTTATTTTGTTTTATGTATGTGTTGTAATTTATTGTGAATAAATGACAAGGGTAAGAGGGGGTTGTATGTAACACTATGTAGGTGGTCCGTCAAACCAAACAAATGCCTGAGCCTGCGATCTCGACGTGACCGGAAGTAGGTAAGGGAACGCCAGAAGGAGTTGGACAAAGGAAGTCGGAGAAAGCAGTTGGTGAAAGGTGACGCGAGTGGCCAGTCGACACCGGACAGCAAAAGTGACCAGTTGGCATGAGAGAGAGTCCAGACCAGTGAAAGAAGACCGGTCAAGATGGGTTGGCATTCTTAGTAGCTTTGTAGGAATTTCGTTAGAAATCCACGCTAGCGTTAGTCTACATATGCACACAGGAAATGCAGAATGTTACATAACACCCTTTCTGCACTTGAGTTAACCCAAGCATATTGTTCGTTTGTTCTTTTTCTCTCACTACCTTGATTGTATTTCTTGTAGCTATGAAGAAATGTGCGATGCCCCTATCGGAACCACTAGTTGATCACCGGCCGTAAAGAGAAATGGTTTCGAAGAAGATGACATATTCGGGGTGGGGTGGGGTGATGGGGCATCGTCACAGCACCATAAATAGCAACCCAATTCTGCACTACCTTATTTACAATGACACCCGTTTCTTTATTATAGATTACTACAGCCATACTAAACAAGTCAAACAAGAGACCAGGACCAAGTTCATGAAGGTCAAAGGCAATTACTGTTAGAAATAAATATTCCGTCAATATAATTTTGCAATATAAAACAAACCTAATTATAAAATTTAAATAAATAAATAATAAAAAATAATGAATAAATAAAATAAATAAAACTTCTCGCAAGTCTTAATTTATGTGAATAACTAAAAGGACGACTTTTATTGGTTGAGAATAAATAGCTATCTTTGTGTATATATCAATTTTATGAATAAATATGCAGACGTTTTTTAAAGACACTATCAAATGGAAAGACAGCGCTTTTAAAGGACGTCGCTTCAAATAACCAACGTTTCACAAAAAAGGGAATAAAACTTCGAAGTCAAGTATTCTTCGAAAAGAGACATCAACATCAAAGCTAAGTGTTAATTTAATTGTGCTTTTGTTTGGGTTTATATATGTATATATGTGTATAAGTACTTGAATATGTACAGTTGAAAATTGACTGGCTGCATGTTCTTCTTTTCTCCTAAAAGGTTTACATAAAAGTAAGTATTAGGTTGGATATGATTTACCAATATTACTTGATTAGATATTTAGTTTCCTAATCGACCATCCCAGCTTTCTTGTAGCAATTATACAGACAAAACAAGCATAAAAGGCCGTGGCAAAGAAAACAGGACACGACACTTCAACAAAACGGTATATTATCAACAATAACAAATACAAACGTAATGCAAAAAGCTAAGTGTAAAAATTAATGAAAAGCTTGAGCTGTTAAGTGAAGTTAATAAGATGCAAAATAATATGCCAGCGAACTTATCTTGACACTGAGGTTGTTAAGAGTCTGATGTTTGTGGTCGACCTGACGTGGTCATCGGCTCTTAAAAGTCGCTGGCGTGTTAACGTCAACTTGGGCGGTCTGCAGCGTACGTAAGAGGGAGATGTCTCTCTTGCTTTTGTATTTGTACTCCAAATCAGAACCTTATGTCGTATGTCTTGCGTGCTCTGATTGGTTGCCGACAATGGCTCTTGACCAATCACACTGCTTATCAAGCGATGTTTGAGGGGTGGTAAATATGAGGTTCCGTATGTTGTTTTTTTTGTTTGTTTTTTTAGTCTTTAATAAATTTAACAATTTCTCTTGTGAAGAATGACCAAATTGTTTATGTAATTTTAAAAGTGCATTTATTTTATCGCTTCTTTCCATATTGCTATCAACTACGAGAATAACATTTTCATCATCAGTACTTTTCTTATCATTTCTCATTATATTCCCACAATAATGTCCTGTTGATATGGTTTAAATGTTTAATTCCTGACCAAACATCATTACATGATCTTTTCCAATATCAATCACTGCTCCTGCCTTAGCTAGAGATTCCTTACCACAACTTCTGTTTTTATATTACATAAACAATTGCCAATTTTAGCTGGGAAAGTAACAGTTTGATAAGAAGTAATTATCTTTCTGTTATAAATAAGCGTGTGGTTGCTATAGAGAATAGACGAGAGGAATGAATTTAATTCCGTTTATTTTAAATAAATAAATTGGTATCTCGGGAAAGATACAGACCTTCTTCTTCCTCCAGATATCGTGTCAGGAGGAGAGTGGGTGTAAGTCGTTTAAAAGGATTAATTTTTATAAAAAAAAACGAATTCTTTAACAGAAAATAAAACAGCACTTTAAAAAAAGAAAGGAAAAATAAAAAGACAAGCACACCTTGTGCGTACAACTAAAATTATTAATCACCACTTAAATAAAAATAAATAAAAAGAAGTTACAAAGTTTTGAAGAAAAATACTAGTTGCTAAAATTAATTGCTATTTTAGCGACCAGTCAAAAAAACTGAATCAAGTTACAATGATACAAATTGTTTCGAAAAAAAAACACTGGATCACTCACGAATAACTGGTATGTCTTCAACGAAAAAAAGGAGCAGGTATTTACAACTCAAAAAAGGGGTGTTGTATGAATGGAAAAAATTTGGAAGAATCTCTTTGGCGAAAAACATCTCTTGGGAAAATGATTAAATACCTTGGGGGGTATTTTATGTTAAAGTTCTTTTGAGGCCAATTTTTAGAGTTTTTTTTTCTTCTTCTCGGCATCTCCTTCTTGTGTAGAATCAACCTGGACAACAATGTTCTTCTAGTTTCCTGTGTAAACTTGTTAAAAAAAAAGTTTACTATTTCTTTAAGTCAACTTCGAGCAGACCACCGCTTCCTCCTCTTAGATGAATATCTTTCTGTTTCAACTCGAATTTTCTTCTGTTAAGCCTACAGAGGCATTTACCACATCTTCTGACCCGGCCAACAGCTTCCTTTGTTGGTAAAAAGTCCAATAATACCGCCTCCAGAGCAAAGACTCAACTTTCTTTTGGAGAGGACAGCATAACAAAACCACAAATAGCCTGCAGTAGGCTTATTGTTTCAACAAGTAACAATAAAAACCCTGTAAGGAAAAGAGTCTGAGCCTAAACGACTAAATAGGCCTAGTTTGCACAAGCCACCTTGCTTAGGAAAAAACTGCCAAAAGTTGAATCCGAATAAACAAGAGCTCACAAGGCGAGCTTTGCAGAGCCTTTTGTTCGTGCTTAAAAAACCAAAAGAAGAGAAAGATTCTCTGATGGCTCTCGCTTAAATAACAGTAGGGGCGATGGCTAATGGCACAACTTCGAGTCGAGCAAACGTTAGCTGCCGAATTTATAAATTTCAACAATCTTATAACTCCATAAAATATAGGATTCATTCTTTCAGGGCCTCTTCCAATTGTACAACTGCATCCTTTAGATCTTGTTCCTCTATACATAAATCATCGAAAGGGTTTCCTGCATCTATCACAATTTTCTGTTATCATCGTTTCTTCTTTTATCTCCACTTCATTATTTATCTGCCGTTCTGTTTTGGCAGTAGTAAATATCCTGGTCAGAACATTCTTCATGGTTTCATACTTCATTTGGAGGCCTGCTAGAAAAGCCAATTGTTTTTAATGTTCAGTAAGATTTGCATTGTAAAATAATTTCAGGGCCAATTATGTATGTGTCAATTTTCAAATTGGTGCATTTCCTGCTCAAACTACACTATGTAGCTGAGCATTGACATTGCTTCTGGGTTTTTTTAAGGTTTCAAATTCAATACATTTGGTATGTTTTTTCCTCTCAAATAACTTATCCAGCTCTGGTAGAACATTTTTAACACAATCCTCAGTTGTTAGCAAATATTTGCCAATAGATATGGCAATTTCCCTTGGTTTTCCTTTCAAGGAGAGGGCCAGTGCTATTTCTTGTTTTGTTTTATCCATCTCAGTAAACTTCTGCCACAACAATTTCCAGAGTGAGTAGTCTTTTCCTTCAAATGTGGATGGATACTTGTATGTAGTCATCTTTAATGCTTTGCTACCACTGATAGTTGTAAAGTTCTGGTATAGTGCCTCCAAGCAAGTCCTAGATCCCTCTCTCAGAGACAAATAATAACTGTTTAATGTCCTTTCTCCAGCTACTGTTGCTGTTAGAAACAGTCCTTTATGTTTTGAAGGTGGGGTAACTATATTAGTTTCAATAATTAACAATATGTATTTGCGCTGTATGGAATTTATATATGTATTAATTATTATACACTGAGAACTGCTGAAGATTTATAAAATCCTCTTATATATTCTCAAACTGAATCATTCCCAACTCATCTTTTTATACTTTTTATATATATTATATAAACAAATATATATATATATATACGAGGTGCCTTCAATAAGTTTCCAGACTTTTTGTACAGGCATTTAAAATTGTCGTAGACTCTTTAAAATTCGGTATCTTATTGCTATACATCTTATGAGATGATTGACCAATTTTTATGATTTCAGCTTCAAAGGAACAGCTACAGCAGCAATTGGAATACACCCTGCTAAAGTCTGATTGTCACAGCAGGTGAATTTCAAAAATGCAATCTGGACGTGAGGACACTTTAGAAGAACGATATGCAATAAAATTCTGTTTTGAACTTGGAAAAAATACCACAGAAACGTATGGAATGCTTCAGACTGCTTTTCAACCATCTTGCATGAATCGAGCATGAGTTTTTGAGTGGCATAAGAGATTCAAGGAAGGCAGGGAGTCTGTGAGGGATGATGAGAGGTGTGGGAGGAATAAGGAAGTCAGAACACCAGAGTTGATGGGCCAAATAAAGAATTTCATGGATAAGGACCGTTGTGTGTCTATAAAGACAATAAGTGCACAGTTTGATGTCAGTGTGGGAACTGTACACAATTATTCGCGAGGAACTGAAGATGCGGAAGACTTGCGCGAAGTTTGTCCCAACAGAAGATCAGAAAGAAAGACAGCAGGGAGATGGTCGAGCTGATCAATTCAGATCCCCTAGTTCTTGATGCTCTGGTGACCTGCGATAAAAGCTGGATCTACTGCTATGACCCAGAGAGCAAGAGACAGAGTTCCCAGTGGAAGCATGCTGGCTCTCCCAGACCCAAGAAGGCCAGACAGAGCAAATCTACCCACAAACTTTTGAAAGAGGCTGTGGCGAAGGTCATTGACACGCTCACACAAGAGGACTTCCATGGTGCCTTCCAGAAGTTGTTGGAACGGTACAAGTGCATTGCAGCCGGAGGAGATTACTTCGAAGGGGACTAAAGTTTCATGTGTGTACTATCAATAAAAGTCCCCATACGAAAAAAGTCTGGAAACTTATTTAATGAGCCTTGTATATATATATCTATATATAGTATATTATAACATACAGAAATATTACATATACATAATACATCATTTATATATAATATATATTTATGTATATGGCTCAGTAAGGCACCTGCTTATTGAGGAAGCAATGGACTTCTTTTGGATCCCAAAAGATATTAGAAAACTTATATCAGGATACTATAAATGTACATATATGAGATTTTCTAATGCTAAATATTCCACAAGTTGGCAGAAATTAAATATTGGCATAATGATGGGCTGTGTTATCTCTCCATTAATTTTCGTTTTGGCAATGGAGATGTTACTACGCAGTACTAAAGATACCACTAGTAAGAAAACTGTCCCATCTATGAAGGCTTTTATGGATGACGTGACGGTGATTTCAGAGTCGAAAAACTGCTGAAACTCCTACAGAAGGTTTTTAAGGGGGCAGTAATGAAGGTAAAACCTTCTAAAAGTTGTAGTCTATCCATAATCAAAGGAAAATGCCAAAAAATCAAATTTGCTCTCAATAATAATGTAATCCCCACAAAAAGCGTAAAAAGCGTCGGTCGCTCCTATTCCCTTCCACTTACGTCACCGGTGGCAAGATCTTTTAAAACAATTAAAAGATGGATTACTCTCCATTGATAAATGTGACCTCATTGCAAAAGATAAACTGTGGTGTGTTTATTTTGGTTTAATCCCAAGATTAGCATGGCCAATGAGGTGTTACTTTCAAGAATCGAAAAAATGGAGAGCTTAATCAGTAAGTTCTTAAAGAAATGGTTGGGAGTTCCTAAATCCTAAACAAACATGGCGTTATACAGTTCATCAACGAAGCTGAAACTACCAACAAAGTCACTTGTTGAGGAATTTAAATTAGGTAAAGTACAACTGTTCCAAATGCTGCTTGACTCTGTGAACCCACTGGTGAAAAGTGCACAACCTGCCATAATAACAGGTCGAAAATGGAACGCGAAATATGCAGTGGAGACGGCAAAATCTTCCCTCAAAATGAAAGAAGTAATCGGTTCTGTGGCAACTGGGAGAGCCGGATTTGGTCTTCACCCACAAAAGTGGTGGTCGAAAGAGACCACAAAGAATAAATGAAGAATGATTTCGGAAGAGATTCATCATCTTAAGGAAAGCAAACGTCTCGTCATAGCTGTGGCGCAACCCAAACAAGGTGCATGGACTAGGTGGGGAAACACCAAGGACAGGACTATCACATGGAGCGACATCAAGCAAATGGAGCCTAAACAATTAGGTTTCCTCATTAAGGCAGTTTATGACATATTACCTACACCAGTAAATTTAAAACTTTGGGGGTTAAATACATCTAACCTTTGCAAAGCATGTGAGAAGATTGCTAATCTCAAACACGTTCTAACTGGATGTCAGTATTCCCTAAGAAGTTACACGTGGAGACATAATGAAATCTTAGGGATTATTGCGGAGATTGCAAAAATGTGTTGTGAAACTGCCAATGAAATTTCATGTATAAAGACAAATATACAATTTGTTAAAGAAGGAAACGTTTCGAAAACTCCACATAGAAATAATAGGCACATATTGCTTGATGGTTACACGGACTGGCGCGTTATTGCTGACATAGACCGACAACTCGCTTTTCCAACGGAAATAACATCAACTCGCCAGCGTCCAGATCTCGTCATTTGGTCAGTTATTTCAAAAAAAGTTATCATTGCAGAATTAACGATCCCTTTCGAGACCAACATCGACTGGGCGCATCAGTGGAAATTGGAAAAGTACGAAGACCGACGTGAACAGTGTACTAAGAATGACTGGTCAACAGACATATTTCCTCTTGAGGTTGGATGTCGAGTTTTTATTTCGAACACAACCTCTACTTTTTTAACCGAACTCGGACTTTCACCAGCAAAGAAGAGGGAATATATAAAAAAGATCCAAAACAAGGCTGTAACTGCATCTGAATGGATAGGGCATTCGTACAGATTAAACACCATCCAATAAAGTCTGGTAGTATTGCGAGATACTGCTGTGGCGCCCTGGGTTAGTGGTAATGATGCTTCGGCCCCGAAACCATGCCTGAACCCAGGGTCATCATCTGATGAAGACTTTACTGGAAGCAAAACTGCTTCTTTTGCGGCAGTTCCTGTATATAATTTTTTATGATATATACATATAATATATATACATAATATATATATGTATATATATAATATATTTATAATATATTTTTATGATATATATATATATGAATATGTAATATATTTAAATATAATATAATTAAAAAATTAGGGTTTAACCCCAGAAATTCAATATAGTATATTAAAAAGGTCTAATACTCCGAACTGCTTTAATGGTAGATGTAATTTGTGTCTTGAAGAAAATATACAAATTATGTTGTATCCTGATTCCGGTAACTTATTAAATCAGAGATGTGGTAGGCATAGAAATAAATTCAAACCATAGTAGAAAATTTGAAAAGTGAACATTTAAATATGATTTATTAAATTGGCATAAATATTTTAACATGGTTAAAGAAGTCTTACTATTAATGGTAGGGGTTTTGGTACCTTTCAAAGAAAAAATGATGACATACTAAAATTAAATTGATAATTTTTGTTAGAAATGGTTGAAATGTGGATATGTATCACTGTAATTGCTAAAGTGTTAATTTTATTGGTTTTGTAGTCATCTTAATCTGAAACGAGAAGGGACCGGAACAAACCTTACATGGGTATACATAGCTGAAATGGATTTCCTTTTTCCCCTCTCTTTCCTTCTTTTGAATATCCCTCCCTTTCTTCCCTTCCTTTGACTATCCTTCCTATCAGGTTGTAATGTATTTTATTTTCCTATTGGATCTGATGAAATCCTATTAAAAATTATTTTAGAGTCTTTGATTCATATCAATGCTCTTAACAGGATGGAAATAAATTTGTTATCCTAATGTAACCGAATACTGTTTTCTTTCTTGAAATTACCGAGGTGGCGGAATAATTTACATCCCAGAAAGTAACAGCCCGAAGACCTCTAGTATACAGAAGAAAATTATTAGGGCTTTCAAATTACTAGGTTTAAGAATTCAAATAGCCTCAAACTTAAAAATAGTAGACTTTCTTGACGTCACACTAAATTTAAATAATGGTACTTTCAAACCTTTTACTTAGAACGATTCCGCCTCCAGGTACATAAATATTTCCTCGAATCACCCAAGATCGGTACTGAGACAGATCCCCAACGCAGTAAACCAAAGAATTAATAGGCTATCTTCAGAAAATTTTCGAGGAAAGCAAGGGTAGATATGATGACGCCCTGAAGGACAGCGGATTCCAAGGCACGTTTAACCCCGGTGGGCCTCACTTCTAGGGTTAAGAGTAATAATGGTGGGACCGCACACTCATCAAGGTAGGTGAGATTATTAATAACAGTAGTCACCCAAAAAGACGGGGAAAGAATAGAAATAGAAAAATATTCTGGTTTAATCCGCCATTTTGTAGGCTTGCAAACATTAATATAGGTAAATACTTCCTATATCTCATAGATAAATATTTTAATAGAGATAACCCATTGAGTAGAATTTTTAATAGAAATACAGTGAAAATTAGTTACTCTTGCATCAAGAATATGTACAACATCTTAAGCAATCAAAATAGGAAGCTACTCAATGAACTAATTACGAGGGATAGGAACCCAGACGTGGGGTCTTATAATTGTAGGAATAAAGAAGAATGCCCCTTAGGCGGACGCTGCAATTCGAGAAATGACGTATACCAAGCATGCATTTCTTCTATAGAACAGCAAAGAGACGGAAAAAGAGTCTATATAGGAATCTCCGCGGGAAATTGGAAACAAAGGTAATACAACCACAAACATTCATTTTCCAACCCAAAACTTAGATACCAGACTGCTCTATCAAAATACTTTTGGGGCCTTAAGGATCAGGGGCTATCTCCACAAATTAAATTGGAAATAATCAGGCACTCATCTACCGCGAATAGCTACAACGGTAGATGTAACTTATGCTTAGATGAGAAAATTAGCATTATCAAGTTAAAAAATCGAAAACTACTGCTGAACGAGAGAAACGAGCTCGTCTTTAAGTGTAGACATAGGGGAAAATTCAAATTATCCTGATTGAGAGCCACTGAAACACCAGTCCCTATGTAATCGTAAAGACAATGATAAAGATGTATTAAAAACTAATAGAGATCAGCCCGATAACGGATATCACCGAGACAAGGAAAGATAACGATAGACGAGGGCCAGATGAACGTAGAATATTAATCCAAAAATTAGGGCCTGTGATTCTTGAGTGGTTAATTCCCCTTGATCATTTTTAGGGTCAATTAGAAAACACTTGACAGCTATCTAAAATGTCTTCACCTTATCTCTAACTATCTCGGTCCTAATTGAAACAAGAGGAATATCTAGGATGACAACAGCTGAGTTGATTAACAGACATATTAGGAATAAATGTAAATCATGTATGAGATAGCCATTAGTTAGACGATCTTAGTCTGTTTAGAAAATCACACCTGCTAAGAATAAGAAACCCCTATGTTATATTCCGTGTTTGTTACACTTAGGTTTCCTTTCGGTCCTCGTGGGGAAGGCACGTAATTAAAAGTTGTGTTAGCAACACGATAAAATTATAACTAAAGTTTCTTCCTCACTGAAGATGTTCGAATACAAAAAAAAAAAACACAAGGCCGGCTTAATGAACAACAATGCGCATTTATTAATGCAAAAAAAAACAAAACCAAAAACTAATCAAAACAAAATTAAAAGCAACAGAATGTCTATGCGCTTTCTTGGCGGGATTTGGTTGGTAATTCGGCTGAGTCCTTTGAAGCCCTAAAAACGGGAGATTGAAATTTACCTAGGAATACCTTTCCTTTCCTGTTTTGTTGGTATTAAAGTTTTGGGACATACCTTATAAAATTTTCTTGTTAAGGCAAAATGGTTTCTTGCCGCGCGCACGTGCTTGGGTTAAGATGGCGGAAAAATGTCGATTCTGGTAGGGGCTTCAGCCAACGGAGTTCCTTTCCGGGATGACTGGTAATTAATTGTTTTGTTTGTTTTGGGGGTTTTTTGTTTTTGTTTTTCTTTTACGAAATTTTCTTTTTTCCCTTTTTTGAAACCTTGAATGGAACGCGACGCCTACCTCTGGGTGAGAGCAGAGAAATCCTCCCTTTTTTGTTGTTGTTGTTGTTGTTGTTGTTGTTGAAATTGAAATCCTTGCTTTGTCGATAAGGGTCTCTCTTCGTCAAATGCGAGCCTTCATCTTTGGTTCGTCCACAAGACAGAGAAAGATCAGCGGGCTAGCAGTCCCTCCTTCTACCCCCTTTTCCGCAGCAACGGGCATCCTGTGGCCCATCAACCTGTCGTCATTCAAAATGAAGGGCTGACTCATACTGTTTTAGAGAATTCTCTCCCTACACCCTGGACTGCATGTTTCAAACTAAAACAGGGGAACATGTGCTAACAAGTCTCCCCCAATGATTCCTCCTCACGCTTGTGGGACAGAATGTGTGAATATAACACCTACAAGAACGCAAAATTGGAAGGGATTGACCGGTAGATTAATTCCACTCCCGTTTCTTAATCGTTCTAACACCTAACAGTTTGACCCCCTCTGCCCACGCCTATGAATGAAATAATTTGTAATTTGATTTCCACTTTTATTCTTATTTTTATGCTTATTTTTATTTTTATTTTTATCTTTTATTTTTATTTTCTAATTTTTATTTTTTTTTAATTTTTTAATTTTTTATTTTTTAATTCCTTTACTTTATCTTCTGAATACGAACTGTAACTCCACATTTGCTACTCTGCAACTAGAGAGAAGCATGTAAATAGTCATCTGACGAGACGGAGAATATAGTAATATTCTCCGCCGAAATAAATTTATTATGACGACTTAACCGAGTTTGAGTCTCCATCAAATTGTACTATATATATATATATATATGTATGTGTGTGTGTGTGTGTGTGTATATACACATCATTATGGTAGATAAGGTCATTTCATTCCTAATTCTGTAAAGAGCTTACTCTTATATTTGCGAACTTTAATTTTGTATAACATTTAGTTTGAAATCAAACCATGCATTGTTAGTTCTAAAATAATATTGAATTCAGGCTTTGTGACATTTGGATTATACCTAAATCAGACATATTACTCATGGCTAATGAATGTTATTATTAAATACTGTTATGCTGTGAACCGATATTAACTACATTTGAACAGGACTTTACATACTATAAAATGCATATTCAAACATATTTCTATCCCCATTATGAGTAATGTCTTTATTTATCGATCAATACACTCTGGTCTTATAGAGTTGTATATTGCTTGACCCACTTTTAGTTTTACTTTTTCCACCATAAAATGCAACTTTCTTTCATGTGCTGTATTAGATAAGAATACAATCTCCTCCATCCTAAAATCCACAAAGCATCATATTTAAGAGGTTTTTAATGGAGCTTATTATCAGAAATACTCTAAATGAAAATATTTTGATATCACAGAATTTTTTTAAACACATATATTTACTATGAAACCAGAATAAAAAAATCATCATATTTTTATTAGTCTTTCAGCATTTTCTTCTGTTTTTGGAAATTTCTCCCTGAAAAAATATTGGAAGAATATCTAATTAGTTTTAAGTATTTAATATATAGAATATGAACAAACAAATAATCACTAACATCAGAATAATATATTTTAATCATATTAAAACTGATCCTTTCTAGTTGCTAAGAATTAATTAATCAGACATAGTAGCCACCATTATAAATACAAAAAAATGTTCACAATGATTTAAATAATCTTATCCAAACTGACAGTACTGATTTTATTTCTTCCAAGAAGAAATTAAGGAAAAGGTGGACAGTTTAGAAGTTCACTTAAAATCCCCCTATCTTTTTCTTGTCAACCATTTTCTATAACCAATTAGGTCGCTTAATATCAATCATATAGCAATAGATATATCCTACAACATACATTTAAAAAGTATTGACTTCTACTGATAACAGAACTTCTGGTTAGCAAGCTAGACTAGCAAACCTACACGAGTGAGTTTGAGTCTCATTGGGTGCCCTTTTCATTTGGCCTTGTGTCACTTCAAAACCAAGAGCTTAATAAGTTACTACTGATAATGGAACTACCATTGCCTTTCATTTATTTTCCTGTGTGATGTTGGCAGAATAGCTGGACCTGAAGTGCAAAATTTTTAACTGTAGCTACTTGGTTTTATGGTATGTTAACTCTTGTAGGGTTACTAAAATCAGTTTTAAAGTTATAGTTTTCAATTATATACAGTATGAAAACCTATTGTAACTATCATTTTAAACAGGTAAATACTTTGTGCTTAACTGCAATATCAATATTTAAAGAAGCAGAAGTAGAACTTTAGCAGAATTCATAAGAATTTTTATAATTTCTTTTTTTCAGGAGAAATAGTACAGATCGTGGTATTCAATGAAATTTTTTTTTTTTAGTTCACACCAGCTGTGCTAATCACCCATATTCAGAGGATTGCACTTTGTATGCTGGATGATTATAGTTTTAAGATTAGCAAAGAAGTGAATTATATGCCCTCTTTTCTTGGGAATGTTGTGAAGACAATGAATGTTAATACAAGCAAAATCAATATCAGTAACACATCTGTTTCTACTTCAAGAGTTCAGCCTGAATAACCTTTCTGGTATTTCAGCATTAGGTATGTATTATAGTATAGTTCAAAATCATTTTCAACATTATCTCAAATAGATCTATTAGTATATATGAGACCCTAACGGGTACTATCTCTCTTGGTTAGCATGAACCTGGGATTAATAACAAGAGGAGACTTTTCAATGCCTTTTTCCATTTCAGGAATTATCAGAGGTTTGTGGGCCCCAAAATGTGGCTCTAAGGAGGGTGTGCAAGAAGTGTCAATTTCAGGCTTTGTGACATATGCTTTATACCATACTCAGACATACTACTCATGACTAATGATTGCGATTATCAAATACTGTTATACAGTGAACTGACATTAACTGCATTTGAACAGGATTTTACATATTATGAAATGCATAGTCAAACATATTTCAATTCCCACTATTAGTAATGTCAGGTATAGACCTTATTTATTGATCAATCCTAGTATACACACTGGTCCTTTAGAGTTGTATATTGCTTGACCCACTTTCAGTTTTATCCTACCCACCATAAAATGTATAGGATGATTTTAGCTGGAGAAGTTGGTTTGTTAGTAGCGAGGGAAAGTTTGTTGTTAGCAAGGATAGGTTGTAATGTATGTGTGTGTTTACGTTGAGTTATTTCCTCGCTTAGGGTTGTTAGTCCCCTCGCTAGGTTGTGAGAAATAAAAAGAGGAGGAAGAAGTAAGATGGCGATGGTCGAAATATGTTTTTATGAATAGGTTTTTATTTGCAGCATGGAATATTGGGTTTGCTTTTGGTGCTGCAAGACTTGTGAAAGGTTGTGAGTATTGAGATGAAATTGAGTTATGAGAAGTTGAGAAGGTTAAGATGGCAGCGTGTGTTGTCGGACGTTTGAGGGATTGTGTTCATTGGTTTAACGAAAGACATGTTGCAGTTGTATGAATTGAACTTTGGATGTCACCGTGAGTTTCGTGTCTGGTATTTGGGGAGAGTATGTGTTATCTCCATTAAAGTGGCCCAGAGGTAAAATGGGAGCTAGGTGTCGAAAGCGGGATTACGCGTCAGATCAACATAGCTAATTTTGGGGTGACATAAAGTTGTGCCTGTGTGAGGCATGTTGAATGCATCTAATCTATATTCAACTGGGATTCCTTGTGAGGAATCCATAAATTAGATGGGTTACCTCGTGTGTCCATGCTGCTGCTGCTGTTATTCTAGAGCTGCAGTGAGACGTCTGCACTGGGCGGCATTGTCCAGCTAAAAAAGCATCGCCATTGAAGAATGGCCAGTGTGACGTCTGCACTGGTCAACGTTCTCCAGCCAAAGAGAGTGTGTTTGGCAGCTTAACCAATCTGTTAGCCAGAAATGAAGGTCCGGGCTGAATAGGATAGGTCATCCTGATTGGGTGAAATTAAGTGTCGAATTAAATTGCGTGCCAAACCAAAATACGAAATTTCCCCTCACTACAAATGCAACTTTCTTTCATGTGCTGTATTAGATAAGAATACAATCTCCCCAACTCTTGAATACACAAAGTGTCATATTTTGTTTTTATGAGGAGGCAAGTAAATATCAGGTTTCATTCTATCATGTTCAGATGATTCCTCATCAACAATTAAGTCTTTGGAAAAGACTAGCTAAAAATAGAGTTAAAGCCCATATGATTGGACAATTCTTTGACAGAACCACTCCATTACTCTAAGAAAGTCAGAGTTAGAGGTACACTAGTGACATGTAGAGGTAACTCTGTTATTTTTGGATGACTTACCATGAAATGCAACATTGTCATGTGCCACATTGGGTGTGAATATATATTCTTCTGACTCTAAATTATTGTGCAAAGATACATTCATACTTAGCAGACAAATATCCTTCAATGTATATGATGACACTTTGATGTAGACATGTAATGGAAAAAAATTATGAAAAAGTAAAGAACAAAAGGTGGATATTTAAAATTCAGCAAAGAGAATTCAGCATCAAATGAAAGGAATATAACATTTCACAGAAACTTTATGCATTCAGGTTTAAAAAAATAAGTTGCCACTGGATTCAATTTATGAGCTACTCTTAACTCAAGAAGATTAAATTAGTCATTTCAGACTAAAATGTCAATTATCAATCAATAAAAATAATATCAGATATGTTTAAAGATGTTGTTAATGGGTGGCCAAAGTTTTGCCTATTTGAGACATGAGTTCAAAATCATCTGAATACATTCATATCTATTTACAAATGTGTTTCTTGAATATTTGTTGACTTTGATATAGAACTCTCATCTCAGTTCAAGGTTTTCTAACAAGGGTGATCCGCTTAAACTTGGATATTGTTTACTTACATATTCTTTATTTTGTGTGATTCTGTCAACCTTTGTCAAATAATATCAGCTGAAAAGTTTTAAAAAAGTGGGGGTAATTTAAAGAACAAAATCTCTTAAAATGTCAATATCATTGAAAGTAAATTAAGATCAAAATATTCAGTAAGTGAATGAAGTTAATAGTATAGTACCCAACAAGGATCAAACACAGGTACTTTGTGAAGTGTAATGGTTAGTGAGCTAGTCTAGAAAACAAATACTAGTATGTTTAATTCTCAGTACTTAGATGGTGATTACTTAGTAACATCAGATACTATAAGCAAACTTAGGCCTGTGTTCTAGGTTAAGTAAAGCTTAATAGATTATAACAAGGATCAAAATCACTTGCAATGTCCTATGGGATAAGCATGTTAATTCTTTTATAGTTACCTGCATCAATACATGCACAACATCTATTTTAACAATTAGGCCTATACTGGATATAGGCTTTCTCCAAGATCTGTTGGTATGAGCAGCAGTGGGCTTTACTCTGCCATGCTGACCTTTGGTGTGATAGCAGTGGTCTTAATCTAGTTGGTCAGCCTTGGTGTAAGCAATGTAAAATGTACTCAGTACAGTCCTAAACTTCTTTTTTTTTCATTACATCCATTAAAGGGGAAAGGGATATTGAAAATTATATCCATTTTAACTTTTTCATTTATTGTTTCCACTAAGAAAATTATTTCACGTTATTCTAAATTAACTTCAAATATTTTATCAATTTTTTTAGTCTGCTTTTTCTCATACCTTTAGTTTGTTCCTTTGGCTGGATGAGAAAATAAGTGGCAACATTTCTCTGATAATTCAAACAAATCTGGGTTGCCATGTTTTGTAGCTCTTTGGGGCAGAGCCATTCTCCTGTAAATGCAAGTTCCTCACAATAAGGACAGCCAATCAAACGTTTCACAAATTCCCCTGAAAGAAAAAGAAAACTAAGTCTCTACTTGAAAAAGGTTGTTATTGTGTGATAAGGAATTCTGAAATTTATAAACATGATAGTATTTTTAAATAATTTATAACAGTCAGTTGGTTATCTATATGATAACATCTGTTGGAGTTTCATTAAACAAATAAATCAAAACTTTCATTCAGTCTATACCCATTCATTGTTGATATGTACAATGGCTATGTTTTTCTACCTTGGATCATTGTTATACCTGTACAACCTTCAGCTGTCTGAACTGAAATCAGTTACACTTTCTGGTGGAAAAGGTGAAAATTCCAATGTAATAATAAGCAGGTAAAATTGGTATAAGCAAGGGAGAGGTAGAAGAGAGGAAGAAAGATAGTGTGAATAAGAAAAGGTAAAAAGTTAGAGAGAAACAAATAAAAAAAAATCATTGAAAAGGAAACAAATTAAAAAATAAATATATATATATATATATATATAGAGAGAGAGAGAGAGAGAAGGCGGAATGAGAGGAAATGGCAATGAAAGAAAAAGAGAGATATAGATTAACTGGTTGGATATCATGAAGCAATGAGCAAAAGATTGAAAGATAGGTAGGAAAAGAAAGGCATAAAAATTGGGATACATTAAAATTCTTTACTGAGATATAGAACAAAATAAAAATGAAAGAGAAGATGCCCTTAAAAATATTTATGCATTCTTTATTCCTTATTCACATACGAAACTATTCCATGTTTGTATAACATTATCATAACCGCTCCTGGCTACTCAACCTAAAATCCCTGGTTTAGAGAAAACACTGAATCACCCATGACTTCAGACAACAAAATGACATACATACATTTCATGAAGCAAACTATTGTTACTAACATGAACTATTTGTTGAAAGTATTAATTCTACTGGCCTTTCAGAGATAAATTCATAACCACAGGATAAAATAAAATATATTTAAAAGTTCCTCATCAAAGTATAATGAAGTATTTCATTATTACTTATCTCTAATAAAGGAACTTCTTGTGTCCAGAAACACTTCACTCAGCCCTGCAGTGTAGGAGCAGCTAACACTATATAAACAGCAGGCAGCAACTGAAAATCAAGTCAGTGGCCAGGCTTAGCCTGGAGGAGAGGTAGGATCTTTTTCTTTTCCCAGCAGCATGTGGTCTGCTTCCTTACCACCAAAGCAAGCTGCAGAACATGGGGTCTTCATCCTTACCACCAACTGAGGCAGAAGACATTAATCCAACCAACAGCCAACCAGACCAATTACAGCTGCCATCTCATTCAAATAGCTCTTCTCAGAGCTAACCTCAGAAAGTCTACCATTCAACAGCTCTTTTAAGAGCTAACTTCAGAAAGTCTTCTGAGACCTCCTCTGGTCTCCTCACCACACCTTCCTGGCTGATACTACGAGATGATGATGTAGCAACCAGCACTAACTGCAGATTAGCACCAGCTTAACCCAGCTGCTATTCCTACTCAACCAAGCAATAGCATCAGCATCACCAAGTCCATGTGCAACACACTGCTTGGACTAGCATTAACACTTCAAGGCCACATTGACACACCCAGTTAATCAATGATTGAACAAAACCTACATGATACAACAACCACAATTCTACACTCATACACCTTTCATGTGTGATTTTCTCAATAAAACCTGAAATTTAAACTTATCCACTTGCCTCTGTCATTCGTCCAGTCCTCTATCAATCCCAACACAAAATATATATACCAGTTTCATGACAACATGTACATAAGAAACATGGGCGGACAAGAAATATTGGAATGGATAATACAAGCAAAGGGAGCAAAAGTATGATATAGCAACATCATAAAATTTCCATGGATTCAGCTAGTCATGTATATTTTATACAAAATATTCTGATAGGAGAGAGAAAAAATAAAACATTAATTCTTGTTGGTCAATTCTGATACAAAACTTATCTATTTATAAAGAAACATGGTACATAAAAAAAACAAAAAAACAAAGTAAAGTTACAATACATTGTTAAAATACAACCATAGCAATGCAGAGAGTAGACAAAGAGAGAATGATAAAGAGTAAAAAAATAAAGAATGACAAATAACAAGGGTTAAAAACAAGTAAAAAACATATTCATAAATGTAGTATAAAAGATAATATACATTTTAGAAGTTTCATTCAAATTAGGCTTCTATTTCTGTTGTGATTGTACTTTTTGTTTGGATGGATATGTTTGGTGCTCAGGACTTCAGCTTAGAATCCATGATGCAAACTGGAACTAGGTGTAAACAGTAGTTAAAAATAATGGCCAGTTTCCTTTTTGCTTCATGGATTGTATAGACAAGCATTCTTTTGTTGGGTCTACTGCAGATAAGAGCTGGTACAGGATAACAGCTGGGAGGTTGATCTGCAGCACTAGTATGGTGAATAATGACATAAGGTCTCTTGGTCTGCGTGTGGGAAGAGAAGATACAGCTGTGAGGGTCCGTTCACTGCATTTGTCTGCAGATAACAGCTGAGGGGTCAATATACAGCACTGGTGTGATGGAAAACAACATACGGTCTCTTGCTCTACATGTAGGAAAAAAGAATATGGATGTGAGGGTCCCTTCACTGTACAGATTTGCAGTCAGTAAGACGCCTATGGAGTTACTGGGTTTGTATGCTTGTGAAGTTAGGACCTAGGTGAAGCTCTATCAAAGAATGACATGAAGTTGATAATAGCTGTGTTCAGGAATTGTAGGTTTCTTAATCTATTGGTGTGTTTAGCAGACTGCTGCTTACAAGGAAGGGTATCCTGAGTGATGTTGGGCCACTGGCCCTGCATATGTGTACTGACTAACTGTCCAGAGTTAAGAGAGCAAGTCATGGATTTCAGTGTTTATATGGGTCCTGGCTTCCATTGGTCAAAGAGGGTCACATGGTCTGATTGCATATTGTATATTTTGGGTAACCAATTAGCCTGTGTTCAGTGTGGATGTATATTGTCCTCTTTTTTACCCGGATAAAGAGTCATGAATCATGGCAAAATTTTTCAGACTATAACATTATGTGGCACAATGCCTAAGGCAATGATTTTTGTCTTCTACTTCTCAAAAGATCCATGGAAATCCTATCATATTTTAAGCAATTGTGAATCTTTTAGTTTGGAGCTGGGGTGCCAGACTAACACCCATAGATGGACTGCTTTGCTAGATTAAAAGGCTCCAACTGCTAAGCTATTTATCAATAGGTGAAGAAAGAAGTGAATTCATGCTTTTCCAGTTGGCATTAGTACAACATGTATATAAACAATCTCAGTTAGAGTTTGAACACAGTTTACCAATTTCATTCTTGATGCCTTTAACTGCTAGGCCACCCACAAATTCTGATTCAATAAGACACATTTACAAGTGTTTTGTTTTGTTTTTTTATCAAAGAAAAGTCACTTTAAATGCATAGTGAGATTGCTGTAGCAAATCCAATTTCAATAATTCTGTTATCACTTATTGCAAGTCACAGAGAATAAATATTAAGCTAAAGATATTTTATTAGATGTAAAAAATTTAACAAAATTTACAAAATTTCCCTTCCTCAAATAATAATGATTACAATAATAATAATAATAATTGACTTGGAATTTATCAACCTAATTTTTCATTTGTTTGGAAGTAAGAATGAGTTAAAATATAATAAGGTCAAGCATTGTATTAGGGAATAATTGATTTAAACATTTGTTTTGTTTTTTACTCCCACTTTCAAGAAAGAAAACAACATTTTGATTCAAAATTACTGTATTTTGCCATATCATTTTTTTGCATATTAGTTGCAAACTTTGTATTTGAGTTGGGATGCAGATATCAGTTTCTCTGAAAAGTTGGAACCAGAATACTTTTTTAATATCAAAGTATTAAATTCAAGTATAACCTTTTCTATCTTATCTGTGTGGAGGTGGATGAAACATCATGTTTCATTAAAAAGATGAAATAACATTTATTCAATAAGACTTCCATCCATTGTAAAATTTGTTTCAAACTGAATTGTTTCTTTCAGAATTAAGTGAGCAATTTCAGTTTCCATTCAAAAGATTTCCAAGTATACAACCTTCTTTCATGTACTTTACCAAAATTAATTAGGGGGTGTCCTTGTGGCATAATGGTTGAAGCGCTGGACAGCAGAATTATAGTTAGTGACTTCAAACTCCAGTAGCACAATTATGTTCTCTTTTGGTAAAGGTATGAGCCCCCTTATCCTCCCAGCTATAGGTTAAATAGTACCACTATTATTCTTTGAGAAAGATGGATTTGGCATTAAATAACCTAAGAAGGTGGATATGCCATTAAATAAACAAACAAAATTTATAAACATATATTAGTCTGTTGGAAAGTAATGTCAGCTTTTTTGAAATGGAATAAAAACCTGCTCAAATGTAACAGAAATTGGATTTCCTTGTCAAAAACATCATTACTGTAGGTATTAGATGATAAATTAACAAAATCTTTAATTTGGCATGTAGTGTAGATAGTTTAAATAGATTTTTAGTGAAGGGAATTGGTTACCATTTTTAGTGAGGAATAATATTGTTAAGTGTTGTTACATTGTTGTTATTTCCTTGCTAACTTTTAACGGTAAATAAATGAGAGAGAAAAACGAAGATGCTGTAAGGTTTTATATGAAGGTTTTAATGGCTGTGTGGAATAATGGGTTTACGTTTATGCTGCAAGTCTCGTAGGAAGGAAGGAAGGAAATAGTTATGGAGTTGAGAAGGAATTTTAGCAGCTATTTGCCTGAGTGAAATGTGCGTCGCTAGGTTAAGGCATTGTTGAATGTGTGAGTGAGATATGGTCACCATAGGTGTAGCAAAAGTTGTGTTTGCTGGTTAAGGACAGGAATGATGTAGTCGCCCATGGATGTGTGATCCTGGTTGTTTGGGGAGATAAGCGTGAATGTCTCCAGAAAATGTTGCCCAGGGATGAAGTAGCTGGATGTCTGAGCGGAATTTTGCGTTGCCGTCGACACAGCCAAAGTTGGAGGCGACTTAGAGTTGTTTCTGTGTGTGGCGGATTGAATTCATCTAATTCATATTCAACTGGGAACCCTTGGTCTAAGAGAATAGACTCAAGAGGTCCATAAATTAGATGGCTTTCCTCATGGTGTCATGATGCTGCT
Organism: Sepioteuthis lessoniana; assembly: GCA_963585895.1. Classification (NCBI taxonomy): domain Eukaryota; kingdom Metazoa; phylum Mollusca; class Cephalopoda; order Myopsida; family Loliginidae; genus Sepioteuthis; species Sepioteuthis lessoniana. The sequence goes on from OY757912.1 coordinate 60,047,470, forward strand.
GCTATGAAGAGAGCGGACCGTAAATACGTCTGTCCTGTTCGAAAAAGTCCTGAGGAAGTGAGCTTTCCCCAATTTGGTGCTGCCCGGAAAAATGGTCCGGGCTGAATAAGATAAGTCATCCTGATTCAGTGAAAATATGCATTGACCCTAACAGTCAAAATAATTTACATGCCAAACAAAAATAAAAAGTTCTTTCTGCTACAGATTCTAACTATAAATGTGTCACCATGTGTAAGCGACAGTTTAAGTTCATTTGAGACCTTGGCTTTCATTAGATGAAAAAGTCACAGGATCAAATGATTCTAGAAAGTTTAGACTCACTTAACTTTAGACAGCTAGAAATTGCCAATGTGAATGGTCATCTAAATGTCCATCTGGTTCCCAGCAAAGAAATAAAATAAGTGTGCACTTAAAAATGTGGTCTCATTGTAATTGCTCTCACCAGTGTGGACATAATGAAACAAAAAGAGAACTGATAACAAACAAATAAGCCAAGCAAAGAGCAATATGGCAGCATAAGGTAGCACAACAACAAAAATCAGTGAGGAGAGGAGATGGATGATAGTGTGTGAGAGAGAGAGAGAGAGAGAGAGAGAGAGAGAGAGAGAGAGAGAGAGAATATTACATCAGAAATTCTAAAACAATTGAACCTCTTAGTATTCTTGGTTTTGTTAACAGAAGATTTTGGCCAACCTATTCTTCAACTTTTGTCAGATGTAAAAATAAAATAAACCTCCTTCCCCTATTCTGATGAAAATACAATGGCATAGAACAAAATTTGGTCAAACAGATAAATCCATTAACAAACACCAGGTACATTCAGTTCTTGGCTAATAGCAATCATTTACCACCACACAGATACACTATGTTATCTTGCAGATTCCCAATTATACTTGGGAACACCCAATTTCTTAACCAAAGTGTTGAGATCAATACTTTTCTACCTTGGATCAGATTGTTATACCTGCTCCACCTCAATACTTTCATCAAGGCTCCTTGTCAATTACTTAAGCCCTATCCCAGATGTAGTCAATTAAACCAGATTTCTCCACCTTATGTCTTCAATAAATCATCATTATTAACATTGATCAGTGCAAAACTATTTCTTCTTATCCTTATTGAAAGTATCTGAGACTCTGAAGCATGAGGATTTTTTGGTTTAGATCTTGATATAATCATTTGCCCAGTTATCAGGAATTAAGACTGTAACCAATGGGTCTTGGCTGGTCATTCAAGTTAGGTAGCATGAAACTTGGTCAGCACTTAGATGGTTGGCCCCTTAGGAACACCAGGGACTCTAAGCAACTTGTAACTTTATGCCAGACTAAATAAAACTTGGTAAATAAACTTGGTCCTGAAAAATTATGGTTAAGTTCTTGTGTTACTAAGACCCAGAGAAATAAAAGAAATTCTTTAAAATATCTGAAATATTTCTCAACAAAAGAATTGTTCTAATGAGGCAGTTTAAACATGAAATAATGCTTACAAACCACAATGTCACAAGTTCATCTTATAGGAAAGTTTGATTCAAAAGTTTTTTTTTATATCTTGTAGCCAAGAGGGTCAAGTAAAGATTAATACGAGACAGTAAGTATACCAGTTATAAGTCAAATATTTTGTCTGCCTCATGTGAAGTGTTTTGATTAAAAGGTTTTAAAGCCAAGATTTTAGCTGGAAAAACATGGGAAAACAATCATAAAGTTCATTCTTGCTAAGTATATGCTCTTTTCTTATTTGCTTATTAGATGGAAATGTGTTACTGGTATTCATGAAGTAATTGCTGTGGTACTTATTCTAACAAGAATGACATATGCATGACATTCAAACACATAAGAAAATTAAATATATTCTGCTTTGAAAAACAGAAATAAAATTACTAGTTCTAAAGAAGGAAAAGAAGAGAGAGAAAAAAGAAAATCACTTTGGTCATTTACTATCATTAGACAAGACAATCTACAATGTTACACATCCTAGGTACCCTCATGAGTTTTCTAACTTTAACACCAAGGACAAGATTTTAAACTAGTTCCATAAGAAGACCTACATGAGATTTTGACCCCACACTCCCATTAAGAAATCATGGATTTGTAAGTGACCATAAATTTTTTATCTAAATTTCTGTGGAGAATTGTTTTTATTTACATTATTTACAATAATACCTTCATTGTTTTAATTAGGGTTTCAGAAGAAAGATAATCAATATTACATAGTGGAATAACTAAGATTATCTGATATAGGATATCCTAATATAAAATTTCCTCAATGGAAAGTTTTCTATATTATACCATATCTATTGTTGATCAAAATCTTGACTGAATATTATATGATGATTTATATCATCGCCTCAGACAAAAAATTGTTGTTAATTACAAGAATTTGATGATGGTCTAGAAAATTCAATGAATATTACGTCATTTCAACATCTAAAGGCAATATTTTGGGCTTGTTAAATGAAAAAGAAAGTTAAATTCAGATCAAGTTATTTCAATAATATACAGCACAGATTTCAAATCATGTTTATAGTGTAAAACCATTTGTGTAATATATATATATATATAGATATATTATTTTCTTCCTTATATATATATATATATATATATATATATATATATATCATGTGTGTAATTGTTTGTTCACTGGCAAAAACAATAAATAACTTGCACCAAATATATCCAATACAATTGGTTTATTATTTTCATATATAAACAATACAATGGGCAAATTGTCTCCAATTTAAATGGTTAATTTTGCACATTATTTTGTTTTGCACTTTATTTCATTTGACACATTATTTTGTTTCAAGTTAGGCACTTTTTGTGAGAAAAGCAGCACCATGACATAATTCACTTCTCCAGAAACTTGGAAACAGTATATTGTACTACATGGCATTCATTCAGAAGTTTCAGAACAAAGATTTCAGAGTTTTTCAGTGTCAATTTGACAATGCAGAAGATTTGAAAAGAGTTGGTGGTCACAAAAATATAGCAGCTCAGAAGCCTCACTCTGACAGTTCTAATAAGAAAAGAACTTCTGAATTTGTTAGTGAGATCCTGGTCATGACTGACAATGATCCCAACAAGTCAATCATATCCATAGCCAGGGATGTGGTAGTGTCTGAGTTTTTTTATCAGGCAGGTAGTGCATGAAAACATTCAGTATTTCTTATGTAGTATTTTGACCTTCGACCCGGCCCAAAAATGCTATTCCAAGGTGATGCACCGGAAGGAAGTGACACATTCCAATGGCTAGTAATCGAAAGAGATCGCGTGGGCTAATAATATGGGACAAGGTGAAGGTCCCACTGTGCCACTACAGAGTGATGCACCGGAAGAGAGTGACCTCTGAACTGCATGACAGTTATTTCCGCTTGATGATGATTAAACATTCGATTTCAAAGATCGAGTGGGTGTCGAACGATTATATAACTCAGTTGAGTTAAACGAGCCAGTTGAGTTCAAGTTGCCAGTGGAGTTCCAGGCCAGTTGGAGTGGAGATGTGGTAGGGAAAGCCACACCTGGCCGAGGGGGCACTCGGGAAACCCGATGGAGTTTGGGGACCTGAGAAGTTGCTGATAAGATGCAGCAGATCACCCAGCAGAGTGAGCACCCAGGGCTCCGGTTGAGCATCAGAAGAACAAGAAAGACACAACGTGACGGCCATAAGTTTGGGGTCAAAATATTGCAGTTATGTTCGATCTCCAGCTCCCTCTCACAGTAAAACCCCACACAACCTTTTCGAACCCTTGCAATAAAGTGTGAGGTATATATTTTGTTAAAGAAGTCTTCCTGCGTGCATCTTTATCATTGCGACAGTAAGAATATAACACTCATACAAAATGAGAAAGGGACAATTTTATTACAGGTCATGCATTATATTTTGACCTTCGACCCAGCCCAAAAATGCTATTCCAAGGTGATACACCGGAAGGAAGTGACACATTCCAATGGCCAGTAATCGAAAGAGATCGCGTGGGTGAATTAAGGCTTATGATATTGGACAAGGTGAAGGTCCACTTGTGCCTCTACAGTGATGCACCGGAAGAGAGTAACCTCTGAACTGCATGACAGTTATTTCCGCTTGATGATGATTAAACATTCGATTTCAAAGATCCAGTGGGCGATCGTGTGGGCGTTGAATTATTATATAATTGAGTTGAGTTGGGTGCCAAAGCAGTTGCCAGTAGAAATCCAGACACCTAGAGACCAGATGTGGTAGGGAAAGCCATACCCGACCGAGAGGGCCCTCGGAAAACCCCCGATGGAGTGGACCCCAGCATCAGAACAAGAAAGACACAACGTGACGGTCATAACAGTGGGGTCAAAATATGAAGTTTATGTTCGGTCTCAGCACCCTCTCACACGTCAAACCTTACAAATAAAGTGAGAGGTAAATATATTTGTAAAGAAGTCTTTTTGCGTCTTCCTTCGTGCGTCGTTTCTTCCTGTGTCTTCCTTCTCGCGTTGTGTTGCTGTGAATTATTCTACATATATATGTGCATGTATGTAGATGTGAATCTACATATGTGACTATATAACATAACTCCGATTTGGTGCTTGTGCCAGCAGAGTTCTTCAAGGATTCAAAACGAACTTGGTTACCGTAAACGGCAGTCTTAAGCATCACAACACGACATCAACGATGGGGACAGAGAAAAATGCTGGAATTGAAAGAAGTAGAAAGAAAAAAAACAAGAACAAACAGGCAACTATAAGAGGAACGGACCGGCGCGGAAAGAACAGAAAGAAAAGAAGAAAACAATGCAACGTGCTGGAAGAAAAGAAGAAAAAAAAAAAGAAGAAAAACAATAAACAAGAACAAACCAACAACAGAAAAGAGAAAAGAAATAAAAAAAAAACAGAAAATGTAAGTAGATTGCTCATTCATGTAACTTCTATCTCTCTCTGTTATTTAAATTGGGTATAATAGTGAAAGATTTGTTTTAATGACAAGGGCCTTTCTAGAAGCATAAAATTGGAAATAATTTTTTAAAAAAAATGTGTGGTCCCTAGATAAAAATTGAAATTACTGCTATGCGTAATATTGTATCGAAGTGAGGGAGGAAAAAAGAAGGAAAAACAAAAGATGACTAGGAGACAGTTGCTGTCCGTTTTTTGATAGACAGCTCATCGTAAACAATAAATTTTATCAATGGGAATTTTATCGTAAATAGATCTTTGTAAGAAAAAAAAATTCATTGTAGCTTTTCATTGGTCCAGACAGGTGATGATTGAAAATTATCATTTCAGTCCAAGATCTGGAATCCCGCATATCTGTTGTTAAGACCTTTTGGCTTAGGTTTTCATGTTTGGAACTTGTGGATTGGAAATGAGAATTTTAATCCGAGAGATGGAATCTTGGGAGCATCAATGGAATTGTCCAAGAATTTCGCACATTGGTGGTTTGTCTGAATAATGCGCATATACTTTTTCGATATTTATGAAGTTGGGAGAATCGATATTTTCGGCGCTGGTAGAATCAGGCCGGTTGTTTTGCTGTGGAAATTGTTGACATCAATTATTGAAGACATAGGTATTGTCTTGAAAACGGTCTTGCCGTGGAGGCAGAGTAACTAAGAGACAGATGTTTTTTGTGTCTGACGAGGCAGACAGGTATTTTGTGAGTTCCCCCTGGAGTGAAGCTTTGAGATTGTTATTGGGGAAGATATTTTGAAACAGGGTTTTGGATGTAATTAAGAGATGCGCAGAATTTTGACGGAACCAAGTGTGGCGAAGATTCACAGATTCGGAAATATTTTGAATTGGGAAATTTTGACGGAATTTATAAAAGTTGGGTTGTTTAGAAAAAAAACCCCGGGATATTTTGTGAAAAGAAAAAAAAGAAGAAGAATGCTCGTAAGCTATTGAAAAAGTTGTATTATAAATCAGGCTTAATTTATGGTACTATAGACTGAAATTGAATAAACTGGGAAGCGAACCTATAGTTATCGTGTTAAGGTAAAGACAGAGAGGTAGATATAAGGTTGAAAAAAAAAGGGACATTGAATGAGCAATTTATTATGAAAAAAAAATGTAAAAAGAAAAAGAAAAAAATATGATGAAAACAAAAACAAAAACGTACAGGACAATAGAAAAAAGACGGAAAGAAAAAAAAGAAGGAAAAGAAACTTGAACATTGTTGTGTTCAACAATGTTCAAGTTTCTTCTCCTTCTTTTTCAGCATATGAAAAAAAAAAAGAAAAAAAGAAAGAAAGAACAGACATTTTTAGTAAAATAGACAGTACATCAGTACATAGATTGAAAAAAAAAAAGAAGAAAAGAAAACTGAACATTTTTGAACTGTGATTGTAATATTGTTTTGACTTGTTGTAAAGTGAAAAATTTTTTTGAGGTTGTTTGAGTTTAAAGGCGACATTAGAAATTTTTTTTTCCTGTTCATATTATGAAATTTGACGAAAACCATTAACAGAGGATTTTATTCTAGGCTTAATGATATTTGAAATTATATTGATTCTAAAATTTTTTTTTAGAATTTGGGGTTTTCGTAGAATAGGAAATATTTTTTTGGGGGGGGGGTCTGTTTTTGAGGAAATCGTGGGCTGACGTGAGAGTAGGACAGACATTCATTCAAGGGGATTTACAGATTGTTGTTGAAAGCAATTCTATCGAAGAATTCGCCGACCCGTGAAGCTGTTGAGGGCCTATTTGGCTTCTATTTTTTTAGTTGGAGTTCTGAGGATGGAATAAAAGAAAAAAGGCGTGGCCTACTCCAATATTTTGGGGATGATGTCTGAGTCTTTCAGTCACGATGATGTTTTGGATTCGTGTGTAATTTGGCAAAACGAAACGAATCAGGGAAAGGTGAGGTGCCTATATATTGGTAGCCACGAGGGTTCCTGATTAAATTGAAAAGAAACCCGGCGCGGGTTTGATCAGGTAAAGCTTGTTTCCTCAAGGGCTTGCAAACCAATGGGTATGGAAACAGAAACTTAATGGAAAAATATGGGTAACACATTGCTAATTAGTATTTTGCGTGGACTATTTTAGGTGGTTTACAGCATGCGTGCCAGATTGTGATACATTCGGATGTATTGTGATACTTTGTTTTGGGCCATGATTTTTGTAGTTTATGGGGAATGCTTTGGGCATTGAAGATATTGTGTTTTAGTTTATGAAATTTTCCGGTTACTCCAGGAAGGAACCTGTTGAGCAAAGAACTGGAGTGTGGTCACGAGGAATCCAGGCGAAATGAATTGCTGGAATGACCAGGGTCACTAAGTTTGTGACCAGGATATGGGACCAGAGTATGGTCCTTTTAGGGTTTTGAAATTTCTTCAATGAATTATGGAGGGCCCGTTGTGTTAGGAGGATAAAAAAATGCATCCGTATGGTACCTTTATGCACGCATGTCAAGATGGCCAACCACGCAAAGATAGTAAGAGAAATTTAGATAATAATTAGCCGGGCAAGTGTTACATAAAGAGAAGGTCGCCCTCTAAGTAAGATTTTATTTGCTGTGTTTCAAGTTTTTTTTTGTGTTTTCAGCCATTATTGTCCTTTGTAAATTATTCTGTAAAATATGTGTGAGGTTGATGGAGAGGAACGTGAAGAAAATTCCACATGTGGAATTTTGAAAAAAAATTAACGGATGAATGTTATATTTTGACCTTCGACCCAGCCCAAAAATGCTATTCCAAGGTGATACATCGGAAGGAAGTGTCACATTCCAATGGCCAGTAATCGAAAGAGATCACGTGGGTGAATTAAGGCTTATGATATTGGACAAGGTGAAGGTCCACTTGTGCCTCTACAGTGATGCACCGGAAGAGAGTAACCTCTGAACTGCATGACAGTTATTTCCGCTTGATGATGATTAAACATTCGATTTCAAAGATCCAGTGGGCGATCGTGTGGGCGTTGAATTATTATATATTTGAGTTGAGTTGGGTGCCAAAGAAGTGATGTCAAGTTGATACTGCCGTTGCATCTGTGAGGGTAGCTACTGACCAATCATCACAGTCGCACAGGATTCAATACAAGTACAAAGTGCGTCCAGTTATGGACTACAGGGAACTCAACGAGCATGCCCCTACGTTCATAGCTAATGCTGATGTTTGTACGGCCAAGTTGAGGGAATGGCGCAAGAGAGGTGCGAATGTATCACTGCTGGATTTGAGGAGAGCGTATCTTCAGATTTGCAATGACAAAATGTTGTGGCCATATCAGACCATGGGCCAAACGTATTGCCTCATGCGGCGGGGTTTTTGGTCTAAACGTGGCTCCTCCCATCATGAGAACTGTCATTGACGCAGTGATATCCCAAGACCAGAGCGTTGTTTGCAACTGTTTCAACACAACAAAAAGGAGTTTTGCATAAATATATGACAATGAATGAAACATGGATCCATCACTTCACTATGGAGTCAAATCGGCAGTCAGTTGAGTGGACAGCAGCAGGTGAAAGCCATCCAAAACGATCAAAGACGCAAACATCAGCAGGCAAGGTTTTGGCCCCCATATTTTGGGATGCGTAAGGTATTTTGTTCATCTGTTACCTTGAGAAAGGAAGTACCATCAATAGCGAATATTATATAGCATTAGTAGAAATCCAGACACCTAGAGACCAGATGTGGTAGGGAAAGCCATACCCGACCGAAATATGAAGTTTATGTTCGGTCTCCAGCACCCTCTCACATGCAAACCTTGAACAACCCTTTCAAACCTTACAAATAAAGTGAGAGGTAAAAATATATTAAAGAAGTCTTCCTGTGTCTTCCTTCCTGCGTCGTTTATTCATGCGTCTGTCTTTGATATTGTGTCGTTGTGATGTTGAATGATGATGTAGATGACTATATGAAAGACAGGATAGACTGTGCTGCAAAGCTTTGAACAAACTCAAGCATCTCCTCCAACTGACCATGATTTGGTTTTTCTCAAATGTGAAAAATTTCAGCCAACTTCAAATGATGAACTCACAGAACAACTGTTGGCTTGCTCTGTCCACACAAGATTTACTGATATTGATGAAAACCAAAAACTACATCCACATCATGGTATTTGGGGAGGTCAAAAGTGATGGTAACATTATGCCTTAATTCGTTTTCCCATATGGCCTCAGAGTCAACATGGAGATCTACATCAAGTGCCTGGAGAAAGTAGTGCTGTCCTGGATTGAGAGGATGGCTGCTTGAAGACCCTACATCTAGCAACAGAACTCTGTGCCATACCACACAAGTAGTTTTAGCAGTGAGAAAATTTCTGCAACCTGATCACCTCCAACATCTTGCCACCTAACTTCCTAGATTGCAATTCCCTTGTTTATTATGTGTGGGACACAGTTGAGTAGAGAGACCAACAAAACTCCATGCAACACTAAAGACGAACTGACTAGGATAATGGCAGCATTTACTAATTTAAGCAAAGAGACTGTTGGAAAGGCTTGCTGGAGATTCCAGAGACTGTGGTCAAAGACAATAGTGATTTCTTTAATTAAATCTAATCAATAGCATTTCAAGATATTTTCATGTAATTTTGGTAGATATATTTGATAAAGTGAGATGTCAATGTTACTTTCAAACTTGTGCAATTTAGATGACAGCTGACTCATCACATTATATATATATATATATATATATATATATATATAAAGAAGAATGTATCCATCTCTTCTTTTCCCAGCTATGGCTGACTTGGCTCTTTAGTATTGGTAGGACAAGGAAACGAAATACTGATTTCAAAACCTGAGGTGTGTTGTTCACAGAATCTCTGTCACACTGTTATCAGCTGATCCAAAAAGCTTTCACTCTTGTAAACAAATCACCTGTATAGTTATTTCTAGTAAGCTTCAATAGTAAATGAAAGAACAACTAGATAAAATATTTATTCAAATGGGTTAGCATTCAATCATTAGAAAAGTTTTATAAGTAGCTTCTCTTCATCTCTACTATTGAAAAAATGAATATAGGAATTATTATATAAAAAAAAAAACAAAGAGAATTTTCACAAAAAAATTATGCGACAACATTTGATACATGAAAAAAATTAGAAGTTTTATCCAGTGTTCATTAGTTTTAAACAAAACAAATTTCTTTTTTTTATTTTTCATTTTATTTTATGAAAAGAAGTTATGTGCAGCATATTTCAAAAGAAATGATTTCAAAAAATCACACCTCAAAGAGAATTAAAGTTGTATTAACTCCTTGACATTAATTAGAAGTAAAAAAAAACAAAATGCCCCAAAATAAGTGTTTGAACTATGTTAACTTGTATTTGCCAAATTAGAGAGTGAGAGACAGACAGACAGACAGAAAAAAAAGAGAGAAATTTAATAGCAGTTTTGCTTATATACTATTTGATAACATAATGGTTACCAGTAGCAAGGTCAACAAATTCTATTCTTTTTCATTAGGGAAATAAAGGGAGTCAATAATCAATCATTTTTCTCATATATCATCTAGGATATTAGAATACAACTGTTTTTCTATAATCAATTTATAGACATACTATGTGATTGTATATATTTATATATATATCCAGACACACACATACACAAAGGTTATCCTAAAATTTACTCAGGAACTTTTTTATGAAAATTGAATGAATTTTATTTTTAAGATTTATGTGGAAAAATTCCTTTGAATGCTTGTATGACAAATTAATAGATTTATGTTTTAATTAATCATATATATATATATATATATATATATATATATATATATAAACTTGGGTGCAAAATGATAAGGCCACCACGAAAAAATGCAGAAACTTGGATTGATCCACTTTTTTCATTCAAAAAGTCATATTTTTTATAAATGTATTTATTAAAAAAATCATCTATTAAAAATGTTTTGAAAAAATTTTTTCTTTGATTATCATTTCAGAAAATATTAAAATTAGCATGTTGCAAAACGGTAAGGCCACTCATGAATTCATTAAATAAAACAAAATAACTCACAAATCTTTATGTTAAGATTAATTTTTACATAAAAATTAGCAATAATGATTTAAAATAAATCATGGGACGTGGCAATTCTCTTACAGATCACGAGAAAGGAATGATCGATACTTTTGAAAAAGATGGGCATTCTCAAGGAGAAATCGCCAAGAAAATCTACAGATCAAGGTGTGCAATGAATAATTACATAAAAAAACAAGAACAAAAGATTCCAGGTAGGCCAGTGTGACGCGAAAATTTACCTTTTATCCCAGAACGGGATTTTATTTTCACAGGTTTGAAAACAGGGCAGGTTGGCACTTGATCCCTTGTAGAATAAGTCCTCGTTCAGAGTTTTTTCTCAGGCATATAAGAACTGGCATATTATGTGGGGGAATAATCTATGGCTAGACTGGCCGCCGCTGGCAAGGGGTTCCAAATTTCACACTATACACACACCCACCAGGTCGCTAGTCTTCCTCCCCTAGAACAATGGAAGATATGGACCTCTAGGTTTAGACGTAATAATATTAATTGTAGTCGTCGGCAACTCCGGTTCCCCGTATAAGAATTTAAAGGAATTTATAGGACAATTTTAAGCGAGCATATCACAAGGCGAATAGAAGTTGGAAAAGAAATATGACATAACAAACTCGTAGAAGACACTGCAAATAACAACTTCGACCACGTGGGAACATTAAAATATATCAATCTTTTACTACACATAGATATACACCTTCAACATGTCAAATATATCATAAATGAATAGTCCATTGAACATAAATGTCTTTCTTCTTTTCTTTTCTTTCGTTTTCCTTCAAATTGAGAGAGAGTGAGAGAGAGAGAGAGAGGGTATATAAAATTGGGTATAAGGAGAAACAGTCCCAAAGTTACTTATCTTATTTAGATGGATTCCTGTGGAGAATTTTTCTTCTTTTACGGGCTGACAGACTTTATCTTATTTTTAGTACTGGCTTGAAGATAGGGCTTCTTCTTGTCCGAGATTTTCTTCATCTTCTTTTACCCGGAGTACTTAGCTTTTGGTTCCGTCCGCCACGAACCCTGTCCAACAACTAACTTTGTCTTTTCCTTTTTTCGCTGACGGGAAGAAGGTGCTACTTCCGTTTTTAGGGTCCCAGCCAATCATTTGGCTTCTACCTTCTTCCTTCCCGTGTCAGGCGACCCGAGGGAGGTCACCGAGTACAAACATCTGTTCTTAACAGTCATTCTTTGACGGCTTGCTACTGTTAATTCGAACACGAGGATAGTAGTAATTTTATTTCTATCGTCTCAGTGGGATACCACGTGACACCAGAAAAGCTTGTGGTGGGGTCAGTAATGGTCAAGGGCAAAGCTGTGTTACTGTTTGATATCTGACACCATTATGAGGTTATTTCATTTTACCCCACGTTGGCTAGTTGGTGTAACTCCTTGAACAAGAAAGGCCCAAAAGAATCATACAAAAGAAGACAGCAACAGATTGGAGACGAAGACGTTTCTTTTATATTTTTCCTTTATTTCCTGGGTTCAACAACCATTCCATGGGTGAGGGAGTTTTCCCTGAATACAACTGAAATGGTTGAATCCCCCAATTAAGGTGTCTAAAATACGTTAATCGTTTCTTGCATATTCTTGTCCCCATTTGGTATTTAAAGCTTTATAAAGGTTAGTTTCTTTTGGAAGTTTGTCAAAGTCCAGTTGTTTTAGTTTGTAGATCCATTTTGTAGCCTTTTATATTTCGGCATACTGTTAACCGAGAGAGAGAGAGAGAGAGAGAGAGAGAGAGAGAGAGAGAGAGAGAGAGAGAGAGAGCTGTTACTGGGTGAAAGGGACTAAGCAACGCCTCGTCCAAAGACGTATGGGTGGCGCCCAGACACCTGTTAGCAATGGTGTTGTCAATTAGCTAGTCACTGCCGGAAAAAGAAAGAACATGCTCCTCCTGTAGGGAGGTTGCTTTTTTCTTTACGCATGCGTCGTCCCTTTTTCCTGTTAGGGACCTCTGGGAGTTTCTGCAAATTTAATAGTTTTCTTTTTTAATTCAGTTACATTTTTTTTTAAATTTATTTATTCGTTCCCTACAAACTCAGTCCAAGGAATAAACGGGCCATTATCAGAGATGTTAGAAGATCAGGAAAATCCGTTTCTCAAATCAAACTTCCTGGTGACATTAACGTTTCACGTTGGACCATATGGGGAACATTAAAAAATTGCCCTAATGTTGTAAAAGGGACAAAAAGCTCCTTCATGGAAGGAACATCACATAAAGGCAAGATTTAGTTGGGCCAAAAATACGTCTCGTTCGGGGAAAAATGGAGTGATGTTGTATTTACAGACAAGAAAAAATGGAATTTAGATGGTCCCGATGGGTTTCATTGCTACTGGCACGACCTAAGGAAAGAAATAAAAGATTTAAAAAAAAACGTCAAAGCGGAAGTGGTTCTGTAGTATCACCTCCCTTACTAAGGTCAGTAAATGGGGCAGTCAATACTACCTCAACAGAAATCTTGGTCCTTACGTCCACCTCAGCCAAGGAATGCTATCCCAGAATCCATCGCCTCTCACTCTTCTCTCTTCCCTTCTCTCTCCTTTTCACTCTCGCTCACCCTCTCCTCTGGTCAATCAGCGGAGATAGTAGCAGTTGCCGAAGACGACCCAAGAACAGAAGAGGGAGCAGTTGCTGAAGAGATTCCAGATACAAAACACGTGTGTTGACCGCCGGACATTTTTCTAGCCAACACGTGGCGTTGTATACGAAGAATAAAATTCCTCTTTTAAAGTTAATATTTGTACTTCTCATTTATTATCTCAAATAACATAACTCAAGTACATATATTACAATGGTGACCCCAACTAAAGGGATATAAGACGCAACTTTTGAAAATTCCAGGATAAATTCAACCAATTTTTCAACTTCACGTCGCAAACGTTTCAAGAGAGTACCTTCGACGTAAGTAAATAAAAAAAAAAATTCTTTTCCTCTTTTCTTCGTCTACAACAACAACAAATATATATATATATATATATATATATATATATATATATTCACACACAAAAAAAGAAACAATTAAAAAATAAATAAATAAATAAAAATGGAAGAAGCTTCTCTACAGCAAATTAACATAAAGACACCAGAATTCATGGAAACGGCAGTGAATGGCTGGTTTTCCATTCTGGAGGCACAATTCCACCTGCGTAATATAACGGCATCTACAACAAAATTCTACACGGTAATATCATCTCTGCCAGCTGAGGTAGTAGATAAAATACCGATAACAATTTTAGAATCCAAAAAATACGAGGAAATAAAACAATCATTAATTGAGGCCCACGAAAGGACAAAGCCGGAATTACTGGACAAATTAATGTCAACAACAACTATTACAGGCCGTCCTTCAACATACCTGCCAGAAATGCTATCGATAACAAAACGGATAGGTATCGGAGAAGAAATTGTTATACACAAATTTCTTCAGGCCCTACCAGCGACAATTTCCCCCGTCATTGCTTCACAAAAGGAGTTAAGTCCAACTCAACTTGGAAAGCTAGCGGATGAGCTTATGCCTCTGCTTAACAATATCAACGCGACAGCGTTCACTGCTCAGCATAGGACACAAAAAACTGAGAAAAGCAAAGGCAATATTCTTATACCGACAGATATTAAACCTTTCTTCCCGGAACAAAAAGCCAAAATATGTAGAGCACACCTCTACTTTGCCGAGCAAGCAAGAACTTGCAAACCTTGGTGTAGATGGCCGAAGAAGCAAAACACAAAAATACTACCAAGCTCGCGTCCACCTACACCAACTCCAACAGACTCGGAAAACTAACGGCGCGAACCATGTCTGTCACCCTGAGTTCGCCGCTATTACAAATCAATACACGATTAGGGACAACTACATCAAAATTTATAGTGGATACTGGTGCAAGTATCTCAATAATACCAGCGTCTAGGTTAAACGGCGTCACGTTAAATCCAACACCGGTATCACTCACCACCGCTAATGGAAAGAAAATAAAATGCCACGGACAAGCAAACCTAGAGATTGGGATACCAAGTTTGAAAAGGTCATTTTCCTGGACATTTGTGGTCGCAGATATCACCAATCATCTCCTTGGATTTGACTTTTTAAATGAATTTGGTCTCATAATCGACTGCAAAAATAAAACAATTTACGACCCGTTAACAGCTACCAAAAAGGAATTAATACTAAACACGACATCTCCAGTAAACGTGGTCATTAACAAAGTAGAACTACCATCATTTATTCAAACCAGTCTGGATAAATACCCAGAAATCATTTCTCCTCATATAAACAAAAATAACAACTACTGCGGTGTATATCACAGAATTGATACAGGTAGCCACTTACCGATTTTTGCAAAATCCAGACAGCTATCAGCGGAAAAACTACCGGCGACTAAAGAAGAGTTTAAAAGACTCATAAATGAAGGCGTGATAACTCCTTCAGACAGCGAATGGTCAAGCCCACTACATCTTGTACCTAAGCAAAGTGGAGGATACCGCTGCTGCGGAGATTACCGTGCATTAAACAGCATCACTAAAAGTGATAGATACCTCGTTCCCAATATAAATTCATTCACAACAAAACTCGCTAATAAACAGCGATTTACAAAAATTGATCTGATTTCAGCGTACTATCAAATTAAAATGCACCCAGATGATATTCCTAAAACGGCAATTATCTGTCCGATGGGTCTTTTTCATTACGAATTTATGCCGTTTGGGTTAAAAAAAATTCGTCGGCAACATTTCAAAGGTACATGGACAGAATCTTTCGACAGATAGACTGTGTCTTTATATATTTAGATAACATCTTAATCTTCAGCGACGACGAGCCTTCCCACAAGAAAGATATAGACACAGTTTTTAGGATTTTACAAGAAAATAACCTGAAAATATCACTATCGAAATCTATTTTCAATGTAACATCGCTAGATTTCCTAGGTTTTAGAATTAATTCAAATGGAATCACACCAACTGCTAACAAAGTAAAAGAAATAGAATCTTTTCCGTGTCCTACAGATGCTAAAAGCTTACGCAGATTTCTTGGTATGGTAGGATTTTACAGGAAGTTAATACCAGGATTTGCGAAGTTAGTCTTACCTTTATCCGAAAGAATGAGATTAACACCTAAAGGATTAATTATCTTGAATAATTTGGAAAAACAATCCTTTTCTAACATTATAAAAATACTTGGTGAGCTAACAGAATTATCTCATCCTCAACCAACTTGTGTACACAGTATCAACTAGTCACGGACAGCAGCAAATATGCAGTAGGTGCTGCTTTACATCAGGTCATAAATGGAAATCCAATACCAATAGGATTCTTCTCAAAGAAACTGACGACAACACAGACGAGATATTCCACTTTTGACCGTGAACTTTTAGCAGCATATTTGTCAGTGTTACATTTTCGCCACCGCATAGAAGGTCGTGAAGTATTACTTCTGACAGATCACAAACCAATATGCAGTGCATTCCACAGTCAAAATCAGATAGACAACAAAGACAGCTAGCAATTATTACAGAATTAATTTCAGATATAGCCCATGTGAAGGGTAACCAAAATGTAGTTGCAGATTGTCTGTCTCGCCCAACATTTGCTGTACAAATAGATATATACGATCTGCTAGCACTTGCAGATGCACAAAAATCAGACACCTAAATACAGTCCTTTCCAGATTTAAAGAAATTCACATTATCTGGAAAAGATCAATTTGTATTATGTGATACATCAACGTCATACCCCAGACCTTTTGTACCGTGCACACTGCGAAAATCTATCTTTGACACCTTGCATGCAATATCACACCCTGGAATAAAATCATCTATCAAAATGATTAAGGCTAGATTTTACTGGCCACATATGGATAAAACCATCAAAGAGCTATGTGCATCATGCACATCTTGTCAACAAGCAAAAATATACAGACATACCAAATCGCCTGTACAAACGTTGGAAATACCATCATCAAGATTCCATACTGTACACATTGATATAATTGGACCACTACCACCAGCGAAATGCTCCAACAATCCTTACATCAATCCATGTCGGTATGTTTTAACATATATAGATCGAACCAGTCGATGGATAGAAGCACAACCTATATCGGATATTACAGCACAAACCGTAGCAGAAGCTTTTGTAAACACGTGGATTACGCGCTTTGGTGTTCCACTCCATGTCATATCAGACAAAGGAAAACAGTTTGAGAGCGAACTATTCCTTGAACTCTCAAAAGTTATTGGATTCTATAGGCTACGTACAACATCCTATCATCCACAATGTAATGAACTTATAGAAAGAGCCCACAGAACCTTAAAAGCAGCTATTATGGCCCGAAAAGAATCTTGGATTTCAGCCCTACCAATAGTTCTCATGGGAATTCGAAGTATGCCCAACTGCTCCAATTTTTCCCCTTTTTATGCGGTCACAGGTGCACAAATGTTATTGCCACAACTAATGATGAATACGGAAAATACAGAAACAGTTACACAAAATTTTACAAGAGAACTGCACAGATCTGACAGACTTTTCAAACAGAGAAAAATCAACAAAAAATCATACGTGCCAGATCAACTTCAAACTTGTGATAAAGTTTGGATTAGGATAGACCGCATTCGAAAACCGCTAGAAGCACCCTATTCAGGTCCTTACATGGTACTCGAACGAACACCAAAATATTTCCTAATAGAAACTAACTCAAATACGCATACACAAATTTCGATAGACCGTTTAAAACCTTACATTGAAAACAAACAAAAATGTACACAAAATGTAACTACCAATACAAATAAAAAGTCTGAAAGTTTACCTCCTGAAAAAGTGAAGGAACATAAAATGAAAACAAGAACTTCAGGTAGAACGGTTACATGGAAAAAGGATAACGAGTATATTTATCATTAAACCCCCCCCAAAAAAACAAACAAAACAAACAAAAAAAACAAACAAAAACTCCGTTTACTAGTAGAGGAGTATTGTAGTATCACCTCCCTTACTAAGGTCAGTAAATGGGGCAGTCAATACTACCTCAACAGAAATCTTGGTCCTTACGTCCACCTCAGCCAAGGAATGCTATCCCAGAATCCATCGCCTCTCACTCTTTTCTCTTCCCTTCTCTCTCCTTTTCTCTCTCGTTCTCCCTCTCCCTCTGGCCAATCAGAGGAGATAGTAGCAGTTGCCGAAGACGACCCAAGAACAGAAGAGGAAGCAGTTGCTGAAGAGATTCCAGATACAAAACACGTATGTTGACCGCTGGACATTTTCTAGCCAACACGTGGCGTTGTATACGAAGAATAAAATTCCTCTTTTAAAGTTAATATTTGTACTTCTCATTTATTATCTCAAATAACATAACTCAAGTACAGTTCTGTAATGACATGGGGAGCATTTCGTTCAAATGAAATATTCAAATTAGTTCTTGTAAGCGGTAACATGGACTCAAAACAATACACTGACATGCTCACCGAACATTTTTTTGGAAGATTTCTTTCGTATTGCAGGAAATCGGGCTATTTTCCAATAAGACTATGTCCCAATTCACGTGTCAAGGCATTCAAGAGCGTTTTTTAGTGACAAAAATGTTGTGCTAATGGACTGGCCAGTATTAACCCCATCGAGAACCTCTGCCCGACAAGTTTACGGTCAGGGTAAAAAATATGACACAAAGGTGTCCTTGACTGATGCAATTATGAAATCATAAATAGATAGATCAAACTGTCAAAAGTCTGATAGGGTCGATGAAAAATCGTTGAATAAAAGTGATTGCAGCAAAAGGAGGAAAAACAAAGTATCAAATGATGGTATTTGCGATTTTATTTAGTGGCCTTATCTTTTTGCTTATTTTATTATTTAATGGTAAAATAATCCAATAAATTGATTTTTTAAAGAAATTAATAGAGAAGTTTATTTGCAAAATTTAAGAATAAAAATATGATTTTTTTAAATGAAAAGTTGATCAATCCAAATTTCTGCATTTTTTCACGGTGGCCTTATCTTTTTGCACCAAAGTATATATATATATATATATATCGTAGTCGACCGACTACATAACCCAAACGAAAACAAAACAAACAAACCCCATTCCTAAAAAAATGATGAGTCACTGATGTCGTCAGCCAATAGTATTCAGGAACTATACGTAAGGGACTAAATTCCTCCGCATAGAAAGTTTTTTTAAAATATTAAATCCAACCTGTTTTTCTAAGGACAGCCTTCAACTAATGGTCAAAATAGGTAGTATTTAAAAACACATGGTCGAATTAGAATGAAGTTTCTTGCCGCGACCGGCCTACGAATGTTAACATATCGGATTACACCTAGCCCTAGAGAAATAACATCCGGGCGCGGCCGGAAATGATGAAGCCCTTTTTCGATTTTAACCGGTCGTTACAGCTAAGAAAGGGATAAATTAATATTTATCAACATTTGCAAAACACTTCTGCCAGAAATAATTCTATAAAAATGGAAGTAATATTTTTCGCTAGCCTATACCGGGCTAAAGAAAAACTTATTTTCTGCGACCATTTTTTGTAGAACTTTCTATCCACGTGGCGCGACAGAGGTGGAGTTTCCTTTCTTCCATATAAAAAGGCTTCAGGCGGCGAAAATTGAGAGGTCTACGCGGACGCTCTCAGGGGCCACTCGGCTCCACGAGGCTCGGGTCCTACGTTATCGTGGTTGCACCTACCTCACCGCCACTTCTAGTGGCAGATTCAATCTTTTTTTTACGGTCCTTTTCAAGGGCTATGAGAGGTCACTTTCTGCGGGTCGGTGCATCTCTGGCGGTCAGTAATGATCAGTCGAAATAGACGGCCTGGAGGCAAACACGAAGAGGACTCACTAAGACCAGCCAGTCTTAACCATCGCTCCGTTCCGCTCGTCCGTTTGGCTGCGCAGCGCTAAAGGCAGGGGTTGGCCTTTAGCTACCGTTCCACCATCCGCGCAGCGCTAAGATAACGCCAATCTTAGCCTCGGCCTCCTGGCCTGTTCGCTCGACAGTGCAGTGCTTTGGCGCGCAAGCCTTAGCTATCGTCTCGATAAGTCTGCACAGCTTTGGCGCGAAACAGTCTTAGCCACTGCCTCGATACGTCCGCACAGCTTTGGGGCGAAACAGCCTTAACTACCACCTCGATACGTCCGCACAGCTTTGGCGCGAAACAGCCTTAGCTACCGCCTCGATACGTCCGTACAGCTTTGGCGCGAAACAGCCTTAGCAACTGCCCCGACTCGTCCGCACAGCTATATGGCACGACAAAGCCATAGCTCCCGACAACGATACGCCCGCAAAAGCTATATGGCACGACAAAGCCATAGCTACTGTAAACGATACGCCTGCACTGCTATCTGGCACGACAAAGCCATAGCTACCGACCACGACGCTCCGGCGATGCAGTCCACGTAACGACTCGCTGTTACGGACTACCCTCGCAATGCAGCATCTAGTCCACGTAACGACTCGCTGTTACGGACTACACTGGCATTGCAGCATCTAGTCCACGTAACGACTCGCTGTTACGGGCTAGCAACCAGATCGACACTCCCCGGTTAACCCAACGTACAGTCAAAACCGGGATATCGATCCACCGACCACGACGCTCCTGCAATGCAGTCCACGTAACGACTCGCTGTTACGGACTACCCCAGTAACGCAGTATCTAGTCCACGTAACGACTCGCTGTTACGGACTACCCTAGCAATGCAGCATCTAGTCCACGTAACGACTCGCTGTTACGGACCACACTAGCATTGCAACAATTAGCTCACGTAACGACTCGCTGTTACGAGCTAGCAACCACGACTCGACCATACCAACGAAATGTCAAAACTGGGACATCGATTTACCAGCGACCAACTTCGGCTTTCCGCAAAGACTCGACCGACCTCGGCTGCCCGTGACGACTGTCCAACTGTATCCAACGACCCGACCGAATCTCAGCTTACCAGCATCAAACATCCAGCTGTATCTCCACGACTCGACCTACGCCAGTTACCCTCGCCGAACGCACATCTACAACTCGACCATACCAGCTGACGACATCACCCATCCTAGCTGAAGACTACATACAACCGCCTCGGACATTTACACACACGTTTGTAATTCCGGCAATAAAATCGTCACTTTTGTTGTATCTATTATCTCGCCTTCTGTGTCTCCCTTCATTGCCTCTTGCTGTCACACACTCGCACGCATTAAACACTTAAATTATTTGCGGAGTCGACGCGCTTATTGGCTCCGCAACATTCTCACTATAATATAGTAATAATAAGCTATGTCATTTAACATAGACCACATAGCGTAGTGGCTCAGGGTAGCTATATAAGCAGCGGTATCAAACCGGGTCGAATCAGTTGGGCTAGGGGTTAGCCGCAGGTGTGGGAGAAAGCCAGCTTTCTCCCTGGTCGTTCTACGACTGAAGCAGCAGCTGCCTATGAGGACTGCTCAAGGTTTCCACTGAAGCAGACGTCCAGATTCCCGCCGCAGACGACACAGGAAGATTGCCAGCCTCTCAGCTTAAAAGCCCTTTTCAGGGCTACTCAGAAAGTCTTACCAAACACCTCCTGAGGCGGCACAATGCAGCAGACACAACTACTAGCCTCTCAATCTAACAGCCCTTTTCAGTACTAATTCAGAAAGTCTAATACTCTTTGAGATGGCACCAGCAGCTACCTTCTTGCACCGGCGACCACTTTACTGCAGCGGCAACTACCACTCCTGCACCGGCGACCACTTCACTGCAGCGGCAACTATTACTCCTGCACCGACGATCACCTCACTGCAGCGGCAACTACCACTCCTGCACCGGCGACCACTTCACTGCAGCGGCAACTATTACTCCTGCACCGACGATCACCTCACTGCAGCGGCAACTACCACTCCTGCACCGGTGGCCACTTCCCTGAACAAGCAGCTACCAGTTCTGCACCAGCAGCTGCCAGTTCTGCACCAGCGACCACCTTCCTGCACCAGCGGACACCAGCGTCCACTTTCCTGCACCAGCAGATACCAGCAGCTGCCGGTTCCGCACCAATGACTACCAATCCTGAACCAGTGACCACTATCCTACACCAGCAGATACCAGCAGTCGCCAGTTCTGCACCAACGACTACCAGACGGGAACCGGCGACCATTTTCCGGCACCAGCAGACACCAGCTTTTACCAGTCTAGAACCAGCGACCACTTTCCTGCATCAGCAGACACTAGCAACTAACAGTCCTGAACCAGCGACCACTTTCCTGCACCAGCAGATACCAGCAACTACCAGTTCTGGACCAGCGAACACCTTCCTGCACCGGTAGATACCAGTCCTAAACCAGCGACCACCTATCCAACGAATACCAGTCTTATACCAGCTGTCCAGACCTGCTCCAGCGACTAGATCTTACTTCAACGATCACCATCCGGCCGCGGCGATTGTTCGCCGGACGCTTTTTCGATTTACGATTCGCCATGATAAAATTTGCCCTTTCGAAGAAAACCCTTGTTTTGTCATTCTTGCCTAGTTCGTTGTCAATCACTTATATTTCAAAAGTTTGCAGGGACCGGTATATTTATCTGGCCTGCGCAACATATATATATAGTGAAAAAAAAGGTGGGAAAGTGGAAAAACCAACACTAACAACAGATTCAGCAATTTTGATATTCATTCTTTATAGAAAGAACTTCATTGGAATTTATGGATGTGTGTATTCGTTAAGACTACCACCAGCCTTTTCCTATAATACCTTTCTAAATGAAATACTAACACAGAATATTTTGGTAAGGAAAAACAAAGGCCATTTAGACAACAACAACAACATACATTTTATATAAATACATAGTATACATAATTAAGAAACACGACATACTGTCCCAAAGAGTAAAAAATGTACACAAGCTGTTGCACAATACCAAGATGCTGATAGCAGCAGTTAAAAACCAATATTTTTTACTGGTGTAGGGTAATGGTCCACACGGGATAATTTGCACGCATGTACTGCACCAAGAAAGGAGACGAAAGAGAACGTCCTCTTCATCTGGAGTCTGGTACCAAAAAGAGTTGAAGTCGCTTCTTGAAATGTCACATGACCAATGGTCACATGATTCTTGGAAGCTCCACCTATAACTCCCCAAAGGATGACCACTATGTTTGTTCCCCAACAACTTTTTCAGATTGAAAATGGGTTTTTTCAACAATTCACCCATTTTCATTTTGAAGAAGATTTTTTTTCAATAAAGAATGAAATACCAAAATGCTGAATCCGTTGTCAGTGTTGGTTTATCCACTTTTCCACTTATTTTTATCATCTGGTCATATTTACCAAAATCTACCATTTGTCTATATATATATATATATATATATGGCTCTCTCTCTCTCTCTCTCTCTCTCTCTCTGTGCGCGCGTGTGTGTGTATGTGTGTAGAAACATCTAATAGATTTCACGATAGGAAATAGATTAACAAGCTTCAATACGAACTTTAAAAAAAAAGGGGGGAAAACTATGGACTGTGACACGGTATAAACTATTTATACTAAGACGGGGGTTTATTTTTCGCTCGCGTGAAGACGGGGCAGCCTGGAACTTGATCCCTCGTAGAATAAGTTCCAGTTAAGATTCCCCTTTTGGGCGTAGGGAAACTGGCAGATTATGTTGGGGTTAATTTGGGGCTAGACTGACCGCCGCTGTCAAGGGGTTTCCAAACTTCACGTTACACACACTCACCAGGCCACTACCTCTTCCTACCCCTAGGATAATGGAAGATATGGGCCTCTAGGTTTAGATATAATAATATTAATTATCGTAGTCGACAATTCCAGTTTCCCGTGTAATATTTTTAAAGGCGAATACGACATTTAGCGAGAATAACATGAGGCGAATGAAGCTGAAAAGGAGCATGCAAAAGACAACTTGATAGGCAGACAACACAATGAATAAATTTCAACGCGTGGGGACATTAAAGTATAACAAGGTTTTTAATACACGCGGACACACATATTTAACGTGTCGGCTATATTATCAGCGGATAATACATAAATACAAATGTCTTTCTTCCTTATTCTTTTCTTTCTTCCTTTTTGAGAGAGTTAGAGAGAGAGAGAGAGAGAGTATATAATTGCAGTACTTAGGAAGGGTGTAGGGAGAAACAGTGTTAATGTTTACTTAGCTTTTTAGCGGGTTCCTTCTGAGAATATTTTCTTTAACGGGCTTGTGGGGTGTTACATAGCTTGGCTTGAATGCGTCTGTCATCTTGTCCAAGAGCTCTATGTCGCTTCTTCACCCGGAGTTTGGCATGAGACTGAAAACTAATTTCCTGAAAACTAATTTCTGTCCTGAAAACTAATTTCTTTCTTTCTATTTCCGCTGACGAAAAGGACGCTATTTCCGCTTTAGGGTTCTGGCCAATCATTTAGCGTCTTTCTTCTTCCATCCGGTCACAGAGTGCAAACATCTGTTAACTTTCATTCTGACCTGGATTTGTTACTTCGGCCGCGAGAAATTGACCTACATTCCTATTCCTCTTTTTAACGGTCAGTCTTTGGTGGCCTGTTAATTCAAACTCAGAGGGGTAGGGGAAATTCCTTATTTCTCTCCTCTCAGTGGTAGACCACGTGACAGGACCTACACATACGCAAACAATGTTAAAGTATAGATAGACTATGTCTTTATAAACAAGAAATTGAATAATAGCATAGTGAATTGCAAGGCTTACTCCTCATTTGAAGTTGTATACTCCGATCACCAAATAGTCACGGCAAAAATACGACTGAGCCTACGAAAGAATGCAACCCGAACAATGACCCCCACACACTATGATTGGGCCCTGCTTAACAGCAGAGATCTCAGAGATAAGTATGCGATAGCGTAAAGCAACAAATTCGATGCACAACAGGAAAAGAAAGGAACATATACTCCGAATGACGAATATGAGATTTTCGTCAATGTCCTCTTAGAAGCGGCAGCGGAATACATACCAACTAAACAAAGAACTAAATCTAGAGTCCCATGGGAGACATTAGCAGTTAGAGAAAAGCGTGCAGACGTGAAAACTGACTCCAAATATAATAGGAAGAACCCAACTAACCCAAATGCCCTGAAATTTAAAAAAACACAAAATGAATTTGCAAACATATACCTAAAAGAATAGACAGAATACATACAAAATCAGATTGATAAGATTAGAGACTTGGTTGAAGATAGGCAATCCAGGATAGCATGGCAAAGGATAAACGAAGTGAGTAGAAGGAAGAGCACTGCCAAAGCTAAACTGAAAGCTACCAACCAACAAGATCGAATACACCTGTGGAAACAGCATTTCGAAACTTTATTTGGAAACCCTCCGAAAATTACACATGAACCAATCACGAGAATTATCAGTAAGCAATTATACATCAAACTAGGACCGTTTACTCAAGAAGATCTCGACTCAGTACTTAGAAAAATTAAAAATAGAAAAACAGCAGGACTCGATGAAATTTCACCAGAAGTGTGGAAGACCAAACAATTCGACAACATACTGCTCCAGCACTGTAATGCCGTATATAATCAAAACCTGATAGATAGATGGATGAAGAGATGCATCCACCCTTTGCCTAAAAAGAGCGTCCTCGGATTAGCCAAGAACTACTGAGGTATAACACTTACATCCATAGCGGCCAAAATATACACTGCCCTACTATGCAACCGCATAGAACCCAAAATTGACAACATACTAAGGAAGAACCAAAATAGCTTCCAAAGAAATAGATCCATGACCTCACAAATTTTGACAATCCGTAGAATTCTTGAAGATGTACGAGAAAAAACCAAGAGGAAACCATATTATTTGTCAATTTTACCAAGGCCTTACCAACTTTACCAGAGGAAAGATTAAGCAAATTCTCCTCGCTTACGGCCTACCAAAAGAAACCGTCGCAGCCATAAGGATGGTGACACAGACTTCTTCAACATTGTAGCAGGTGTACTGCAAGGAGACACACTAGCTCTATACCTCTTCATTATCTGTCGTGACTACGTGCTTAGAACATCTATGGATAAAATCAAAGAAAGCGGTTTCAAGCTAACAAAGGAAAGAAGCAGTAGGTACTCCGCAAAAACAATTACCCATGCCTACTACGCCGATGACATAATGCTTCTGGCAAACACACCCGCCCAAGCCGAAACCCTGCTACGTAATCTGGAACGAGCTGCTGCAGGTATTCACCTCCATGTCAATGAACACAAAACGGAATATATGTGCTTTAATCAAATAGGCGACATATCCACACTAAACAGAAGCCCTCTGAAACTAGTAGACAAGTTCACCAACCTAGGAAGCAGTGTCTCATCAACTGAGACAGATACAGACACGCGACTGACAAAGACATGGACAGCTATCGATAGGCTATCGGTCATATGGAAGTCAGACCTGACCGATGAAATGAAACACAGTTTCTTCCAAGCAGCAATCGTGTCGATACAGCACTACATGGACACTAACTAAATGACTGGAGAAAAAGCTTGACAGCAACTACACAAGAATGCTGCAAGCAATATTGAACAAGTCCTGGATGCAACATCCGACAAAGCAGCAGTTATACGGTCACCTAACACCCATCACGAAAACTTTCCAAGTTAGACGAACCAGACATGCAGGACACTGCTGGAGAAGTAGGGACGAGCTCATAAGTGATGTACTTTTTTGGACCCCTCCCTTCACATGGCCAAGCAAAGGCAGGGCGACCAGATCGAACCTACATACAGCAGCTCTGTGCCGATACGAAAGCGATGGACGATAGGGAGAGGTGGCAAGAGAGGGTCAGGGATATCCATGCTGATGGTGCAACAGGATGATGATGATATGTAGAGAGACAGGCATCGAGAGAGAGAGAGAGAGAGAGAGAGAGAGAGAGAGTTAGAAAGAGTACTTCCCATAAGTGTTTGAACAAATCAACAACTTACTTTAATAACTTTTTTTAGTTAAAACCAGGAAAATTATGTAAAAAGATCCAAATTTCCTTGCTATCAACCGAACTTATCATGTAGTCAGTGCATGGGAATTATGCCAAGATTTCTTTTCTGAAAACTTTTCTACATTCAAATTTAGGGGGTTGGATGTCAATTCTCATATCACTACTGTGTATTTTGAGTGTAAATATTCAACCATATTGAGCATTTACCAGATTTTCTTTCTCTTTTTTTGGCTATCATGCAATCAAAAAATACATTTTAATTTGATGTGCTGATGGAAGCATTTTTTTTATTCATTGAAATTTATTGTTAGTAAAACACCATTAATTTGTAATGGCCAAAGAAAGTGTAAATTTCTTTAGTGATTAGTCAGATAATGAATATGGAGTTTTTATGATGGAGAAGTTTCTGTTAAGTAGTAATGACCAAAATGATAATTTTTTTTCAGATGATGAAGGTGACTCCTGTGGTAGGGAATGAATCAAAAATACTATTATAAAGTAGTACCCTGAGCCACAAAAGCTGAATGATCTTTATCTTTGTTTCCTGCTCAGTATGTTCCAGGAACATAAGAAGAAAATAACAAAAGTGAATAAGCTGTACTCAGAAGTATGAGAAGCAAAGAAAAAATCAGATAAGTGCAAATAACAAAGAATGCATTCCATGTTTCAAGCACACCTATTAATGTGCAACTATTTTTGTAATTAATCAATTTCTAAGATCCCAAAAATAAACTTTTTCAATTTTGTTAATTTTGTTTTTTATTAGCTCTGTATAGAAAAGATGTCCAAAAATAGGGTGCCGCCATTTTTTTTTTTACCATGGATGAGATTTATCAGGACAATCATCAATGTATCATTTTCTGTATTTTTTTTTTCATCAAAATTACAAAAAGATTAAAAATAAGTATATCTTCTGCATGGTTGTATTGCATACTTGAAATTAAAAATGTTACAACCTTTTATTGAAAAAATAAAAATCTTATAAGAGTTTAAAAAACATGAAGAAAATAATCTTTTTACTTACCAGGAAATGATTCCATGATCCTTTCAATTTCCATCAAAATTGACAGCAGAGGCTTCCAGAAAGCAGTCAAATCTTCCTGTTTAAATTGGTTAAATGGATCAACATTTTTGATATTTAGATTGAGGTTTCTGCTTTGGTTCAAAGTGGCTGCAGTTTGACAACCAATTATGATAACAGCATCAGGACTGCTACACTTGAACTGAACTCCATCACTCCAGTGTTCAATAAAGCTCAATTCTTCAAAGTGATGGACGACAAACAAGCAGTTAAAATATGCCAACAGGAATGCATTTCTTGAACTGAAAAGCAACATTGATCCCAACATTTGAACCAGCCGATCTCAAATTTTTCAGTCTGGGTAAATCTTGAAACCATGGTATAACAAAACTGAGATTTTTTTCATTCACTTCAGATTGAGTTGAACCTGTTGTTTTGAGGGAATCTTTTTCTAATATGTACCCGATTTCAAATTCCTCACTCAAAAGGGTCAGTATTTGATCCAAATATACAACCTTATCAGTTGGGATGACTTTAGACAAGATTAATTTTAAAAACTCCTGGCTCAAAATTCCTTCAAAGGATAATTTATTGGTCATGTCTTCTAAATTACTTTGTGATAGTTTAACTTTCTTCAAATTTTTTTCTTGGAATGTATTTAAGAACTTCCCTGAAGCAGCACTAACAATCTGACGAAGTATATCAGTAACCCAAGATGGTCGAAGAAAAACATAATTCTTTAATTTTTGATGTTTGGAAAACCAAAGAATTTTTCCAGTGTCATGCAGATATTGGGAAATAGCTTGTGGCAAATGTTTCATACCAAATCTTGATGTAATTAAAGTGGTGTATGGTGTATGTCCATGACAGGCATTTTTAAATTGTTTCCTTTTTCTTCTAAGAAACTCCCAACCTCAACCCAAAATGTTGGAATAACCCTTAATACATTTGGAAACAATTCTTTATCAAGTGCCAAATTTTCAATAGTTTCATATAAATCATAGAACCCACTTGTTGTTGCAGAACTAGTTATAACTGCTTTACTAGCAATGGAGATTTTAGCCTGCAGAAGGTCCACATATGATTTGAGTTACTTTGATAAGGCTGCTGTAATATGTGGGTTTTGAGAAATCAAATTCAATTCACCTTCAATGGATTTTTTCCGTTCATTAAGATAAGACTGTATTCGATGTTTTAACTGCTGCGTTATTTGACAAAGCTCATCAACATCTACAAGATCCGAATGATTTGCCACTAAGATAACATGGAGCTGATTTGTTTGGGAAATGATCCAATCCAGCCACCAGCCAATCATATTAGTAAAATCTTGAGTTTTCTTAAATTCAAAGGCATTAAAACATAAAAGAGGGATTGATGGTCTTTGATAAAATAAGTAATGAAAATTAAAGTCTCTATAGTCTCCACTAAAATCCCATATAGATACTGGTAAAGATTCAATGTTATAAGAAGATTCCTTAATGAATTCATGTTGTTCAAGTGTAATGTTATAAATATCAACTCCTCCAACACATTCAGCTTTTTCCTGTAATTGGGACTGTTGAGCAACAAAAGACTGAACAAGACTTGTTTTCCCAGAACAGTAAGAACCAAAAACCATAATTTTGATACCTTGATATGTCTTCTTTTCAGCATCATCATTAGCAAAAAACTGAAGCATTGAGTGTAATCCACTATTGCAGATTTCGATTGGAGGATAGACTAATGGATTATGTTTTAATATCAATTGTTGGTCAGAGTACCAATCCAATTTACTCAGAACTTTGCTGTTCAGTATTTTTATCCTATTTGAGTCAAGGTCTAACTTTTTGACTAATAAAAGTAAATATTCAGGAAATCTAGAAATCTTATTATTGGAAAGATCCACACATTCCATCCATTTTTTGCTTTGAAATTGAATAGTGAAATTTGGTAATTTTGAAATACAGTTATTGTTAACATTCAATGAATTTAGATTGGGAAGGTTGAAAAGTTCAATTGGAAGGGAAACAAGTTTGTTGTAAGCCATTTCTAGAACTTGAAGAGATGTGAGAAATTGAACATCTACCTCTACTTGTGATATATTATTTCGGGAACAGTACAAAAATTGAAGGTGTTTCAGTTGCTTTATATGTGGAAAAATAATTTGAAGTTTATTGTTATCTACAATGAGAAACTGAAGTTTTTTTTAGATTTTCTATTCCTTGAAGACTCTTTAGAATATTATCACTCAAATCCAATCTCTTCAAATTTTTTAACTGACACATACAAATTGGAAAAGATCAGATTTTATTTGACACTAATTTTAGTTCCACAAGATTTTGCAGGTCTCCAACTGAACAAGGAATCCCTGAATTTGTCAAACAGTTATTGTCAAGATCCAATTTTTTCACTTTCTCCATTCCTTGAACCAAATCTTCAGGAAGAGATTTTAAATATAATCCTAAAGCAAGAAATCGATGAACACTTGTAGAAATAACCAGAAAACATTGTAGTGTATTTTTACTTGTGTTTAATAATTGAACAGTTTGAAGAAAACTTTGATTGGCTAATGGTAAACGTTCTGGCTGAAGATGTCTTGCACCATCAAAACCCACAAAGAAAAAAGCAGCATCATTTTTTTGGATGGGTGAGGAGTTGCTTTGGTTTTTGGAGTAGCTACCCAAGAAAGAAATCTGACCCGTTGAAACTTCTCTTGTCATTTTGCAATTATGTTCCTAACTAAAAGTGAAAATATTAATAATTTAATTTAAAGTTTTGTGCTTAGAATTAATAAATGCTATTGGTGAGTTGAATAAAAATTGAATATTTGCAATATCACTAAACTTATCTATAACCAGAAACTTGCTATCTTAACCAAGATTGAATTTGGTTGTCATTTGATTAAATAAATACTACTGCACATTCAATGTTATGTATTATTGAAGTGTGTGGGGGTTGTATGTAATTTGGTTATTTCAGTAGATGTGCGTCCGTAATTTACGGATATTGCTCTCTAAATTATTTCCTCCACAAATACAACACAAAACTTTACAATCGCGTAAAAGAAATGGAATAGAACACAACGAACATTAAACAACAAACAATTTAATATGCATATAACAGAATATGAAAAACAAAATACATGATGTGTAAATGGCCTTTTGGAAAATAAAGTTTGGCAAGAAGAAAATAAATTTGTTTAAAGATGTGTGTATGTTCATGTTAACGGAGTCCGTAAATAAGTCGTTCTTACTTACATTAAGTTCATAGCGGGTTTTATGATTGTGGCGACAGCGTATCGCATTGATGAAAGAAAGTTTGTCGGGTTTTTCTTTTGAATGTGATTTGTGGCCATCTGAAGTTAGGACATGAACTTTAGTCGAGGAAGGAAAGGAATTTGGCGGACATAGTATCAGCTACTGCTTTACTGGCTTAGTGGCTTGTTGTGTTGTCTTTGTCTTAGTCTTCGTTTAAGTCTTTGTGTAAGTCTGTGTGAATGGCTCCCTAACTCTGTGTTATTTATATCCTACAGGTGGATCAAAGAATTGTCCTAAAATTTTGGCGCGTAGACATTTATTGACCTATCAGATTTGTATTTTATTATTTTATTTTCGAGCCTAAATATTTTCCGTAGGTTGACTTCCGATCCTATTTTTCTAGAATGTTCTATTCTATGTTTTTAGCTGATTGGTTGAAAAATATAAAAATGTGACTTAAATGCTAATATGTTTTGATCCTAAATTTCTAGAATGTTCTTATGTATGTTTTTATTGCTTATTTTAAGACTAGAAAAAATGTGTATCCCATAAGTGCCATCAGTCAAAGGAACAAAAAAGTCTAAGTACAGTAAATTAGTCATTCTCTTGTGTAAATAGCTTTTCTGATTTCTTTATTTTTAATGGCATATCAACCTTTGTGGGTTATTTAATGCCTAAGCCATCCTCGTAGAAGAACATAAGTGATACTATTTGATCCATACCTGAGGAGGGGATGAGAGAGTTCATATTTTTACCAAGTATGACTGGAGTTTGAACTCATTTACTTTGAGGCCAAAATCTATCACTTTAGCCATTACACCACAGGGACTTCCCCAAATAACTTTTGAGAGATGTCAAGAGATTACTACATTATAAATCATAGCACTTGATTAGAGAAAAGAAAACATTTAACTATTAGATCAAATATTGGCAACAGATAAAATGAACTGTAATAATATTCACAAGCACATAGTATAAAAATTATAGGGATAACATCTCTTGCTTGCCAAAGTTCTTCTTCTTGGCAAATAGTACAACTAATGGTGGTGTGGTTAAAGTAGTATATAATGAGAAAAAAGTTAAATTCTCTTTCACTCATTGTCCCCATAATGTTCACATGTTTGCTTCTGTCAGCATGGACAGAGAGCTGGTACCCCCAACAAAACTTGTGTAGCTTTACACATGATAGCATGTCTTAAAACATGTAAGTTTTCATTCAACACTTCTATACTCAATATATATTAAGGACTCTCAATTTATTCTAAATACTCTTTCAACCACATTATGACAAACTCTCTATAATACATTTATTGAACACGAAGAAATATTAAACCATATTTCCTCTGTTACAAGAGTCAGAATTGATTTCCTTCTCATACAAATAATGTTAGCAGTAAATTATAGTACTCAGTTATGACTAACATTTTAAGACAACTTTCAATCAATCAATCCCATACACAGATTGTGTGTCTTCTTATTTTAATCAAAATCAAAAGCAACCATAATGTTTCCTACAAAACAATTTACCTTGAAATCATAAACTTCAGCTTAATGATAATAATAATAATAATAATAATAATAATACCATGTTTATGTTGCAGAAGACTCTCAGCATGACTTTCTTTATTGATTGGTTGGGTTGGGTTTTATGGCATATCAACCATTGTAGGTTATTTAATGCCAAATCCATTTTTATGTAAATAATCTGTTCTATTTAAAACAATTCAGTTTAGCATAAGTGCACAGTTTAATTGTCAAAAACATTTCCATTTCAAACTATTCAAGCAGTTATATGTAACAATTCAGTTAAGTGTAAATACAGTTTTAATGTCAAAGACAGTTCCATTTCAAATTATTCAGTTAAGCATAAGCACGCAGTTTAAATGTAAGTATGGTTTAATTGTCAAAATCATTTCTATTTCAAGCTATTCAGTTTACTCAAACAATTCATTTTAGCATAAGTATGCTGTTAGTTCTATTTAACCCATAGATAGGGCCCCATCAGGTGCTACCACTCCGGGTCAGAGTGGATCTGGGAGCAATGGCAATGAAGGGGTACTCCACATTCCCCAAAGCTCCAGCACTGCTGGAACCTCACCATCAGATTGTTTAGTGTCCAGGACACTTGTTAGGGGGGTTCTTACCCCTCTGCAGAGAAGCAGTCGGTATATTCTACAGCCCCAGCCGACTGGGCAATTTCTTTATTGAGTGCTGCCCCCAGGATGCTTGCTTTACCAAAGAGTCAGTATGTTTCCACCCAATGGATTTGTAGAGAAGAGGAAAATCTCATTTTTGTTTTGGCGCGCTATTTAATTCAACACTGAATTTCACCCAATCAGGATGACTTATCCCATTCAGCCCGGACCTTCATTTCCGGCTAGAAAAACGGGTGAGCGGCCAAACACACTCTCTTCGGCTGGAGGCGGCGACCAGAACGGACGTGTCTCTGGTCGTCCCTGCTTAGCGATGCCTTATAGCTAAACAAGCCACCCGGTGTGGACATATCACCGTGGCTTGAATCCTAGCAGCAGCAACATGGACATTCAACGAGGGAACCTTCTAATTTATGGATTCTTTGCGTCTAATATTTTAGACCAAGGAATCCCAGTTGAATATGAATTAGATACGTTCAACATGCCTTCCACTAGCACCACAGAAATTTACTATGTCGATTCGAGCGCCACTCCGCTCTCGACAAGTTCCCTTTTCACCTCTGGGAGACAACCCACGCCTCTCCCCGAAACACCAGACACACGAAGCTACACGGTGGCCTTGAATACTTCCCTCACACATCCAACGACATGCTGCCATTTCGAACATCCCGCTAAGCTATCGCGTCCCCAAAACCAACAAGCCTAAAGACCACGAGTTTTGCAGCGCCAAGAACAAACCTCCTCAAAGCTGCAAATAAAAACTTTCGTTCTTGTGTGTTGTTATAAAGCAAAGTCTTGTAATTCATTTCTTGTGCCCATAAAATCTATAGTGTTAGGAAAAATAACTAATTCCCACAAAACACGCTATAGATTGTATTTTTTACTCTGGTTCATTGTGGCAAACCTATGTTTTGTCCATTTGTAAATATATTTTTACTAAAACATGCTTCAATGTAAATTTCAAGGTTTGCCCTTCTCAGGACTAAATCTAATAACTCACATGTGTAGGTAAAACTTTCAAGTCTGGAACACTATTTGATTTTTCCACCATTTTGAATAGCCTCAAAAAAAATATTCTAGCGAGATGAAAATAATTTTTGCTATAAACAAATTCCAAACAATGTAAAGTTTACATGCTTCAAAAAAAATTTTATTTTGTTTTTTTTAAATAATCTCCTTAATGAACCTCATAATAATAAATTGTGTAATTTTTCATACAAAAGCAAACAGCATTTACACATCTCAATTCATTGCTCTCATCTTGGTTGTTATATTCATAATGCTTAGGTCACTATATTTTCCTGGTTTCTTTCAGCATAGTCAATAAATATTAGAAAATTTCTAACTGAATCATTTCTTCAATCCACTGCGGCAAACTACCAATACCTTGGGATATATTGTAATAGTAAATCACCTTCTTTGTTATTTCACACTTGAAATCTAACTTTTCTTTCTACTAAACTCGAGCTTAAGGATTGAACAAATGATTTTCATGTAGACTCCGACTAAAAGATAATTCTTAAGATAATTCTTAAGATAATTCTTGAGATCATTCCGAGACCATTTTGAAAAGCTAAAACCTAGTGTCATTTCATCTAACCTATAAGCTACAAAATGTAATTTTTTCATATAATTCAAAGTGTAATCAATTATATTTTTACTTATTCTTGAACCGAACATTCTCTTTGAATTATGACTCCCATATGCTAATTACTTTAATCATTTTTTTGTGATGTTTTCTATTACTTTAAGTTAATTCTTCTGGAGGTGATGATCTCCTTTTCCCTTCATACATGATCAGCTATGCCTGTCTTTAT
The DNA here is from genome assembly GCA_963585895.1 of Sepioteuthis lessoniana. Classification (NCBI taxonomy): domain Eukaryota; kingdom Metazoa; phylum Mollusca; class Cephalopoda; order Myopsida; family Loliginidae; genus Sepioteuthis; species Sepioteuthis lessoniana. The sequence continues at coordinate 60,082,544 of OY757912.1, forward strand.
TGTTTCCATTGACTTTATGGCCTTGTTGGTTGGGTTTGGAGTGTTACAACATACAATGAGAAAAAGCTTCATTTAACACAAGACAAACAAGGAACATCTAATAATTAAACAATTTTTATAAAACAAAAACGTCAACTTGGATTTGAATGTTCAAAAGTTCTCCTTTGTGAGTAGTAAATTTTCGAAGTGGTGGAAAGTCAGATATCAAGAAACAGGGTAAAGGAAGAGAATGTTTTTAAAGAGTACTTATTCCTTTTTTCTTTTCTTTTCTTTCTTTCTTTCTTTCTTTTATGGTCAGGTAGTGGAACTAGCAGAGAGGTAGTTTCGGCTCTTAACTCGAGGGCGGACGTCACTTCTCTCCTGGTTATCGCGTCTTCGTTCTTTCTTGTGTCTCCTTTTGTTCTCACTGATTTGGTTCACAGAAAACCTGGGTATTTATCTCTCTCCACCGGCTCCAAATTCGCTACTCCAAAATCCTTCAAATTTTGGCGCGACTGCTTCCCATTGGCTACTTTACTTTTTATTATTTTTATTTTTTCTGATTTTTAACCGGATGGATGCGTGGAGCCTTATGCGTGGCGACGCGTTTATACATTTTGTGTCTGGCAGCCGACGAGTCAATATCCGGTTGGGAGTTTTACTGTTAATTTCTAAATCCCCACAACTTTCTGATATTTCTTTGACTTTATCATCAGGGGACAGTGGATTTTACCTTTATCTTCTCTGCCACAACTGCATGAGATGGAATACACACAGTTCTTTTTCTTTTCTATGGAAGTTTTGATTCAGAAGAGATATCTCCCAACGGTTAAACTACATTTGGATATTGTCTTATTGCTGTATAGAAAGCAGATTTGCCTCTGGTGTATGAAATTTAGACTGATATTAAAACCTAAACTACATCTATATCAAATAAATTCTGCCTTACTTAGAAGTGCAGACCAATGTAAAGTTGACAGTAATAGACCTCCTTGATCCTCTTTACAATATTGATATTCTTTACCAAAGAGATTAGAATTCGGCTAATATGTCAGGCTAAAGACTTACTGATTTAGCCTTCTATGATCCCTTCAATATTTGATGACATATTGTCTTTCTACCAAACTTTTCACTGAAAAAAGCTTAAAGATATCCTCCAGGTCTTATATGCAAAGTTGTGGTATCTGGTAGGGAAACGTTTACCCAAACATAACAAACAAGTACTTCTAGTTTGCCTAACTCTGCAATACTGTAATATTAAATGTAAATTAGGAAGTCTTATATTCCATCAAATATGATACTAATTAAATATGATTGAAACTGATAGAAGAAGAATGTTGAATGAAAAAATATATTCTCATTGGTTATGCTGACAAAATGATAGACAAAAAGTAAAATAAACATTTAATCGTCAGAAAAGTTTGGATCAAAATACACTAAAGTCAACGTTATTGAAATTAAGACATGAAATAATCAAATTCTAAAATGAGCCACTTAATATTGAGACATTCTATTCTCTTAATACAGACTTTTACAATGGAGATTTTGTGAAAAGTGGATTAAATGCAAAAAAGAAAATCTTTTTTTCTGCTTTAATGTTAGAGTTCTTATTTTAACCAATCAAAGACTTTGAATTTGCAACAACTCATGATTTTCTTACATGGTAGAGCATTATTTAACTTTGTTAATCAAATGTAAACCAATAAATCATTGTAGTCATGCTACAAATCTATAAGTATTGTTTGGTCACATCAAGTTTCACTTATCTACTATCTTGATCATAAAAGTTGGGACTGATATTTTTTCTTTTTAATTCTGTAAGTTTATTTAAATTCACCAAGATTTTAAAACATTAGCTGGCAGTAGTAGTGGTAGATAAAGCATTATCAACCATTATTCATTTTTTATAGTGCACAGCTATTGAAGAAATATGAAAGGCAGTTTCTGCCAGAGTTTTTGTAGTTTAAACAATAAAACTGCTGGTAATATTGACTGGATGCCCTGAAGCAAAGGGATAATGAGTTTGAGTCAGAAATTTATCTTTTATTTCTGACTGTGGGCTATGAATTAATAGTCTGAGTTGTTGTGATGAAAAGTAATTAAAACTAAGTTGAAAGAAAAATATTATAAAAATGTTAATGATTACAGACTTCTCCTGCCTTTTATGCTTCAGAAAGGTCAATGGTTGATTTTGTTTTAGCGATTAATTTATAATTTCTTTATCCAGTAAAATACAAACAAGAACTTACTTTTCTCTCTTTGCTTCTTCTTCCTTTGTCTTTTATAATGACTGCCTGATATTTTCATTCAGATTCCAACCTATTTTTTACCCAAAAGAAAAGTTGATTGATGCAATTAATAATTCAACTGAAATATTGAACAAAACAAATAAATTGTCACTCATATTTTGACTAACAAGTCAATCAGCCTTCAAAAGATTATAAATACAAAATAAAACTAATTGCTTAATCTTTTTATGTTTTTCTCCATAGCTGAAAGAAAAGAAAAACCTGATGCAAAAATATTTGCTCTTTACATAAACACTCAACATCACCAAATTGATATATTATCTCTTCCCATCTTTTATTGATTCTCATCTTTAGATAAAACATTAACAAATCCCACCAAAAGATTATCTTTTTGATTTGTTAAGTTTCTTTGTAATCATTTTTTTAATGCATCTAAAAATCTAAGATAAAAGAAAATACTCATCAAAATCATCAAAAATAATTTCTTCCCATTTCTGATTTTTTTTTTCTTACGAAATAAAAATATGAAAATTAAATTTTTGATCTCTCTCTTCAAAAAATTCTTTTTATCTACAACATTTTCAGAATGTTACTGATTGCAACAGATATATGAAATGGCCCAGAGAGTACAACATCCAAACCATTAAAGCAATAATAATATCATTTAATATACTGGATCAATCTGTGCATAATAAAGTAAAATAATTAAAAAAAAAAGATTTACATTTATCTATTGGGTGTCAAAATTTTGCTAGAAAGCAGATATTATTATCTAAGAAAATTTACATTAGCAATGACATTTTCAACATTTAAATGGTACAGAGATCATTTCTCATATTAGTGAAGTCAAATCCATGCTTCTGTTTTTGTTACCCACTAATTTCACTGAGACCTTAAATTACTCAAAATACCAACAACTACGGAAACTAAAGTAATTATTGATTTTATTTTTAAATCAGAAGATTTTACCCAAGGCTGATTTATTTACTTTGTTTTTTCTCATAAAAATTTTTGCCATCAGTTTCTATGACTAAAACTTTATAAAACTCAGTACTTATTATGGGGTTTCAAGGTGATTTATGTTGTTGTTTACTATCTGACTCCATTCTGGGTTATTCTATTCTTACCTGACGTTATCTTGCCGGTTTAACTTCTTGGATATGAGGGCTGTAAAGTGGAAGAAAGAAGATAATAAAAGATAGGAGATGAAGATATCTTTTATATTTTGTTTTTATTTTTGGGTTCAACAACCATTCAGTGGGTCAGGAAATTCTTCCTGAATACAAATGAAATGGTTGAATCTCCCATTAAAGAGACCATCATTAAGTCTGTTGTATGGTGTCTTAATTGTGATTCTGATGAGTTCATAATTCGGTGTTTTAGTCGTGGGTCCTTAGTAAAAGCGGCAGCAGCAACTAGTGGAAAGGTTAGCCAATGCATCATCTAGAGATGAATGCATGATTCCTTCTACCACTAACATGGAAGATTTAGGTGTTGTCACTCCGCTGGTCACTGCTGAAAGAGACCGAGATCCTTTCTTTTGTCGGGACAGTTCGTATTCTTTGCACATGCGTTGTCCCTCTTCCTGGGAGTTTTTGCATATTTTTAATAATTATTTTTAATTTAATTTAATTTAATTTTATTTTATTTTTCTACTCCCTACATTATCAGCAACCTAGGCAATTGACATAGATAAATACAAGTTTTTCTCTTAATAAAAAATTTTATAAACATTTATTGTTTATTTATATTTTAATCAGTTCATTTTACAAATACAAGTCTTTTAAGCCAACATTTTTTTTTCATCCCACTAACACTTAAATTCAACTTTATTTAAACTCTTCTTGCTTGTATTTCTATCAATTCAATCTACAAATACAAGTCCTTTTTAATCTGACCAACATTTGATCAAAATGTTTTATTCAAATTTGCTATCTGTTAGTGTTTCTTTCAATTTATCATACTTTAAAGGAGTTGTGTAGAGTTGCTGGAAGTGGCATAATGTTTATCAGCACAGAAAATAAAAACATTCAAATTCAAATTCTAATTAAGACTATGTTCACTTCTCAATCATGCCCCTCTCTACATTTTCATATCAGCTATCTTGACAGAAGGGTCTTATCATTAGCATACCACAATTATTAACGGAGAAAAGTGGGAGTAAGCGAGGACTTAGGCAAAATAATTATTCCATAAGTAATCTATCAGCACATGTAATAACAGATACAGACAATACACACCGATTCTAGGCAAACAGAAAATGTCATATAGATAGATTATTTAGTGAATAATCAAGACTTGATCTTAGTGTTGTGATGCTGGCAAAAAGAAAGACATGGGGAACACAAAAAGGTTGATAGAAAAACATTTATATTCAAGTAACAGAAACAAGATATAAGTGAACCTGGTTAGTTAATTAGTTAGTTTATAGGAAGTGGAGAGTCCAGTGGGGTAGTGACTATCCATCCACTATGCAAGTGGTATCACACGTGACTGTGTCACGTGGATCTGGTCAACTCTTTATTTCCATTTGTTGACAAATGGAGAACACGAGGCTCTTATGGTTTTGTTGGGGAGGTGAAGGGAGCAGTCATGCTTTATCTATGTGTTCTAAGGGAGCCTAGCTAGCCACATTCGCTGATCCATTCAAGAGTACAATACATAGCCAATTATCCATCACCAAACACACTGCAAACACCAAAATACCACATTTGCTCTGTGAAAGGACCAGACCTATTTAACAACCCCGGATGGAATGAATGATTTTATTTACAATATATGGTTTATTTACAAAAATGTTATATGATGGGGATGGGAGAAAACCCCTGAAATATACAAAAGATGAAACAAAGGAAAAAATTCCCCGTTTGGTTGCCCTCCTATCCCCCCATCTACGAAATGGACGCCGACTGTTTTCTGGTGTCCGTTAACTGAAAATAAGCTGGACCTACCCTAAGTGGGAGAGTGTTCCTAATCTAATGGGGCAAAAAAGACAGGGTTGTGTGCAGTATTGGCATTTAATGGTAGGTAATAAGAATTTTGTACATGTGACATTCCAAGATCTTCAGTGAAAGCGGGCTGGAGTAAGGGATGAGGTGTAAAAATAATAGGGATGGAGAAGACCTTGGAGACTAACAACTAGATGATGGAGATGGTGACTCACAACATACTGCTAACTAGGTTTCTAGGACGAAAAAACTTTGCCAACTTACCCCGGATGGGCCCCGAAGGACCCGTACCGTAGACACCATGGGTAGGAATAGGAGGGAAGGATGATTCCAATGTTGCCCTCTTTCATACAACCAGGCCAACTGCATTCACCCACCTTTTGTCGAATGTTATACGTTCCAAGTGTTTTCTATCGCATCTGATTTTGACCCTAAGCTGATGCCAAAAATACAAAACCAGATGAGAAAAGTCTGCATCGTCATATCATCCCTTCTTTCACATCGTCCAAATCACCAATCTGGCTAAAGCTAGGATCGCGAGAAACACTACATGCTTCTCACCCTGAAATGGAGGTAAAACGTTGTCTATGACGTAACCAACATCGAGCAGAATGAGCTGCTTGGGTTCGATGCGAGCCATCCACTCCGCAACGTGATCCCAAAATGGATGAACTTGCTCGCAGTAGTAGAAGGTGGGCTCAGCCGTTTCTTCCAAACCACTACCTCAGCAAGCACAATCGGCCATGTCTGCCAGGCCTGCTTTGAAGTTCAAGCCGAAAGGGGCAACACGTTCCGTGCAAGCTGCCAGGTGAGCAAAAACTTTGAGTTGTTCAAGAAGCTCAAACCTGGCGCCCAATTCCAGTGGGAGCAGATCTCCTCTGCCATCCAGCCGCACTGCTCACTGAGAGGGTTCGAAGTGGAAACCACCACTAGCTCCTGATACAGTTCTTTCCAAGGCCATGAAAGGCCGCTGGACCCAGGAAGGTTACAAAAGGCCGCTTGGCACTTGCAGACAAATGGTTTTTCAGCCATCGGCTTATGTCGACCTTCAGCCTTTGGGTCTGACTGGAGGTGACGAAAAGTCCGACTTTTCTTTCGTCTCCACACTGCGTCCCCCATCAATGATCAGCCCAAGTATGCAAGTCTTTTAGCAAGCCAGTGGCTCTCCAGATCAGGCATACCCAGACCCCCGTGGCTCGTATGCTGGATGAAGACCTGTCTATGGACCATCGTCCATCGGCCTCCCTAGAGCAATCTGGAGAGGGATCGTTGAAGCGCCAGCCAACGTGCCTTAGGCAGAGGAAGAACAGCCAATTGGTAAAGGATCAAGGGGAAGATGTACACGGTGCATGCCTCCGCCCTGCCCTTTAAAGACAACCTCCTTGAAAGCCAGGTTCTCACCTGAGCATCCACCTTAGCTTGTACTTCCGGCCAATTTTGCTCCAGTTGGAGGGCAGGCCCGAACCACATCCAGAGGATGCGGACGGGTCCGTCACTCTAGCGGAAGGGCCCTGGAAGGGCCCTGGAAGGGTATCACTACCCCTCTAAGCACCGAGCTGAAAACCTTCACTTTTGTCAAAATTGACCTTGGCACCTGCTATCTGTTCGTACTCGCCAACCGCCTTCTTCACAGCCTTTATATCCAGGCAGCGGGATACAAACACTGTGATATCATTAGCGAACGCGGAAAACCTTGCCATAAGAGAACCAACAAAAGGGATACTGCGCAGGGCCGGATTTACCCCCTCATCCCTGAGACTATGGAGCAGGGCTCCAAAGCGAGGGCAAGAGGAGACTGCGGGGAGCCCTGCAGGACCGAACGCTCGATTGCAAACGCCTTCAAATGCCTTCCATTCACCTGCACCACTGCCTGAGGGTTGTGGCACATCATGCTAATTCATCTGTGGAACTCCCGTTGGAATCAGGCAGTTTCCAAAACAGTCGCCAAAAACCGAGGGTCAACCCTATCAAAGGCCTTGGACTGATCTAAACTGATCAGCACGGCTTTGGTGCCGTCTTCTATCCCCTCTAAGACCTCGCAAATCCAGTGCATATTGTTTTGGATCGATCTTCCCTTCACAGCGTAAGTCTGCTCGGAGCCGATCAGATCACTAATGACAATCTGTAAATGATTAGGTAAGACTCGGGCCAACAGGTTTAATTCCGTAGAGCAGAGTTATGGGCCTGTAATAATCTAATCCCTCCCAAACATGCCTGCCACCTTTCTTCAGTAATGTGATCACGCCCTTGGTAACGCTACCAGGGATGGCTCCCTGGGCGAACCAATGGTTGAAGATATTCGTCAGAATCGGCACAAACATGTGCGGCAGCTTCAAGTACACTTCGTAGGGTAAACCATCTTGTCCTGGTGACTTGTTGAGGCCGACCCGCTTCAACGCATCACGGACTTCGTATTCAGTAATCACACCTTCGCAGCTAGCCGCTTCAGCCACCCCAAGGTGGGGAAAGTTGGCAAGATAGCGGCGAAACTCTTGAAGCGGGAGATCAGGACAGCGGGCAAAGCGATCACGAAAATGAGCCCGAAAGGCATCACGTATCTCGAGGTTCGATCGCAGCACGCACCCATCCGAGGACTTGACGGAATCGATATACCAACCGGAAAACCTTCGCACTTCTTCCTCACACGCAGTCGCGTTTAATTTCACAGCTTCGTTGAGAACTCTTTTTAACCGAGATCTAACTACGAATCCCTTGTAAAGCTCGCTAGTTTCACACTCAAGATCCCTCCTAGCTAGTTCTATAGTTAAGGAGTCCCCCCAGCTATTGCCCAGGAAAGTCTATCTTCTATAGATTTCACCTTCTTCTTCCTATATATGTTGAGGAGTCGAAATCTCTAATCCTATGTTTAAGAAAAACCCACCACCTATTCCCGGTAACCGCCCCCACAAACTCCCGCTTAATTAGGGATTCTAGGCGGTCCCAGAAGTCCCGTATCTTCAGTACGGAGGTATTAAACTTCCAGTAGCCAGCCAGACTAGGCCTTTTAGCTAACCACAGACTGACCCTAACAAGTTTATGGTCAGTCCACGCTATCAAGTGGAATGTGGGACAACTAACGAAATCGCAGTCAGCTCTTCTAACATTCTGTCCAAGTAGGAACCTACTTTGGCAGAGGGCGAGCTATCTAGCCACGTCCACATCTCCATCCCTGGGTGATCCAGACGAAACCTGTCGACCAAGTCATGGCGAGCCATAAGATCGACAAGGCTGCTTTCACACCTTCCCAACCTACCAGCTCCCCGCCTGGCCTTATCTATCTTGGTATCAAGGATTGCATTCCAATCACCCATTAAGACTAGCCGCTTCGTATTGTTCAGGAACGGCGTCAACCGACGAAAAAAGGAAACCTTCTCCACAGGGGTATTGGGTACATAAACCACAACCAGCCGGAACTTTAAACTTTTAACGGCAACATTGGCCACAACCAGTCGGCCCCCGTCACCTGCAAAAACAACGCTTACATCAGTATCAAGGCTGCGTCCAACTAGCAAAAGAAACCCCAGTGCAACTGCAGTTGCCATATGCTTAGAAAACAGCTAAGTCGTTCTCCGGCACCCGACAGTCCGCAGCGCAAATAAAGTGAGTCTCTTGCACTGCAGTGACGTTCACACTGAGGTTCTTGAGTCCACCAAGCAAGCACGCACACATGCTTGAATCCCTCAGTCCCCTCACATTCAAAGTGGCAAGGTTTAAAGCCATCATACCCACTAACCTTACTCAGTGTCGAGTACAGGCCGGAAATCCTCCGGAGTGAGGATGCCGACGGCCTGACACAGGGAACTAGAACGAAGTTCATTAGTAACTCGACCGTCCCTAGAAATTCTCCTGACATCAATGGGGTACCTCAACTTTAGGGCTCTATAAAAACATGGGTGAACATAAATAGGGACCCTGCCCGTGCATTGATGCAATGATTTATTGAGTGAGTGGTGCTTCAAATCCGTCAACCTTATGTCCGTCCGACTGGCTTCCTCAAGGAAATGCCACAGCTCCCTCGTACGGTTGCCAGCCAAACGAACAAAGGTGGTCACCATGGGTGCACCCCTAAACAAATAAGCATTTGTAAAGTCTTTATGGTTATCTATTGTTTTCAATTATATGAGTGGGTTAAGAGCTTTGGGGGGGGTGATCAATGGTTGGTGATTCCATAGTGTCTGCGTAGAAGTAATATCCGTTAAGAGCATGTAAAACCTTATTGAAGCAGACTTCGTTCTTTTTTTTTAAAGATGACGATGATGATGATGTCGTTGGATCTCTGGTTTATGAATAGGACCAGCGGAACAGTCTGGGGGTTGAAATGGCTGAAAGGGAAGGGAGTGTCGAGGAGACCTGGGGTCAATGACTTCGGTTGGGGTATTTATTGGTTGTGGGGGTGGAATAATTTCCGCTGGTCGCTGGGGTTGAGGTGGTTGCTGTTGCTTTGTTTTGTTCTTTTCGACATGTGGCTGGGAAGGTGTTAATGCTTTTTCCTTTAATACAGGAATAATTACTGAGACAAGAACATCAAAATTCATCAAAATGAAGCTGCTCCTCTTTGAATCACATCCCCATTTCTCAACATAGTCACCAATTCTCTCAATAGCAATGTTCCTCTTTTGAATGAGAGCATGTATCCCTGCCTCATAAAATTCTATATTTTGTTCAAAATACTACCATTCTAATAGCCATTACTATCATTAGTATCATTATGATAATTATCAATTATAAATAATTTTATGATAAAAGTAAAAATGAAAAAAAGTTCTTTGAAAAAATATAAAGATTTTTTTCCTCCCCATTGTGTGATGGCTATCTGAAGAAGCTGGTTTCTCTTTGCTAGCTGAAAAAAATTCATAATAACCAAATTAAGGTTTGTTGGGTTTTTGCAATTTTATGGAAATTTGCTCTATAAGAAATTTCTATATTAATTATGATACATTGAGCACCCTTGGAGATTTATAAGAATTCTCTTACATATGCTTAAATAGAATCTTTCTCAACTCATCTTCTTTATATATATATGCATTGTGTGCATGTATATATATTTGTATATTTGTGTATGTAAATAAATATGTATATATTTCTGAGTGTGGATATATTTTCGTGTGTATGCATGTATATATATATATATATATATATATTTGATTGACCATAATAGACATTTTTTGTCTACATATTTTTTTGTTAATCCTTTCGAATTGTCATATAAATCTTATGATATTCGGCGGGAATTGGTTGATAAACCTCCCATAATTAGTTATTTCCCTAGTACTTTCTGCCAGACTTTGGGACGGTAGCTAAGGCTTAGCGGTGCCAAAGCTCTGCACTGTCGAGCGAACAGGCCAGGAGGCCGCGGCTAAGATTGGCGTTATCTTAGCGCTGCGCAGATAGTGAAGTGGCAGCTAAAGGCTAACCCGTGCCTTTAGGGTGACTAGACCCTATATTAATGTGACGCAGTTTGTTTTTTCTACATGGGGATATTGTGTTATTATATAAGTTAAGTGTGAGGTTTAAAAAATTCGGTAATTTTTTAATTAATTTGAATATCTAACTTAAACCCGAATTTATTAAATAGCCATTGTAGTTTTTTCCTAATCACGTCACACTTTCTGGGTGATCAATCCATCATTGTGATAAAGGCTATGATTGTGATAAAGGCTATGATTACTAGGGTCAATTATATTGTTAAGGCTATGAAGTAATTGACATCCGATGAGCTAAATGATTTCCGCTCTATCAAAAGAATCCATTGGCGTGTCGAAGTAGCGACTTTCTCCCTTTTTTATCCATAAACTATCATTGTGATAGTAGAGACTTACGGCAATGTTATTAATGTTAATATTATCTTCTTGGGTTGACATGTGCTCTTTAGTCAGGTTTAAAGCCTCATCTGCTATTTTCTCAGGAATGATAAATGAATATTTAACGCTTTTAACATAATCCTTAAACCATTTGATGTAATACTCAGCGCTGCGCCACTGGTTGATATTTAAAACTATTCTAAGGGTCGCACATATGTCCTGTAGTATAACTTTACAATCTTCCCAATTTATGTTTTGGAGTGGTTAATGTGTGAATTAATAAAGATAAGTAAAACGAAAATAAAACAAAATTAAATTAAAAATAAATACAAAAATGCAGAAACTCCTAGAAGCCCCTGACAGGAAAAGGGGTCGACGCGTGCGGAAAGAAGGAACCCGCTCGATAAAAGAAAGAAGCCTGTTCCTTTTCAGCAGAGACCAATGGAGTGACAACACCTAAATCTTTATTGTTACTAGTGGAAGGCGCCATGCATCCCTCTTTAGGGGACACGTTGGCTAACTTTTCCACTAGTAGCAGCTGTCTTTTTTTTACCAACGACCCACGACTAAAAACACCAAATGATGGACTCATCAAAATCACAACTAAGACACTATATTAACAACAACAACTGAAAACACCGAATGATGGGAATATCTCCCCCAAAGCGTATAACACAATTTTAACGCCTTGAACACAAAATTTGGACATATATACCCAAGAACAACTAACACATTTTAACACCTTAACTGGGAGACGCAACCATTTCATTTGTATTCAAGAATAATTTCTTCACCCACTGAATGGTAGTTGAACCCAGAAATAAAGGCAAAATATAAAAGATATCTTGGAACCCTATCTTCTCTTCCTGTCTTCTTTCATATAATTTCTTTACAGCCTTCATATCCAAGAAGTTAAACCAGCAAAATAATATGGGGGTAAGAACAGAATAACCCAGAATGGATTCAGATTGCAAACAACACAAATTGCCTTGAAACCCCATATTAAATAGTCTGGTTTAGTACGAAAGTCACTCTTATGATCTTTAAGAGTGATGAAACAATTCTTAATGTTGAATTTTTCAATACGATCATTTAATTTTAATTTGTTTGCCGATAAATCGGTTTCTCTTCTTAATTCAACTTCTAAAATCGGAGTGGGGACTTTTCAAAATGTTTAATGGCTTTATGATGTAGCATTTACTTATATTTGCAGGGGCTTATACCATACATATTGTCTGATTCATCCGACCTAACAAACACCTTGTTTGTTGAAGATTGTAAATTTGGCAGTTAATCTGATTGGCTGTTTTGAAGTTGTGCTGTGCCCCTACTATCATTTAAGTGAGACCCTTCTTTTGTTTTGTTTCTCTGTAGAGTTAGTCCCCTTATATTGTAATTAGTGTTATTTGTTATCACTCTTGTACTTTAAAGTTAAAAAGAGGTCCGTGCTAATAAATAAAGCTGGCAAGCCGCCATTGTTAAAGCTTTGGTCTCTTTTCCAATCTTTCCATTATATTTCTTTGCTTAAAACTATGGGACTCCAAATTCAAAACCTTTTTAAATAGATATGGATATATGTTGAATAATAATAATAATAATAATAATAATAATAATAATAATAATAATAATATGTGAATAATAATAATAAATAATAATGTGAACAAGGAGACTTGCTGTCACTTGTTCTCAAGAGAAGAAAGACAATAATTTTTTTAACAGCGTTAAATGGATAATAGTAAATGTAACAAAATTGGCCCCAGTGAGTTCAGAGAACACCTTAGTGCTAGACCAGTTGTCTGAAGAAGGATTTGATTTATGACCCTTTGTTACTTCCTATTTCGAGTTGATGTTGTATTGTCATCTACGCATATACATCTACATACATGCAGAATTATCACGACGCAATACAAAGACGCAGGAAGACTTCTTTAAAGAAATATATGTATCTCTCATCTTGTCAGCAACTTCTCTGGACCCCAACTCATCAGGGGCCCCAAGGGCCCCTTCGGCCTGATGTGTCTTTCCCTACCACATCTCGTCTATAACTCCGACTCCAACTGTAACTCCAACTCCAACTGTCTGACTTCTATCTTGACTGAATTATATAATAGTTTGTAGAAATTTTGGTAAGGAACTAGTGATCCAGTTTCACCGATCAGCAGCAGCCCCTTGGTGTCACGTGGCGTCCATTATGAAAAAGAGCCCCACAGGAGATTCTCTCTCTTTTGGTTCCACTACCAACAACTGTTAGCATCAGGTCCATTGTAGCAACCCTTTTGACGGTATACGTATTTTGGTACCTTCCACCACCGGGACCCAAGAGCGACAAACGCACGAGCAGAGTTAAAAGGAACAGGACACACACACAGTTAAGTTCCAGCAGGCATTTTATCTGCATACCACCTACTTCACTACTTTACCTTATCAAACCTACTTTACCTTCAACCTTACAACCTTCACAATAAACCTAAACATATTTTACATCTTGAACTCTTCCTCTTTTATGAACTGTTACTTACACATTTGTTGTTTATTCCATTTGGTGTAAAAACCCTATTTATTGTTGTTGTTGTTGTTGTATATAAATTTTGTTGCACGTATATGTCGTTCTTCCCTTTCTTCAAAAGCTGTCACTAATTCCCTACTGCTGTTGAGTACTGTTTATTCTTTTACAAAAAATAAAACAGGATTTTCGGGGTTTATAAAAAGCCCCATAAGTTCAACGCCCACTCGATCGCCTACTCGATCTTTGGAATGGCATGTTTGATCGTCATGCAGTTCACATGTCACTCTCTTCCGGTACATCAGTCTAAGAGTGTACCATGGGAATTTTAGTTTGTCCCATTTTGTTAGCCAATTTCCGCCCACGCGATTTCCGCTCATAACTGCCATTGGAATGTGTCACTTCCTTCCGGTGCATCACTTTGTAATGGCAAGTTTGGCTGGGTCGAAGGTTAAAATACAACATTGAGAGATTCCCACTTTCCTAAAAAGAAAGTTAAGTTGACAAGTAATATGTTGAAGGGAGTATAAAACAAAGAACGAAGGACCTTTTGAGAAAATAACCTTGACGATTAAATATATATCCACAAGATTATAAACTCATTACAGGACTTTGTAAGTAACTATATTTACTAAATGCAAAACTTTAAAATATTCTTTTAGATATAAAATTTCTTACAAGAAGAGACCCAAAAAGAAAATCATATATCTCTGTTCGTAAAATACCCTCATTGTAAACGTACTATTCACGTACCCCTTTACTCACATAAACTCATATATGTATATAGACCTACCAATTCTTGTTATTGCTGTTTGTTCCTTTTTTTATGTTTAAATTTGTTATTTTGCATGTCTGTCAAAAGCCTAATAATTTGTATTATTTTTTACGTTCTTTTCTACTTTCGTAAATATTTATTTTGTTGTATTAGGACAATTGTTAGCGACGACTAAATCTCTAAACTTGTTTATTATAGAAGTAATATCATAGTTTAGAAAATAACAGTTCGCTACAAAACATCCAACTCAAAACAACACATTTTCAGCACGAACAGAAGGATTTGCTTGGTTCGCTATTTTTGCTTTGCGAGCTCTTGTTTATTCGCCATCGACTTTAGGCAGTTTTTCTTGAGCCAGGTAGCTTGAGTAAAATGCCCATTAGTCTGCCGCGACCAGTCTACGAACGTAAACATATCAGATTACACCTTCACCCTAGAGAAATACCATCCGGGCGCGGCCGGAAATGATGAAGCCCTTTTTCGACTCTAACCGGCCGTTACAGCTAAGAGAGGGATAAATTAACATTTATCAACATTTAACAAACACTTCTGCCAGAAATAATCCTATAGAAATGGAGGTAATACTCTTCGCTAGCCCATACCGGACTATAGAAGTACTTATTTTCTGCGTCCATTTTTTGAAGAAGAACTTTCTATTCACGTGGCGTGACAGAAGTAGAGTTTCCTTTCTTCCATATAAAAAGGCTTCAGGTGGCGAAAATTGAGAGGTCCCCGCTCTTTTTTAGGGTGTTTGTGACCTTTCCTCTCCAGTTCTTGGGTTGCATTCGGTAGGCCGTCTTACCTCTGGGCGGTTCTGCCGGGTGTGCGTCGGCACTGGAGATTTCCTCCGGCCTCAGGGGGCCATCCCCCCAGGCTTATACCCCCTTCGGGGGGGTTAGGTTTATTGCCTGGCGCCTGAGGCGCCCCAAAAAGGGGAATGCCGACGGGGCCGAAGGTATTTTTGGCCTTGCCGGACGCGTGTGGGCTTCGGCCCTGCGACCGGGCCCACCTTAAAAACGGCCTTGTGCCATATTCGTGCGTTGGTGGGACGCAACGATAAATACAGAGGTCCCCGCGGACTTTTTTTCCTCTCCAGTTGTTGGGTTGCATTCGGTAGGCCGTTTTATCTCTGGACGTTTCTGCCGGGTGTGCCTCGGCACTGGAGAGTTCCTCCGGCCTCAGGGGGCCATCCCCCCAAGCTTATACCCCCTTCGGGGGGGTTATTGCCTGGCGCCTGAGGCGCCCCAAAAAGGGGAATGTCGACGGGGCCGAAGGTATTTTTGGCCTTACCGGACGCGTGTGGGCTTCGGCCCTGCGACCGGGCCCACCTTAAAAACGGCCTTGTGCCATATTCGTGCGTTGGTGGGACGCAACGATAAACACAGAGGTCTACGCGGACGCTCTCAGGGGCCACTCGGCTCGGGTCCTACGTTATCGTGGTTGCACCCACCTCACCGCCACTTCTAGTGGTAGATTCAACAACCTTTTTTTACGGTCCTTTTAAAGGGCTATGAGAGGTCACCTTCTGCGAGTCGGAGCATCTCTGGCGGTAATTTATGATCAGTCGAAATAGACAGCCTGGAGGCAAACACGAAGAGGACTCACTAAGACAAGCCGGTCTTAACCATCGCTCGGTTCCGCTCGTCCGTTTGGCTGCACAGCGCTAAAGGCAAAGGTTGGCCTTTAGCTACCACTCCACTAACCGTGCAGCGCTAAGATAACGCCAATCTTAGCCTCGGCCTCCTGGCCCGTTCACTTTGGCGCACAAGCCTTAGCTATCGTCTCGATACGTCTGCACAGCTTTGGCGCGCAAGCCTTAGCTACCGCCTCGATACGTCCGCACAGCTTTGGCGCGAAACAGCCATAGCTACCGCCCCGACTCGTCCGCACAGCTTTTGGCGCGACAAAGCCTTAGCTACCGTCAACGATACGCCCGCACAGCTATATGGCGCGACAAAGCCATAGCTACCGTCAACGATACGCCCGCACAAGCTATCTGGCACGACAAAGCCATAACTACCGTAAACGATACGCCCGCACAGCTACCTGGCGCGACAAAGCCATAGCTACTGTAAACGATACCCCTGCACAGCTATCTGGCACGACAAAGCCATAGCTACCGACCACGACGCTCCTACAATGCAGTCCACGTAACGACTCGCTGTTACGGACTGCCCCAGCAACGCAGTATCTAGTCCACGTAACGACTCGCTGTTACGGACCACACTAGCATTGCAACAACTAGCTCAGGTAACGACTCGCTGTTACGAGCTAGCAACCACGATTCGACCATACCAACGAAATGTCAAAACCGGGACATCGATTTATCAGCGACCAACTTCGGCTTTCCGCAACGACTCGACCGACCTCAGCTGCCCGCGACGACTGTCAAACTGCATCCAACGCCTCGGCCGATCTCAGCTTACCAGCATCAAACATCTAGCTGTATCTCCACGACTCGACCTACGCCAACTACCCTCGTCGAACGTCCTCCTGCGCACATCTACAACTACAACTCGACCGTACCAGCTAACGACGTAACCCATCCTAGCTGAAGACCACATACAACCGCCACGGACATTTACATACGCGTTTGTAATTCCGGCAATAAAATCTTCACTTTTGTTGTATCTATTATCTCGCCTTTTGTCTCCCTTCATTGTTTCTGGCTGTCACACATACTCACACGCATTACACTTAAAATTATTTGCGGAGTCGACGTGCTTATTGGCTCCGCAACAAGTCTTTGGCAAAGCTTGTTTTCCTTACAGGCTTTTTATGGTTACTTGTTGAAACAATAAGCCTACTGCAGGCTATTTTTGGTTTTGGTATGCTTTCCTCTTCAAAAGAAAGCTGAGTCTTTGCTCTGGAGGCGGTATTATTGGACTTATTACCGACAAAGGAAGCTGTTGGTTCGAGTCAGAAGATGTGATAAAAACCTCCGAAGGCTCAACAGAAGAAAATTTGAGTTGATACGAAAGATATTCATCTAAGAGGAGGAAGCGGTGATCTATTCGAACTTCACTAAAAGTCTGCACGGGAAATTAGGAGAACATGGTAATCCAGGTTGATTCTACACTAGAAGTAAACACCGAGAAGAAGAATAAACATTTAAAGTTACCTTCAAAAGGAACTTTGACATAGAAAAGTATCTTATCATTAACTAAAGTTAAACTCACAGTGGGTGGTTGACGGTATTGTAGCCATCCCATCTACGATAGCCAAAATATCCGGTTAAGAAAACGCTGAGTCACCCGTGACGTCAGACAACAAAATATCGTACGTATATCATGAGTCGACTCCTGTTATGAACACGCGAACTATTTTTCGAAAGGAGTTAATTCTGCTAACCTTTCGGAGACAAAATTATTTCCACAGGATAAAATATATTATATTCAAAGGTTCCACTCCAAAGTATAATGAAGTATCTTATTATCACTTATATCTTATAACGGGAATTCCCGTATACAGAAATACTTCTCTCGACTAGCGGAGTAGCAGCGGGTAACGTTATATAAATACACAGGCAGCAACCAAAAGTTAATGTGACTACCTGGCGCAGTGTTCAAAGTCAAGGATAGATTCGAGCCCGAAAGGTTCCCGGTTTCGGCTGGGCGTCCTTTGAGTAGGCGATGATGACCAGCACAGTCAAGCAGGGTTCGAGTCTCAGCTCTCACTATAATTGACCATCGGATCATTGGCCTTGTGTCAAATCCTGTCTGGTGGGGGCAGTGACAAATATCTAACGGGGCAGCCGGGCTTAGACCAGAGGAGAGAAAGATGTTTCCTCTCCCAGCAGCATGGGGTCTGTGTCTCACTACCAAACCAAGCTGCCGATTGTGGGGTCTGCGTCCTTTCCATCTGCCGAAGCAGAAGACGTAGAATCCAACCAATCACAGCTTCGGACCCAGATTTATCACAGTTGCTTTTCTCATTCAAACAGCTCTTCTTAGAGCTAAACTCAAAAAGTTTCACCATCCTCAATAACTCTTTTAAGAGCTAACTTCAGAAAGTCTTTTGAGACCTCTTTTGGTCTCCCCAGTACACTTTCCTGGCAGATACGACGAGAAGACGACGCAGTAGCCAGCACCAACTGCAGACCAGCTGCTGCTTAAACCCAGAAGCCGTTCCTGCACAATCAAACTACCACCACCAACTGCAGACCAGCTCCAGCATAACCAGCAGCCGTTACTGCACGACCAAGCTACAACCCTTGCATCACCTAGTCCACGAGCAACTCAATGCTCGGACTAGCATCAACACTTAAGACCACATCGATACGCCCCCAGTTAACCAAAGTATTGAAGAAACCGAGACATCGATGACACAACCTCTGCAACCAGCATCTGCAGCGTATAGTCCACGAGTGACTCACTGCTCGGACTAGCTCCAACACTTCAAGCCTACTTCGACACCCCCCAGTAAACCAAAGTATTGCACAACCGGGACATCGATCATCCAGCCTTAGCAACCAATGCGTCCACATCATTGACTCTCTCTAGCAACATCTATAACCTGACCATACAGCAACACCTAATATCTGCACCAAGCACAGAGATCATCCTCACTTTGTAGACGCGGAGTTGACACAAACTAATAGCTGAGTCAAAGACTTTCTGCAACAGAGAGTTTCGACATCCAACAGAGACTACACCGACGTGATACAACAACCACGATTTCTACACCTATACACTTTTTGTGTAAGATTCGCTCTATTAAACCTGAATTTAAACTTATCCCCTTACCTCTGTCTTTTGTCCAGTCCTCTGTCAATCAACATAGAACAAAAAACCCTAAACACCTATTCGTAGGATCGATGCATTCACATACCGGCTCTACGACAATGGCATGGCTTCGAGCAAGTTAGTCGTTGTATTTCTTTATACGCTTCTTTTTTTGTTTTTGTTATAATATTGTCGTTACTTGAATGTATGTTATTTTGTTACCTTAAATTCAATGTTTTCGACAAGCATAGGGAAAAATATACAAAGCCGGATTTTGTAAAGTTTATTTCTCTTGAAATAAATTACTTTGTGGAAACTCGTTGTTTTGGATTTTTTTTTAAAAATATAGACACACTTCTCTTTCAGGTAACAAAGTTAGCTTTCCCACCCTCCTTTTTTGTCTCTTATTTTTTTATACATTTCTTCTCCCTTCGCTGGGCCGGACAGTTACTACTAGATAATTTCTTGGGTGGGCAGACCAAAAACCTTGCATATTTTTTAAATTAAACACGATTTCTCTTATATAACTTTGATGTTTTTAAGATCTCTTCTAATTTGTTATTGAATACAATTATTAGTGTCACGTGATAGCTCACGAAGACGAAGAGGTAAGAATGATACTCTCCTCCCCGTTGAACTAACATTATCTAGCAGTCAAAAAGTGACTGTTAGGAGAGAATGTGGGTCACGCAGATGTTCGCACCTAAGTGACCTTGAGTCGCCGGACATCGGAAGGGGAAAGAAAAAAGAAGCCAAATGATTGGCGGGGACCCCAAACGGAAGTGGGGTTCCCTTCCCCTCAGGGGTAGTAAAAAAGTTTCTGAGCAACGCTCGTGGCAGACGGACGATAGCCATTTTACTCCGGGCTAAAGACAAAAGACTAACTGAGACACGAAGGACTCCAAAATCCTTCAAGCCAGTACTAAAAACAGAACAAAGTCTATTAGCCCGTGAAAGAAGAAAAATTCTCCAGTGGAACCCCGTCAAAAAAATAAGATAAGTAACTTTGGGACATTTTTCCCTTACACCCAAATTTTGTTTACCACTCTCTCTCTCAATTTGAAAAAGGATAAAAGCCAAGAAAAGACATTTGTATTCATGGACTATCCTATTATATGTTTTTGACACTTTGGACGTATATATATATAACCGTAGTAAAGAACCTATGTATTTTCATTTTTACCATGTGGTCTATGTTATTATTTCATGCTTTCCTTTCAGCTTCTATTCGCCTTACATTATCTTGCTTAGAACTGTCCTATTAATTCCGAAAGTATCACACGGGAAACCGGAGTTGCCGACTACTACAACAACATTAATATTATTACAACTAAGACCTATAGGCCCGTATTCTTCTATTATCTAAGGGAAAGAAGTTTAGCGGCCTGGTGGGTGTGTGATAGTGTGAAATTTTGGACCCCTTTGCCAGCGGTGGCCAGTCTGGCCCTAAATTATTCCCTCACGTAATATGCCAGTTCTTATCTGCATGAGAGAAGAACTCTGAACAGGACTTATTTCTGTAGGGGATCAAGTGCCAACCCGCCCCGTCTTCACACGTGCGAAAATAAAGTTCCGTTTTGGGATTTTAGTCAATTTGCCGTCACATTAGTCTTTTTTGATTTGATAGATCTAACTAGACCAATAAAGTTAGATTCTAAATTATCCAATTCTTTAATGTGAGCGGGGTATTTGTTTTAAATCAATACGTTTATTGAATTCTTTGAGTACTGGTCAAGCTTTTATTTGCGAGGGAAAATATGCTTTCCATTTCATGCTGGAAATAAAATTTTCTACATTTTTTTTTTTAGTAACGCTAGTTTATATAACTGCTTATTCGGTATTGGTATATTTTTGAAGGAACAATTAACGTAAGTTTGTTCCATAATGATAAACATAGAAAAAGTGCTCAATAGACTTCATCATCATAATCATGCCGCGATATCAGCACGGATATCCCTGACCCTCTCTCACCACTCCCTCTCTATCGTCCATTGCTTCCGGCAGGTTCTCAGGGCTACATCCCGTATCGGCACAGAGCTGCTGTATGTAGGTTCCAGCTGGTCGTCCTGCCTTTGCACGTCCATGTGAAGGGGTCCACAGGAGTACATCACTTATGAGTTCGTCCCTTCTTCTCCAGCAGTGTCCTGCATGTCTGGTTCGTCTAACTTGGATAGTTTTCGTGATGGTAGGTGGCCGTACAGCTGCCGCTTTGGGGAGTAATGTCTCCAGAACTTGTTCAGTATTGTTCGCAGCATTCTTGTGTAGTTGCTGTCAAGCTTTTTTTCAATATGTTTAGTTAGCGTCGATGATGTGCATCCATATAGCAGCTTCGACACAACCGCTGCTAGGAAGAAACTGCGCTTGGAAGTCTGAAAGACTTAACTAGGCATAAATAATGTATTTCGAATTTAGGTTATAGAATACACATTTTTAAGTCTTAAAATAAAAAAAAAGCAGAGATAAGACCATTCTAGAAAAGTCCGCGCGCTTGAATTTTAGGACCTGCAATAAAACTTAACAAAATCCTATTTTTGATCCACTTAAGTCCCCCCCCAAAGTATAAATAACGAATAATTTAATTAACTAGGACATTTCACTACTAGACACAGAGAGGCAAGGACTACAGAAGGCATCACACACAAGACACAGTGCGAAGAAGCATGCGACGTTTTTTGCCGAACACCGGAACGCGATACGTTGTCGCCAAAAACCATAAACCATTAGAAAAACGCACGTGTGGACTTAGAGAACAAAAGGCCCCTACTTATGTTCATACAAATGTATGTAAGTAAAGCCAATTTCTATCCTTTTTACTTCGGCCAACTATGGACACATTGATTCAATCGACTTTCCCAACATGTACACACGCACACACGGGCGAAGAAATAATTTTATTCAACTGGTCATAGCTGTATTTTCTACATACACACACATGCACATAAAATGAACATTGTATCTTTATTATTTTTTATCATGTTTGTTATTATGACTATTAAATTACTTGTTTCTTCTTGTTGTCACATTCCATTTGTTTACGTGCTTGTAAGATTTGTGTTGTATTTGGGGAAACGAAACCTGAAAGTAACTCCTGTAAACTACGGAAAAAACCCAAATGATCCAACTTGTGAATATAAAAATTGATTGTGAATTGAATTACCATGACCAAAAAATCCGGCAAAAACTTACGCGTGACATAAAGAAACACTGAACAACTGTTTAGATCTTATTAGGTCCCATCAGCAGTATATACCATGTTCTATCCCACTGGAGATCGAACCAGTGACCACAGAAAGCAGAGCCGAAACTCTACCGCTGTGCCATCAACCCATAAAAATGAAAAGACTAAAAACATTTGTTTTGTTTGAAAAACAAAAAACTATCATAATGTCGAGGCAAAAGAAAAAAGAACAACGTTAGACGCTATTACTGCATGCCAAATGTAGCTAATTTAATTAACAAGAGTAATATTATAAAACTTATGAATAAACAACGTAAGAAACCCTCTAAATGCAATAGTATTAATAAAACTAATTGCCCCCATAGGGCTAAATGTCAATACGAAATTATATATATATAAGGTAGAAGTATATTGCGACCATAATGCTATCAAGAACAATAAGAAAGTGTATACTGAATCGACTCAAGATGTTTTTGTTTGTTGAAGACATTGTTGAACTATTGTTGAAGACATTGTTGAACTATTGAGTGTTACATGAAGAAAAAATAGGCATCACCAAGTGACCCCATAGTTCTGAAAGATGCCAAAAAGTGAAATTGCTCACCATAGCATTTCCAACAACTAAAATACTTAAAAAGGATTAGTGTTGTATTGTATACTACACGTATACAAATATACACGGGAACTGATAATGGCGACTTCAATAACGAACGAATACACTTCTTTATAAAAATATAAATCTCTCACACTTTATTTTTGAAAAGGTGATGTTTGTTGTGTGTGAGAAATGAGTGGAGACAAGGACGGACTGCCGTATTGACCCAAGTTCTTCTCTCGGTCATTGCGGCACTTCTTTCGCATCTTGGCTTGGGTTGCTCAACCGGGGGTCACTAAGGGCCCAAAGCCCTAAATCTGCAGCTGGTTCTTACTTTGGCATTCTGTCTCCAACTGACTCGAACCGCCCGGGCACCTGGTTATATTATTTACTAATGTCCACCTGCTTCCGCTGTTTTTCCGCTTATTTACACAGGTGCATCTCTTGATTGACGGCTCGGTTGAGGGTCAATATATAACTTTAATTTTATATAATAAAAAAACGAACCCTTTCACGGAAAATAAAAGAGCATTTTGAATAAAAATAAAGGAAAAAAGAAAAAGAAAACACTCCTCGTGCGTACAACGAAGAACTATTTATTACCAAGTAAATAAAAATAAATAAAAAGGAGTTACAAAGTGTTGAAGAAAAACACTAGTTGCTAAAATTAACTGCTATTTTAGCGACCAGTAAAAAAAACTGAATCAAGTAACAGTGATACAAATTGTTTCGAAAAAAACACTGGGTCACTCATGAATTACAAGGAACTGATATGTCTTCAATAAACAAAGGTGCTGGTATTTACAACTCCAAAAAGGGGTGTTGTATGAATGGAAAAAAAGTTTGGAAGAGTCTCTTAGGCGAAAAATATCTTTTGGGAAAACCTGTTCACTTTTCCGTCAAGAATACAGCGAATAATGCAAATACATGGGGTTCATTAAGCAGTTCTTTCAGCACTTGTATAGGACAGCAAATTTTATTGTACATCTCATGGTCTGAGTCGAGACAGAACAAATTTTCAGATACAGTCAAGCGCACATTTTGCCAAGAAGAATACAATACAACATGGTAGTTTTTGGACACCTCATGGTTAAAGTTAAAACAGCACAAATTTACAGATATAGGTAACAGTATATTTCTCTAGAAGAGGTCCAGCACAGCAGCAAAATTCTCTGAGGGATTTACTCCCTATTCTCTATTTTCCATTAACTGTAGAGAACAGCAAGTTTTAAAAACCAGTACACCCTGCGAAAATTCACAGGGCTACTAAAATAACGTCTTCTCTGCTCCGTGACTTCAAGTGGAAAGGGTACTTTTCTTAGTAATTTCCCCAAACTGTTTTTTTTAAATAAACTTAGCTGCATTCAGTTATTCCTGACTGTCTCTTGTATCCCTAGTACCTCTACATATCACTGAATTTGGCCTAAAAATTCTTTTTACACATTTCATCTTATTCTTTGTATTTATCTAGTTTGCTTCATAGTTTTTTGCTTTGCCTTGGAATATTCAAATGAATAAGAAACAGTTCCTTTTTTCTTTTTTCTTTCTCTCTCTTTAAGGTACCGGCTATATTAAACCAGCAGACAGTCTTAAACACAAATGTCTCTCTCTCAACAGTCCTTTTCTTCTTTCACCCTTTTTTCTTTCTTTCTTTCTTTTTTTCTTTTCTTTCCACCGTATAATTTTATTGTTTTTAATTTTTCCACGATTAGCAGGTTTAAACATAAAAGATACGGCTCGCTGATCCGTAATAATTGTAAAGTGTTTCCCAGCAATGAGGTCTCTCCATTTACGAACACATTCTACTATGGCATATGTGTCTTTTTCTACTATACGAAGCCGCGTTTCAGAAAGGTTTAACGACTGAGAAAAGAGCGCTACAAGTCTCCCAGCTTGTAAGGGAGAACCCCTGATGGCCTTTTCTGAGGCATCGGTTTCAATAAAAAACGGCAATTCATCGTCGATAACCTTTACAGAAGATTCGGCAATGTCCTTCTTGAGTCCTTCGAAAGAGGTTACAACCATAGGAGGCATTGGGAATTGTGTGGACGAATTTTGAATGAGTAATTAGATATCCATTTGGCGTAGTAGGCAAACATACCAAGACACCTTTTTAACGATTTAGAGTCGGAAGAAGGAGGCATTTGCAAAAGAGGTCTCAAACGCTCAGGATCGAGTTGAAGAGTTCCATCGCAAATTTTATAACAAAGCACGTTAACGGAACGAAGTGAAAGCTTTGATTTTTCCCCAGTTTATTTCGAGGTTGTATGTCGAAGCAGCTTTTAAGAAACCCTCCAAGTTGACTTTCATGCTCCTCCTGAGTTTTACCGCAGATAGTTATGCCATCTAAATATGAAAAGGTTCCAGACAATTTGTTATCGGAGATAAAAGAATTCATAAAGCTTTGAAATGCAGAAACCCCGGTTGTAACACCCGTGGGTATTCGTTTAAATTGATATAAACGATTTCCAGCTTGAAAGGCCGATCTTCGGTGCTAATTTCAGTCTGGTAGTATGCTGTAGAGAAGTCAATTATGCTGAAGATACGATCGTCGATTCGTGGTAAGGGGTATGCATCAAGCAAAGTGAAACAATTAATGGTATGGGAGAAATCGACTACCAATCGTTTCTTTTTTTTTGTAATTGCATGAGCTTATTTTATTTTCAGAGGACTCTTTTCCTTCCTTAATAACACAAGTCAATGTCAATTGCGTTCACCCCCGCCTTTCTGATTTTTAATGTGGCGTCTCTTCTTACACTTTCAATTTTAATTTAACCACCATCAAACAAATGGCAGCATTGGATTTCATTAGATTTGTCTACTGACGAATATTCCTGCTGTGCATTTTTATACCTACCACTTCCCGTCTCGGAAGCCTATTTTTTCTCACACCGAGTTTCACGGATTCGATATCTCGTTCCATCTCCTTTATTTACAACAACATAGCGAGGAACTAACGTAACAACGTAATACTCTTCTTCGCTAAAAGGAAAGTAGTAAAAAAATCCTGTTGAATAAATTGTAGTGTAATGAAGAAGAAAGACCTTATCAAGGCTTTATTATACTCTTTTTTTAGATTTCTGGAAGTTCCTCCTATGTATATTTTGTTACATTCTCGACAACAAATTTATATAGATCTGCTTTGGAGAAAGAATTTGTTTTTTGATGTTATTTTTTAGTAAATGTCTAATTGTTTTTGATGTACGCGTAACGGTTTTTATGCCCAAGTGTTTTAAGTTTTTTTTTTTAATGGGGAAAGTAATTGTATTTTGAGGTAATATATGTCTTTTTAAATGGTTAGGTTGCTTATTTTCTTTATAGGATATACATTTAAGGCTTTTGATTTTGCACGATGAATGAGAGATTCAGAATATTGTAGTTGAGAGAAAGAGTTTTTGATGTGTTCAAATTCATCATTTAAGAAACTAGGAGCGCAAATTCTTAGGGTTCTGAGGAAAAAACCTATGATAATGACACTTTTTATTTTATCACTTCGGTTCGAATAAAAATGTATGTAATCATTTTTGCTATTGGCTTTGTGGTAGACTTTGAATTTTAATTTAATAGAATGTCTAAGAAAGGTACAGAATTGTTCGTTTTTTTTTTTTCGACTTCATATTTGAAGTTTATGGTTGGTTTAGTTTGTTAGTGAAGTAGGGGCATGTTATATTTGTTTAGGTAAATGATTAAAACATCATCAATGTATCTGAAGTAATGGATATCATTGGGTAAAATGTGTTTGAAAAGTTTGGATACTAAAAATTCTATGTATATACCAAATGAAGACTGTCCTGGATAGTCCTACCCTTAACAGCATAACATTGTTCGGGGCCAATTAGACTAGGCAGGACAATCTGCAAACAGTCTGCCAAGACCATCACCAAAATCTTCCAGTTAGTATTTAACATCGTTAAAAGGTGTAAACCCATCTTCATCTTTATGTAGCAACTTCACTATACCCCTGGTGAAATGTTGGGCTATGAAACCCTGCTTCATCCAGTTGTTATAGATCATTGCCAGCAAAGGTACAAATATGTGCGACAGCCTCAAGTACACTAAGTATGGCAGAACGTCGATCCGAGGAGACTTGTCTGTTTCGACCGTTTTCAAATACCTGCGGAACGTCATTTTTTGTTATGCGGCCCTCACACCCAGCCGCTTCCGTCGCTGCAAAGGAAGGAAAGTCGGCGAGATAAGTGTCAAACAGCCCGGGCTCCTAAGTGAAAAGTATCTAGAAGTAATCACGAAATTACCAACAAATGACTTCGTTTGTCGTCAGACGTTGCCCGTCCGGCAATGTTGTGACAATGAGTTGGATATATGCACATACATGTATACACACGTGTGTACGTGCACGCATACATGTGTGCGTGTGTGTGTATATATATATATATACGCCCACGCACATGTGCGCACACACACACACACACACACATATATGTGACAAGATGTGTTTGATTCAGCCTGGGTATCAAATTTCAAATGTTAGGAAAACCCATTAACTAGATTAAGGAAATCTAGAAAAGAAAATGTTTATACATATGGCCATGGGTGTGTTAAGTACTTGTCGGGTACTGGTCAAAATCTTAAAAGGGCTTGAATTTAATGTCCCTGCATCGGAGACGGCCAGGCTAGAAAGTATTTTTAATGTCCACTGTTTTAAAATTTTTAATGCCCCCCCCCGCAAAAAAAAGTTATGGGTTTATTCTTGAGTGTCTTTTGGCCGGAAAAAATGAAACATTCTGTATATATACAGGTGCGTTTTAGGTCCTAGCAGTGAGACTTAGTTTGGGTTCGAGGAAAGTTGATTAGGCCGAAACAAAGAACAGCGACATTACCAGCCGGACCTAGTTAGTTAAGATAATCTTTTGCCAGCCGAAACTCAAACTAGAACTAATTATCCACAAAGTGTTACACGCTCTCCATCCTCCCTTGGCTTTTTAACCATAAAGTTGTTGTGTTTTTGTTCTTTTCCCAGTGAACCTGCCTTTCGCTCGAACAGGCCACACACAAGTTCTCAACATGGAGTTAGTAACTAATGCAACGAGCTGCAGAGGTGGGTATTCTCACAATGTGACACTCGCAATATACTGTCTTCGGCCTGCAATTCCTGAGCCATATCCGTCGCCTCACAAGACATTCTTTTTAATCAAGCCCCAACTTACAAGAGTTTGGTATATTTTGGTGTATTTTCCACCGTAGCTATATTAGTTTCCACACTATCTTCCGTCTTAACGGCTCTATCTTAGCATTTAACGCTCTTTGCATCGCTATTCTAAGTTGAACCTCCTACTATAGTCGGTAGCAAAGAATCTATTTCTATCCTTAATTTTAGCCCACCAACTATTCTTAAGGATGAGCCCCGTCAATTTCCGCAAAAGCATTAGTTCTAGCTGATCCAAGAAATTCTTCTCATTCAATAAAGATGTTGAATTTTCAGTAACCAGATATCCTTATCTAACCTAATTGACACTAATAATAGTTCGTGGTCAGAATTTATTGCTCTCGAAACTTGGACCACCTAAGTAATCAAGGTCAACTCTCCAAACACTCGGTCGAGATAGCTGACCAGAGGTACCCCTACCGGTTCAAGTCTATTCCACCTTAGATGGGTGCCTTTCTCGGAATTTCTCGAATTAATTCACAGAGGGTAATAATTCTATGAACAGAAGCAATATTTTTGAGAGAAATCTCACCTCTGCGAGCTCTGGGAAAACTCTTCCTTTTTTTTCTCTCTCTTTCTTTCGCCTCCACTTTAATCTTTTTCCTTTTATTCCCTTATTTTACCTTTTTCTCCTTTTCTTATTCTTTCCGCTTTTCCTAGTTCTTTCTTTTTTTTTTTTTTTAAATTTAGCTCCTCAACGCTCACGAGTCTCCGTCATTGACCTCCATATATCAGACCTTTTAATCCATAAGCCATCTCGAAGATTTTTTAGACGATTCTGAAATTGCTCTAATAGCTTTTTTCTATTTTTTCTTCACCTGTAATCCAAGTCGACCCACAGTTTTATAGGAAATATCATCCTGCGAAACTCCAACAGCCGACCTCAATCGAATAACATGCAACATTTCCCTGTACGTACCTTGATCTGCATTTCTTTCCTGTACAAACTTCGATGTCAGCAGCCACAGCTAGGAATCTTCAGAGTCCCTATGGGGAACTGCTTCTCACGAGACTATATATATATATATATATATATTATATATATATGTAATGTATATATATATATATATATATATATAATATATATGATATATATGTATATATAATATATATGTATATATATTTGTATATATAATATATATGTATATATATATATGAATATATAATATATATGTATATATATATGTATATATAATATATATGTATATATATAGGTAATATATATATATATAATATATATGATATATATGTATATATAATATATATGTATATATATTTGTATATATAATATATATGTATATATATGTATACATAATATATATGTATATATAATATATATATATATATATGTATATATAATATATATGTATATATAGTATATATATATATGTATATATAATATACATATATGTATATATAATATATATATATGTATATATAATATATATACGTATATATAATATATATATATATGTATATATAATATATATATGTATATATAAGTATATATAATATATATATATATGTATATATAATATATAAAATGTATATATAATATATATAATATATATATAATACATATATATAATATACATAATACATATATATAATATGTATAATATATAATATATATATATAATATATACAGGGGCGGAGACGGGACTAGTGCTACTCATGCCCGGCACGACCAATAACTCGGTCAATGTTATTCAAAATGGATTAAAAATCATCCATTAATTTCAAGCAAACATACTTAGTCTGATCTCAATTAAATTACGTATCTATTCAAGTTTCGATAACTAAGTAGCCAAAAGTTCATAAATATATCTGGGAATAATACAACGATGCTGTTTTGAACGGATGGTCTTTGTCCGGCCACCGTCAGATTCATTGAACATTCCATAAAATCGGCTATAATGTTGAACGCCCGATCCGTGCCAGGCACTAGACCCTTATAATAACAGTAATGTTAGAGAAATACACTTTTCACTGTAGCCAATAGCAAGAGCAACCCTTACACTGTGCTAAAAAATTTTAGCACGTGTGATTGTTGATAGATATATTGGGAAGAGGGAGAGGGATATATATATATATATAATCATCATCATCATCATCAAGTCATG